>JAWZYV010012252.1:0-600000 GCA_038373885.1 Cheiracanthium punctorium | reverse complement strand
ATTATGTAAAAAAAAAAAGAAAAAGAAAAAATCTGATAATCCACCCGTTCCCTGATTTTTAAGCGTTTTTTTTCTTGGTATTTTCAGCTCTATTTCATTTAAGAGAATAAAAAAAGCTAATCATTTGAGTGTCAGAATCGTCTATTGCAAGTGACATTGACGTTACATTGAAGTCACGGTTATCAGGCTTTAGAGGGAAAATTACGATTCCAATTCGCTTAAGATAGCTTTTCTAAATTACTACTCAGTTTAACTTTTTTTTTCAAAAATAAAATGGTTTTCTATGCATTAAGCATGGATATAGGAGGAGATGTTGATACCAAACGAAATATTTCGAATACGAAATGTCTCTGCAGATTATACAATTCGAATTTCGATATATAATAAAAATTTTATATGAAAGTATTTGATTTTAAGTGGGTAAATATTAAATATTCTGAGTGTAGACATTCTATCAACCGCTGTAATTGTCTCCACAAAGGCCTTTATCCTTTAGTTTAATAATAGTACACAACAGAAAACAACACAGTCTAATCCACGTCTAAATAAGAATTGAAAATTTATTAGAAAAAATCTTAGTAACCAGATTTCAGCCTCCCAATTTACTGCTTCCACAGATGGGCAACTTCCAGCCTGCGGCCGGATGGGGCCCGCCATGGCTTTTGGACCAGCCCTCAGAACAAGTCAAAACCCTGTATAAAACCTATATAAAACATTCAAACTTCCATATAAATCCAAATTATACGGCCCGCGATTTCGCTAGCATCCTGAAGTCAGGCCCAGGAGTTCGCTAATATTGTAAAGTTCTGCCCGCAAATTTTCAAAGGTTGTCCATACGATGATAAAATAAATGAGTTGAAATCATCAACTGCAGTGAATGAAAACTAAACTGATGGCTGATCACCTGCAAAATTAATTTGAATATCGGCTGCGAGCCCAATTTAGGAATCGATTGTATCATTATAAATGTTTTCCTCGGAGTTTCAAAGATCGGTTCATTATAAACGATTGTCCCTTTAAAAAAAATCGTCAGGGTAACTACATTTAAATATTTATCTTCAACTTGGCGGAATAAGGCAGTTAAAGTACAATTCAACCTAGTGCCGTTATTTAAAAAAAATGAAAAGAAATGGAATTTTCATGTTACGTCACAGGATCTTTTTTCTTACTGTGAATGACTGAAAAGGGTGTCATTTTCATTTAAATTATTCGGCTAAGCTGAAACTTTTATACACTTTTGAAATTCGCATCATATGGATCAATAAAATACATGAAAAATCTTTATTGTTTTAGTACATACGCGAAAATACATTTAGCTTTACGTCAGTTACAAAAGGATAATTGTAATAAATTCAGGCAATTTTTCACATAAGATTTACGAATACGAATAGTTTTGAATTAATAACTATGAATTAAAAATAATTAAACTATTTATGTATATTCCATCAAGGTGCTTGCGGGGACGGCAACGAAGATTCTTTTCTTTTTTTCTTTCGCTGGTAGCTAGGACGATATTTTGAAATAAAAATAACTTTTTAATTCTAAACAAATTTATGTAGCTGAAAGGTGTAATATATCTAGTTACTAAACTGTTTATTTGTCTGTGTACTGGATATCAAGTTCCATTTATTTTGTTTCTTTGAGAAATTAATTTTTACTATTATATATCGAGGACGTGTATTTTTTAATCCGACACAAACTTATTTGAGCGTCCCTTTTAGGAAGATTGCATCAAGCGTGTTTTTCAAACGCTCAATAGATAGCGCTACCATCCAAAAATTTTAAATTTTAAATTTTGAGTGTTTTAGAGTTTTTTCAATCACGTGAACTATCTCAATCGTTTCAGGGGCCCAAAAAACCCAGGTACGAAATTAAAAAAGAATCCTTAGAGCAGTTTTTGAGATCGCTCGGACATACACACACACACACACAAACATTCCTCGTTTAATATAAGAGCGGATTTAAAGTTAGCAAACGTCGAATACCTTTACGAATGCAACCAGTAACATTTACTTTACTTTTGAAATATAAGTTTTAAGTGCTGATAACCATTGTTGGTGAGTCTAGAACCATTGTTGATGACTCTAGAAAAGCCGTGCTCTGCTGACAAGACCAAGTACGCGGCTGTTAGTAGAAACTGTAAAGCGCCTCTGTGATCTATACTTTCTACAAACAAAGCGGCTATTCATGTTCACTTCGAGAGGACGGAAAAATAGAAATACCCTAATACGGGATCACACGGTCAGTGTTTCACACATGTAGCCGATAAGATTTTTGAGATAAATGTCTACCAATACCTCTATATCCATACCTTTATTTTAGGCTTTATTATATATTGCTGCACGTGCTAGCATATATGGGATAATATATACTTCATACTCACTCTAACAAAACTGACAATAATGTAATTTAGTTTAATAATTATATGTATAACTAATTTCACTCACGGCACATTAACTTTCGCTCCGAGTGTTAATGTGGTTGTTTCGCTTATTTATTTTATTTTTACGATGCTACTTTTCAAATGGACAATATACTTTTTATAGTTAACATAACGTATAGTAAATTTCGTCAGCCGAAATGCTGATATTATCATTACCATAAACATAAGTATATTAAATGCGTACTCTGAAATTGCATTCAATAATTCGAACTATTGGGGTAGATTATTATATTAATGTATTCACGACTTAAAACATATCCTTTTGCAGGGCAGTTCGTTTTAAATTTTTAAACATACTGATTTTTCTTTTTTCTTTAGAGCATGCATTTTGGTGCATGCATATAGGTTGATCATAAAATATCTACTTTAGCTTCTGTCATCCGTTAGTAAAGGATATGCTTTTTTCAATGCTCTCCCACTATTTAAATTCGAATATTTAAAGGTTTTAAAAGTCAAATACCTTTCCGAATGCAACCAGTAGCATTTACGTTTCTTTTGAAATGTAAGTTTTAAATGCTAGTAGTTGCACAGTATTCAATTATTGCAGAATTGGTCGAGGATAGCCGTGCGCGGCTGATAAGATAAAGTACACGGCTGTTAGAAGGAAGTGTAATGAGCCTGGGTGTTCCGTACTTCTCCAAACAAAACGTCTCTTCATGTTGACTTCGAGGGGACGGGAGAATAGTATTCTGTAATACAGAAACATACGGTAAGCGTTCTACACACGTAGCTGGAAAGAATTTTGGGATAAATATCCACCTATACCTGTATTTCCATACGTTTATTTTAGGTTTTATTATATATTACTGCATGTGCGAACGTACATGGAATAATATATACTTCGTACTCACTCTAACAAACTGACAGTAGTGTAATTTAGTTTAATAATTATATATATAATATAACTAATTTCTCTCAGGGCACATTAACTTTCGCTGGAGGTGGTAATGCGGTTGTTTCGCTTATTTATTTTAATTTTATGATGTTACTTTTCAAATGGACAATATATTTTTTATAGGTAACATAATGTCTAGATTTTTTCGTCAGACGAAATACTGATATTATCATTCCCATAAACTTAACTATGTTTACTGCGTACTCTCTAATTTTATTCAATAATTCGAACTTTTGGTAGAGATTATTATATTAATGTAGCCACGACTTAGAACATGTCCACTTGCAGTGTAGTTAGTTCTTTTTAAATTTTGAAACATACTGATTTTGCTTTTTTCATTAGAGCATGCATATAGCTTGATCATAAAATATCTATTTTAGCTTTCGTCATCCGTTAGTATATACTCCATATTCACTCTATCAATATTGAAAATAATTTAATTTAGTTTAATAATTATTTAAAAAACATAAATAGTTTCTCCCACTGCCTATTAATTTTCGTTGTAAGTGTTAATGATGTTGTTTTGCTTATTTATTTTACTTTTATTGGTTGATTTTCGAATGATTTTGGATTGGACAATATTCTTTTTACAGGCGGCATAATGTATCGCTTTTTCTTCAGACGAAATACTGATATTCCTATTACCATGAACTCCAGTATGTTTACTGCGTACGCTCAAATTATATTTCTTATTCCCAACTATTTGTGGAGATTACTGTATCATTACGTCCACGACTTAGAACTTGTCCACTTGCAGGGTAACTCTTTTCATTAGTAAAGGAAATGCTTTTTTCCATGTCCTGCCGCTATTTTTATTTGAATATTTAATGTTCATAAATGTTAAATACCTTACCGAATTCAACCAGTAATATTTACTTTTCTTGTGAAATCTAAGTTTAAAAATGCTCACTATGCAGGCGACGTAGATGAGAGCGCTTCCAAAGTCAAGAAATGATGTGCAATTGTGAGTCAGTAAGTCGAAAGTCTAGTATCGTCCCTGTTAGGGATGGACGCGAGACGAATTTTTTGCGAGACAAGACAGAGATTTACAGCTTTTTAGCGAGACGAGACAGACATTTTTAACATTACGATATAGGGAATTTTGCGAGAAGAGGCAAGCTTTTAGGCTATTCTGCGAGACGCGAGACGCATATTTTTCGTCTCGCGTCCATCCCTAGTCCCTGTGGCCTGCAGTTCTTCCAAATATCACTGATGTGCGAACGTATGTGGGATAATATATATATCTTGTTCGCTCTAACAGTTTTGACAATATTGTAATTTAGTTTAATAATTATATGTAAAACAACTAATTTCACTCACTGCATATTAATTTTTGTGTGAGTATTAATGCGGTAGTGTTACTTATTTCTTTTACTTTTATGATGTTAATTTTTCATTGATTTTTACGTACACAGTATTTTTTTATTAATATTGTACGTGTTATATCCTTACGTCTTAAGTGCTGATATTAACGTCACCTTGGATGAAACCTACTACATGTCCCACTGTAATGCGGAAGTGTACTGCGATTTTTCGAAATAACAGAAACCTTTCTATTAAGTGCAGCTCTGCCCTCTTTTGCATAGAGGATTTATTTATCTGCAGCCGCATCCTTTACTTAAGACTATGTACTTGAATATAGTCAACGCCTCCTAGATAGCGATAGCCTTACTACTCCTACGTCACCAAGCTTTCACATCATCCGTAAGTCTACGTACGTGACGGCGTCACAGTTTTAATTTTACAAAGTTAAAATATTTAAAATTTCTGGTGAATGCTACAAATATTTGAAACTATCTTAAATTAAACATTAAAATTAAAATACCTTTCTTATACAAAATTATTGATTATGATCTATTTCCTTCTCATATTAATTACCTAATAAGTCATGGCTGAAGCTGCTATTCGTCGTAAATTTGTCAAAGTATTAAAATGTTCCTATTCATGTGTAAATTCACCAGAAAATTTTAGTAGTCTTATTTTAGAAAACAAAACTTTCAACATTGGCACAAAGATTAAGTCAAAGCTTGGTGACGATGGAGTTGTATGGCGTTCTGTATATACTCGGCGTTGACATAGCACGATTATCGTCGTTTGCTAAAAGAGATAGTTAGGAATTTCATGTAGGATAGCGCTGTGCGTTGTAACAACACCTCCCAGATAAAGAAAGCCTAACAACTCCTACATCACCAAGCTTTGTCGTCATCATTTGGCCTACGCTGAAAAGTTTTATTTTCACAAAATAAAACTATACAAAGTTTCTGGTGAGTTTACTCATGAATAAAAATATTTTAATTTGAGATTAAAATTATTGAGAGTACTATATTGAGACTATATTGAGATTAAAAATATAGTTTTATGAAAATGGCAGTTTTTAACCATGACTACTTAGATAATATGATAAGGAAATAGACCGGAATGAATAATTTTGTATGAGAAAGGTATTTTAATTTTAATTTAAGATATTTTCTAATATTTGCAGCATCCACCAGAAATTTTAGATAGTTTTACTTTGTGAAACTGAAACTGTGATGACGTCATTACTTGAAGGCTTAATGATGACGTCAAAGTTTCAATTGTTAGGATTTGTATGTGTAGGTTGTAATCGCTAAGTCTGTGCAGTATCAACCGTTAAAAGTTTTAGGACGTAAAACTTTAAAAATTTCTGGTGGTTTATTTACGCACAACATTCTTATTATTTAAGATTGAAAATTCAATTTTATCTTGTGAAAAAGCTTTAGATTGTGTCATGATTCGTCGGTAGAGGGCGCCTATGATATTAATCATTAAAAGAGGGTTGAGTATTTTCCTTTGAGAGGCTGACTCTATTTTGGCCGTCTGCCGATAGTCGTTGGTTTTCCTACATTCAAGTCCGTGGTTTAGACTAACTAAGCACTGATATTAACTTTACCCTGATCTTGATTATTTTTACATCACACTGTTTATTTATCGTCATTATTTTGCGACTAGATGTGGAGATTAATGTATTAATATAACTTCGGTTCAGAATTTGGATATTTCCTCTGTTGCTTTTCAAAATTTTAGTGTGTTAATTCTGCTGCTTAGTTTAACACATATATATATTGTAGTCATGGAGGAGCTACCGTAGTTTTCGTTATATATACTTAAAGGCAAATGTACATTTTTCACGTACTCCAGCAATTTTAATATCCAGTAATCAAAGTTCGTATTGTGAGAGAAGATGCGTAGTGAGAGAAGATATAATTCAGTCAAGAAAGGGTTCAACAGGCAAATGCTTGACTGTTAATTGAAAAGACAGGCGGGGTTAAGAACTTTTCCAGTATATGATCACGCATCTGAATATCCTCCAAAGCAATCTGAAATTATTTTAATAGTACATTAGTAAAATTAAATAATTATGTTACACTGCCAGCGTTGTTGTTCAGCAAGTATGAGTGTTGCGAGTGTGTGTTCATATTTTATATATGAAAAAGTTTCAATCTAATCATGGCATGTTTTGTCGATAGCTAAAGTCTCTACTTTTTCTTTCATTCAAAGCGCATACTAAAGATGAACGATGGAAAAATTTGATCCCTGACAAAATTTTAATGAAAGAGTCTTTCCCAAACTAATGATTTGTCGAGAGAGAAGGCTCATTGAAAAATGTAATAAAATTGTCTTCGTATTTCCTCAGCTTAACTCAATGGTTAACATGGAGGATCGTTTCTGAGAGGATTTGCACACCCGCCCTAATAGCACGGAACGTCACAATGAGGTCACCGTGGCGTCCCTGTGAGTCACATAGGTCGCAGTCACACTGGTGACAATAAATGACGTAAACTGGAAGTCACAGTGTGACTTGCCACTGACAATAGCTTGTGACTTCTTTGTGACGTCAACGTGATGGATCGTTTGTGACGTCTTGCCAGATCTTGCGACTTTTCGCAATTTTTGCTACTTTTGAAAGCACCATGCAACTAAATTTTATGACTTTGCGATATTGCTACTTTCTTGCTACTTTTTTATGATTGTGAATTTTAAGTAATTTTGCTAATTTCTCAAAAAAAAAAAATTAGTTTTAAATCAGTGGAACATTTAAGTCACAGTGCTGTGAATGTGACGTCGCTGTAACGTCGCATTGAAGTCACAATGTCGTGCACAAGTCACTGTGTGACTTCGTGGTGACGTCACGTTGTGACGTGGTGACACGTTGTGACAGGTTGACACGTATAGGTGTGACACGTTGTGTAGGTGGTTTCGTTATGCGAACGGTATCTCTTCGTTATGCGAACGGCGTGGCGACGGCGTGCGCCGTTGCGCCACGCCGTCGCTGCCGAGGTCTAGGCCGACGCGTCGGCGAATAACGCTGATTTTACACCGCGGCGTACAATCGGCTTCAGAACATTAAAAAAAAAAGTACCTAAACTTTAAACTGCTTATTTTTTTCTGGGTACTTTTTAACGCTAATTACTTGTAAAGATGCAATTTTAAATTTTTTGAGTCAACGGCGTAATTTGATTGCTTTAACCTTAGCGTCAATGACCAAACGCTTCGCGTATTTCTAAAAAACCAGGTTCCACGATACCCACATCGAATATCTATGCTCTCCGTTTGTTTCATTACCTCTTTCCGATTTTATAATAAAGTAATAACCTACTGCACGACTCGAATAATCATTAATAATAAATAATTAAAAGAAAAATAAATGATTCATAATGATAAGAATTATTATTATTATGTTTGATTATATTTGTCATAATAATCATTTACCATCGGTAGGTACACGAGAGACAATAATGGGTACCTTTAGTACCTTGGATATTCAGTAATGATACAGGAAAGCATAACGCATAAAAACCCAACAATAATGTTTCCCAAAAGGAATTAAAGGGATATGCTTAGTTCAGAGTAAATAACGAGAGGTCAAAGCAATTTTGCGTAGGCTTAATGAGAAATGATTAAAATACCATGCCCCCCCCCCACCACTAAAAATAATCTTAAGATTTTCTTCAGAAAATGCCATATTCTTCAGACATTCTGTTGAAATTTTATGATAATTTAGAGATTGAACCTTATCTTCAAAATTTCTGCAGATTGTTTACAGATATTTTGAATATCTCAAAACGACAGACATTTTTCTTAAGAATCTAAAGAGAAATTCGCAGATTCAAATTTATCTTCAAAATATCTGTAGATTATTTTTGCAGCTGTCAAAATTCGTCAACAGACATTTTACAGAAAGATTACAGTTAAAAAAAAATGCAAATAGTCAATTTTTGGTTTTAAAAATTCTGCAGAAAAAAGTTATACAAAATTTTGAGTTTTTTGGCGTAATTCTGCAATAATATTTTAATCAATGCTTTTATCTAAGATAACTTGTGTTTTTTTTATGAATAAGATGTTTTTACTACATTAAATATTTTAATGGATGTATAATTTTATATCAGTCGTAATAGTTTGAGATTGAAAAAATAAATAATGCAAATTAGGATTTATTTACTTAATTTTTTTTCATATCATGTGTACAGTACAAAAATTTATAGATTGCAATAATATCTTTTATAAGTATCAAGAATGAAGCGGGCTGAATAGTTGCTTCTTTATGAATAAATGAGATAAGATAAATAAAAGGAATTAAAGCTAACATTAAAAGTTTTTCAGAAAATACTAGTGCATCAAGGCCGCACCCAGTGGGGGCGGGGGGGTCCGTTCCCCCCCCGAAATTTAAAATTTTGTTAATAAAACAATAATGATGAGGCCTTTTTGTGAAAAATTTAGACTTTTTCACCATTTGGTCTCCCCCCCCCCGAATTTCTTTTCCGGGTACAGCTCTGTAGTGCATCATTTCACAATCAAAATGAAAACCTATAAAAATTGTCATGATGCTGTATTCTCGCTTCATCTGTTACTTTTACTATTTATTCCTGGAAATATTTTTTCTAAAGTTGAACTCTACTTTCTTATTAAATTATACTTTTGTACATGCTTGAGTACTCTGTTCAATGAAGGCAACAATGGACTTCATTTCTCCCAAAAATAAGTCACCAAAACATTTCTTTTCTTTTTTTTGTTAAATATGAATCTTTAAATCATTAGCTTTAAAATAAAACAAAATCATGTCAATACAATAGTTATAAAGCCCTTTTATAGCAGTTTAAACATGTAACTATGCGCAACTACTGACACGGAGATCGGCGAAACGACTAAATCGAATGTAGTCGAAAAAATCGAACTTCCTTCGTTTGCCATCCCTTCATGTTTTTACATTGTTCGTTTACAACGTGGTATGGTTAATGCTTTTGCGTTAGCGCGTTCTTTTTTCCGACGTTTTATTTTAATTTAGAGTTTATCATTTAATCTTTTCATTTTATTTTCACAATAATGTACAGTTTTTTAAGTTACGTTATCAAAATTAGTATCAGGATAAGCCATCGAAATGATGAGTTATCTAGCGAGTGCGAGGCCTAATTTCATTTGGATCAACAGTGCCACTAGCCCGAAATTGTTTGGCCTGTTCCGTAGTGTATATTTAAATTGTTTAGTTAATAATGTACTCAAGATGCATTTAAAATTTATGTATATTGATACTTAAAATATTAAGTTTCTTCCAAAACATTAAATTTCAATTAAAGCTTATTATTTTCACTTTTAAAATTTTGCCTTTATCTTGTTTAGAAACTTTTTGGACTTGCTTAAAATACACCAACTTTTTGGCTTTTAGCTTCAAGGAATGATTTCAGTAATATCTTTTCAAATTTCACCCGTAATTAATATTGTAAGTATCTCTTTGAACCACGGCCATAATGGAAATGCCTTATAAGCTGCCAGGTAGACCTCAATAAGGCAGACCTAAATACTTATGTTAAAGTCTTCTGCAAAAAAAATGCTGTACCCTCAAGAATAATTTCTTTTAGTCCCCGGTTTTTGACACAAGGGTTAAAAACTGTTTAAACATTGCATTATACGTAAAAAACATTATAGGTGGAATGGTTCATGAGAAGGTTTTGGAGGAAAAAAAAGAATAAAAAAACGCTTAAAAGCAAATAATGAATCAATTGCATATTCATAACTAAATGGATCGTGAATGTGCTACATAAACAACATAAACCTATCCAATTTTGATAAAATCTATATAGCTTCAGTTTTGCAGTAGAAATATTTTTAAAGTGTACCACAACGGCAAGCTAATACTCTCGAACCAGAGGCCGAGCGCATTGCGCTCTGAACTGGGAGACGGAAGGTTCAAAACCAGGTAGCGTCCACCGACCTAACCGTTCGTAGTTTTCCGTGGTTTCCCCCAAAACTTATAAGATATACAGAATAGTACACCTTAGAAAGACCCTCACGGAGGGCCCCGCTACAGATGAGTTCGGGCTTATTTTTAAGTCGAACCCGAGGACTTTTAGTTCGAGCCCGCTTGAGCGATATTATTTAAGTCGGAGCCTGAGCCCGAAATTTCGGCTTATAGAAAAATAAAAGTCGTTTACTTCATTGATGAAATATCATAAATTTTGCCGTTTGTGCAAATTAAAGATAAATATAATTGAGCCCGTCCTAGCCCGTACACAATCGTGATTTCTACATCCCGCACCTCGGCCTACAGCCCACGTGTAGCTAACTGGACGTAATCGCACATCATACTCAAGACTAGCATTCATAAAAATTCTAGTCTTCATACTAGTCTTAAAAATAATCTTATTTTAGTGGTAACATTTTCGAAAATTTTACCGCGCCGCCGAGTTTCTGAGGTCGTTACGTTGCCACAGTGAATTTCCGTGTGGCGCAGACTTCTAGTTCGCGCTGCCGGCATGAGCTGAATGCTAAATCTCTAACCGCGACGGAGTGCAATTGCCTATTGCCCACAACAGTTTGTTCATTTGCAGAGCTGCCAAGTCTCCAGCTTTTTTCGGGAGATTTCTCACCACAATTTTTAGATAGCTTTATTTTACATTCAATATTTGGACATATTTTAAGCAAAAATTAGTGGTGGAAAATCTCCCGATAAAAGCCAGAGACTTGGCAGCTCTGCATTTGGTGCTTATTCAGAAACCCTGACGACTCCTGCGTGGGGCTTCCTTATACTTTAAGAAGAAAGTTACTGTTCACAAAAAATGGATAGTTATATTTCGTAAAGGTTGAAGACTCATTGAGAGTCTCTCTGTTTTATAAAAGCAAACACATTGACTCTGAGAATCGTTTAAAAAAATGAACGGAATTATTTCAATTAATGTCTTGAACTTTTAGGATGGAAAATAAATTCAAAATACAGAAATAAAAATAACGTCCGACTAAATGTTACTCTTCCGTATATGTCGTGTTTTTTATTATTTAATTTTGAAAAAATAGTTTTTTGTTTTCAAAAATGCCCACTGTCTAAATCATCTTTTTTCTATTTCTTATCTGTCATAATCTTAAATTCTTGGACTTACTTCTCATCATTCCGCAGGCCATGACAGTAAGCTTTAAGCAATAGAAATTTTCAATAATATAATTGGAACAGGGGATTTTATAAAGATTTAATATTCTATAATTATTTTTTCTTCATGCTTTTTCAGTGACACGAGACAAGTATGTGCTTTTTTAGGCCAGAATAACTTTATCTACTGTGTTTTTATGTATGGTCGTAATTACCCCAGTCTTTCAATAATCTTGGGGTAATTACAATGAAGGATTTAATAATAACTAATTATGTTACAAAACATAAAAACATAAAAGAATCTCTAAAACACATAACTAACATCAAACACCCGTTTATAAACATTTTTACAGCATTCTTGTTTTTCAATTGTTGCTACCTTAAAAATACTTAATATCGATGATAAAATATATCTATCATGAAAATACACTATACGATTTATGCGAAATAGTTTTAAGAAAGTTAATCATTTATAGATATTTCAAAAATCCTACTGGTCGTAGACCACTTGACCCTGCAATTTTCCTGTCGTCCCGCTGTTTCGGCGTCCACTATTGAACGATAATAAGCGCTAAATACTTTAATGGATACAACCAGTAATATTAATGTTTATTTTTAAATGTAAGTTTAAAATGGAGGTACTTCTGTCAGGATTGCATAAAAAAAAGTTCCAGAGCTTCTGTGCAATGCATATCTGCAACAATTTCGGGCATCTGATGACCGAATTTTTGAAAACAGATTATTTTGTGCATATTCTGCAATAAAGTAACCGAATCATGCGTTAAACTAAATAAATTCACTATTTTCTACGATAAAAATGATTTTTAAAAAACTTGGTTAATTATATGACAGGAAGTGTTGCAGCTTTGGCAATGCTGTATCAACACCTCCTAGATAGAGAAGGCCAGAGAACAGAAGCTTTTACGTCATCACTAGGTCTTCTAAGATGGCGTCATCACAGCTTTATTTTCACAAAGTAAAACTATTTAAAATTTCTGGTGAGCGATACAAATTTTAGACATATCTTAAGTTGAAGATAAAAATTTAAATACCTTTCTGATAAAAAATAATTTATTATGATCTATTTCTATATCATATTATCTAATTAGTGATAGTTAAAATTTCCTATTGATAGTAAAATTAAATTTTTTATCTTAAATCATTAAAATGTTTTTTGCGGGAGTAAATTCACCACAAACTTTGAATACTTTTACTTTGTGAAAATAAATGTGTGATGTCGTCATTTTAGTGGACCTAGTGATGACGTAAAAGTTTCTGTTCTCAGGAATTGTATATCTAGGAGGTGTTGGCTGTATGCACTGCTATTCATTGAGAGTCTCTGGCAGCTTAGAGTACCGTGCTGTTCAGCTTTAAATTGTCGTTTGTTTGAGATGTTTGGAGACGAGCTTGGGCATTAAAAGTTTTGCCACTAACAGAGCTGCAAAGTCTCCGGCTTTCTCCGGGAGATTTCCCACCACAATTTCTAGACAGTTTTATATTCCATTAAATATTTGGACTTATTTTACGCATAAATTTGTAAGTAAAAATAAGTGGTATCGCAAAGTCTTCCGATAAAATCGCCATGGTGACTGTTGTGTTATTCATTTAACCAATCGAAAGGCGTTCCTAAGTATCGTTATTAGAAAGCATACTCTGAAAACTCGAGTTACTTTAAAGTCTACAATTACTACGGAATATATAGAGATTTGATAATCGTCTAATCGTTTGTAGTTATTTTTTCTCGATGCTTTTTAACTGATAAGAGGCAAACATGCGCTTTTTTAAGGCCAGAATAACTTTTTCTACTGCTTTTATGTATGGTCGCACAGTTGCTAACTTTTCGGAATATAATTAACCACTTTTTCTCAGCAGCAGTTTCCGGCCTAAAATAGAGAACAGGTTCTGAGTTCAGGCGTATTACCGCGTTGTCAATTTTGAAAAGTATTTAACAAAATTTACTGTTTACAAAAAGTGGTTAGTTAAATTCCGTCAACGTTGGCAGCTATGTAGTCGTAACTACGCCAATTTTTCAATATCCATGCGATAATTACAACCGAAGATTTAAAAATCCTTAAGAATGTTACTGAAAATAAAAATGACGGGCGCTCTAAAACACATTACTAACATCAAATTCGTTTATTGAAATTTTGTCAGAGTGGGTGTTTTTCAATTTTTCCTACCTAAAAAATGTTTAATATCAATGATAAAAGATACATTTCATGATAATACATTATAACTTTATGTCAAATATTTTTGAGAAAGTTTATCATTTATAGATATTTTAAAACTCCAATCTCGGTAATTATACCACTTGAGCCTGTACTTTTCATGTCGTCTCGCTATTTCAGTGTCCACTATTGACAGATAATAAATGTCAAATACGTTAATGAATACAACCAGTAATATTTATACGCATTTTTAAATATAATTTTAAATGAATGTGCTTTGTCAGTTTCTGCATTTGCTTTAGTACGTAGATCGAGAACGACCGTGCGCTGGTGTTATACGCAAGTGCGCGGCAATTGATTGAGAGGCTGTGATGACTTCTTTTCGAGTTCGATTTTATTTCCTGCGAATTTAAATTCAGTTAAAGGTATTATATGTAGCAGAAAGAAGTATTTAAAATCAAATTTTTCAGAGTGTAAAGTTTGCTTTTGCTTTTTTTCAGCAATTGTATTTTATTGACTAAAAAGCAAGAAAAACGTAAACTTCTAACCCGCCCGATCGTACGAGCTCGGTCTTAGAGATCCCTGGCCTGTTGTTCAGGTGTAGCGTGGCGATAATTCGAGATCTCTGGAGAGTAGTTTGGGTATTAAAAGTTTCGCCAGTAAATGTGTTCGTAATTTATTCATTTAACCAATCAAAAGGTGTTTTCAGATTTCGTTATTAGAAAGTGCACTCTGGAAAGTCGGATTACTTTTAATAATAGACAGTAGCCAATTATTAAGGAATATACAGAGATTTAATAGTCATTTAATAATTTACAATTCTTTTTTTATGTTTTTTAACAGATACGAGACAAGTATGTGCTTTTCAAGGCCTGAATAGCTTCTTCTATTTTGTTTAATTTATGGTTCTGATGACCACAATTTTTCAATAGTGTTGGGGCATTTACAACCAAGGATTTATAAACATAAAAATGATCAGGCTCTAACGATCGAAGCTCTAGAACACATTTCTAATTTAAATTTTAATACAGTTAGTTTGCCTGTTTTTTTCCTTGCGTCAAACAACTTTGAACGCAGAACTATCAAACCCGTTTATTGAAATTTCGACACTGTTTTTCAATTTTTGCTACCTTAAAAATGCTTAAAATCGATGATACAAGATACCTATAAAGAAAATATATTATAAGCTCTATGCAAAATATTTTTGAGAAAGTTATCATTTATAGATATTTAAAAAATCCCGCTGGTCGTAATTATACCACTTGAGTCTGTACTTTTCGTGCGGTCTCTTTATTTCAGTGTCCACTATTCTCGTTAGTGATAATAAATGTCAAGTACCTTAATGAATACAGCCAATAATATTTATATTTATGTTTAAATGTAAATTTAAAGAGTAGTTTGAGTGTCAAAGCAATTTTAGAAAGTTACTTCGGAACGACCGTGCAATGCTGTAGTAAGCAAGCTCGCGGCAGTACATAGAGAGGCTCTGATAGTTTGGTATGAGTAGCTGTTTAGCTGTAGCTGGTTTTTTAGTGACTACAGAGAGGCGCTCGGGTATTAAAAGTGTTGCCAATAAATGTGTCGGAAGTAACCTGTTCATTTAACCAATCGAAAGGAGTTAGCAGATTTCGTTACTGTAAAGCACCCGCTGAAAACCCCAATTTAATTTAAAGATTAATTACATAAGCGCCACCTAGCGACGAATGAAGGCCAGGAGTCTAAAGTTTCAGAATCACGACCGAAAACTGTTTGAAATTTCTGGTGAATGAAATAAGTATTAGCGAATATCTTAAGTTAAAGATAATTAAAATACCTTTCTCATATAAATGATTCATTACAATATATTTCTTTATCATATTATATATATATATATATATATTGATGGGTAAAAATCCACATTTTTCGTTAAATTAAATTTCCTAGCTCAAACTATTCAAACGATGTTGTGCGTAGATACACTTCCAGAAAATTTTCACAATTCTACTTCGTGTAACTGAAAGTGGGTTTTGCCAACTAAGAGCTATAAAATGTGACACACAACGCTATGTTACAAGGCAATATCATTTAGCTGTCTTATAATTCGATCCTTGTCTTATGTTCATGTCCTCAAATACAAAACTTGTACTTAGGTGAAAATAGGGATTAATTCTGTTACTAATCGAGTGTTCATTGATCGTGCATGAACAAGCTTGAATGAAATGAACACTACAAGCCTCGTTGAAATCATGCCCTCTCTTGTCGAAAGCTGACAAAACTGCAAACTCTTTCAGACAGACAATTATTAATGACGCTGATTTCCAAAATATAAGAAAAAGAATAAAATACGTGGAAGCAATTTTGTGTAAACAGCCATTTTATTGTTTCTTTTTTGTGTCATAAATTTTTTAAACAAAAATCATGGGGAACAGTTTCTAGAATACGATATTTTTGTATCTGATAAATGTTTAACTGTGCTTTACCGGATCAGTGGAATAAACTGTCTCAGTGTGCTGAGTGAATACGGCGTTTTAGAATAAAATAAGTAATCATTTCACTAGGTCATTAAGAGCCGTTGGAGAAGATGTGCGAATTAAGGTGTCTTCTCTCACTATATCGATGATGTTGAACAACTTTTTAATTGACTTTTTGCTGTATCTCGGATCCTTTTTAGAAAAGAATGCTAACTCCCCCATTTAGCCTCCAGGAGGCGCTATAAGCGGTGTTCTTCCGTAAATCATCGAAACTTTACTATATCTAGACCCTACTTTATGACTATAGATCTTGCCGTTCAGAAATTATTGGGATGGCAACGGACTTTAGCGAGTACAGTCTAAATAAACTCCTGAAAAGTGAAATTGCAACACCAAGAAATAATGCACGTTGCGTCATGCAAAGTTCAGGAGCGATAATCTTGAGATGGGTATGCAATTGATTAAATTTGTGAACGCGTATGATCCCGTGTTACTCATATTTGAGCTAATAGGGCCAGCAACTTTCCCTTCTCATAAATATCATCTGAGGTATTGCGTAGCATTTGCGCTTTCAAAGAATCGTAGGAAGTACCTCTGAGACGTCGGTGAGGTAAATACCATGAGTTAGCAACCGGGGAACGTGATCATATTATCGAACTTCACGAACTTGGTTTGTTACTGGTCACAATAGCAACTCGTGTGGGCCACAATGTGAGTGCCATCCAACGTTGTGTCACACGACGGATTCAGGAAAATCTACGTGCACGCCAAAGAGGATGTGGTGCACAAAGGTGCACGTTAGAGCGCACAGACAGGCGTATTCGAGAGCGTACACGCAGGCGTATTCAGTTGACTATTCCAGACCCTTTTCGCAACGGCACGTGACGTCTGAAGCCGGTTTCCTAGAGCAACAGGCGGATTTGTGTGCATTCAAACCATACGCAACAGCCTGCGTGACGTACGGTTACGTGAGCGGGTATCAGCAACAGGGGTACCGACGACCGCTCAACCCAAGTCCAGACGCCTGGCGTAGTGACATCGACATCATAAGTGGACCATCGAATGGCATCGAATATGGTTCACGGATGAGTCACGTTTCTGTCTATGGAGAAATGACGGCCGTTGACTTTAATGACAGCGACCCGGAGAACGCTGTGAACCAGCCCATTTCACCGAGCGTCATGCCGCTCCTACACCGGTCATCATGGTTGGGGTGGCATAATATCTGAACATAGGATACCACTGGTACACATTGAGGACAGTTTGACAGCGGACCCCTACTTCACACAAGATGTGAAGCCTGTTGTTCTGTCTTTGATGCCGGGCGCACCTAACACGGTATTCCTACAATACAATGCCTGGCCGCATGTAGCAACGCAAACTCTTAACCGCCCCACCGGATTTCACATCCTTCCCTTGCCATCAGCCTCTCCAGATCTCAGCCCCATCAAGCATCTGTGGGATGTCATTGGACGCGACAAGATCCGTGGACCACTGGCGTAAGCCATCCATGATCTACGCACAGCCATGGATGTTACATAAGTGCCAAGTATCACGCAATAAATAACCCCTTTTTGTGAACGGCGATTTTCTGTATAAAATATGGCAGAACGCCCGAGTTACGTTAGTGATCTAGCTATTACTTTGTAAAAATATTCAAAGAATTTACGGTATACAAAAAGTGGTTAATTATGTTCCGGATTACTTGGCACCTATGATGTTACTTGACAAAGATTAGACAATTATCAGTGTATATCATGCTTCACCGGATTCAGGCCTGTATATCTGCCCGAGGTGAGGACATTAGATATTGAATAAATTGGTTTATAATGATTCTATTCGTCTGTTTTTTAATCATTTGCATATCCATCTCTCCACTATCGCTCCTGAAATTTGCATGACGATACATGCATTATTTCTTGGTAATGAAATTTCACTTTTAAGGAGTGTACATCGAACTTATTTATCAAACACCATGACATGGGCGGGTATGCTTCTTAAAGTTGATCAACATTTTACCTGGCACTTGGTATTAAAAGATGCTGATTCCAAGTGGGACGAGAGACTTAATTCCAGAGACATGACATTCGTACCCCTGCGCAGCACATAAAATATCTGTCAAAGTCTTTGAACATGGATGATATCAAGACCTTTCTTCTGAAAATGTATCTTTTTTCCGTTCGAGAATAAAACCCACCATATTTTGTGAAAACTTCGCCAATGTTTTCTTGGTCATGCAACATAAATTTTAATATTCTTTACCGTAATCAAGAGCCGTATGTTACTCTGTGTCACGGAAAAACTCAAGCTTAAAACAAAAACCCTTTATTGTAGGATTGGTTGCATCCATCTCTATTTCTTTAATATTCTTCAGAAAATCTTTTTTTTCAGTAAAAAGTGATGCTATGGGAAAAAATTATTGATGCCTGAGTAATTTGCTTCAATTTTGTCTCTTCAACAGGGGTGGAAAAAAGAAGAACTGATAAATCTTGTTTCAGAGCTCACATTGAAGAATGATTTAGCAACAAAATATCAATCACTAACGCGCTTCAATAAAAAAAATCTGTTTCGCATCGAGTGTTCACAAGCTGCAATCAAATCAATGAATGCACCATGGTTCTTTCAAATCGTGCCCTCTTCTTTCGGTAGCTAACAGAATTGCAGATTCTTTCACACACAGAGAGTCAATATAGTAATTGATCCCGAGCAAAATTTAAGAAAAATAAATTGAAAATTAATAAAGTACGTGGCAATGGTTTTGTTAAAAGTAGATCCGATTTATGTGTTTACTTTAGTGCTATAAATTTTCATTCGAAAAAAATGGAAGGATCTTAGTAGGACATTTTTGATACCGGAGGACTTTTTGATGTTCTGCCTGTATAACCTGGTTATTTTACTTATTTATAATGTTTGAGTTTTATTTATACAGTGTTCTTTTTATAGACAACATTATAGATCTTTCTAGTTATTTTCATTCTCGGATCCGCGCCCCTTCCCACCTACCGAATCATCTAGCCTTTGGACAGACGGTATTCGAAGCTAAAATACATCCTACCAACAGGGATACTACAGTCCTACACTTGCAAAATGAAAAATTCTATTTTAGATAATCACAATCTATAGCGCATACCTTTAAAAAACAAAAGCTCCTATTTCCTTTTCTTAACTCTTTAGAGCATAGTAGTATGCAAAGCATTCTATGTAGTCGAACTTTTTCTAAGCCATTACTTGTTAGTATAATTTTATTACCAATTTTTATTTAACCACTTTAACACACTATCGGTAATTACTAAAAAAATATTGTTTTCATTTAATGGCGTGACGTGTTCTGTAAATATAAATAATTTTGTGGATAAAACAATGTTTCGTGCATCATGGGGTTATCGAGTCGGGAAGGGCGGTGCAGGATTTTGTGCTAAGGGAACTGGAAAGTAATGCCGTTATTACAAACGTCAACATTTCGCCTTGGCTAAAGTATGGAAACTAACAATACAAAATTTAGCTTATATGTGAGTTTTTCAACATAAGCAGAGCTGCCAAGTCTCCGGCTTTTTTCGGGAGATTTCCCAACACTAATTTTTACTTACTACTTTGTGGCTAAAATAAGTCCAAATATTTAATGTAAAATAAAACTCTCTAAAAATTGTGGTGGGAAATCTCCCGGAAAAAGCCGGAGACTTGGCAGCTCTGTATAAATGTAAAACTCGGTATTTTCAAAAATTTGTAAACTATAGGGTATAGGCTGCCAAAATGTTCTTTTCACTCTCTCTATCAAGAAACAAGTATCCCTGAAATTTCTGCATTACGATACAGTACTCACGAAAACCTAAAAATAGATTTCAGGACATTTTGAAATTCGTACTCCAAGGAGGGTAGACACCCTCTTCTCCTTTTTCACATATCTTTCTACGAAGAAATATTATCTGCAAAAATCTTGCTTTAAAATGTAACAAATATGAATCCTATGCATAGGCCCAGGTAGAGTCTCCAACCTCTTCGGAATAAAATCAACTATTTTTTTTGTAAACATTTTATTTTTTAAATATATTTTCAGAATCATAAATAACGCAATCACATGCATTCTTTTTTATATATACTTTGCTGTATTTTAAACAGAAAGTTACTGTTTACAAAGAATGGCTAACGAAATTATGTAGAGATTGGCTACTCTAGGCACAAGTTGTTTGTAATTAAAAACTTGTTGAAAATTTATTTGTTCGAATTTAATGTAATAAACGACATTACCTTACAATACACCTAATATTAGGGAGTTTCCTTTACTACCACCTCGTATTAGCTTGGTACATATATTAACAGACTACTACTTGTTGAAGTTAATATATTGCTTATTTGGCACTTATAAAAGGAAGTGGAAGAATTCCTGTAGTGGGAGAGATTGAGGTCCAGAGACGTGACATTCGCAGTCCTCGGCTGCAATGAAAATGTCCCTCGCAAAATCTTTGAACATCAAGGATATCAAGACCGTTCCCTTACAATAAAGACACAATTGTATAGGATAAATATACATTTGCATCTTCATCCCGCTTAGAAGAAAGCCCGTTATGTTTTGTAAAATTACGCTCAACCTTTTATCTGATATACAACATAAATTTTTGCATTCCATTCCCTAACCGAAAACCGCGGTTTCACCATGATCTTCGAAAAGAAAGCCTTCTGATTTATGAAATGTGTCAACGTGGTAAAGCAAGGTTAGGCGTAAAATGAAAGTTTTCATTGAAATATTAAGAAACTGGTTGCTCATCATCGTTTTATCAAGTTTATTATTGCTATAGTTGCCAACTGCTACGGAATATAATCAACCACTTTTCTTAAACAATAATTTTAGCCTTAAAATATCGCAAAATATTTGTACAACACGCAGGAGCTGGCTGCCATTTTGAAAAAAAATATTGTTTATCAAAAGTGGTTGCCATCGTTGATTATTGGTTAAATATTATCCTAAAAATTAGTCTAGAAAATATGATTACTGCTTCAACTTTTAAATATAGTTTTAACTGTTGTTCTAGGGATTGAATTTAAACCATAATAAAATTGATAAATTGATGATTATAAAAATAATAATTAAAAAAACAAGAACTTAAAAATCTTAAAATCCTGTTTCAGAGCTGACACTGAAGAATGAGCTAGCAGCAGAATATCAATCATTAATGCTTTTCAAAAGAGTTTCGTAATAAAACTATAATAGTCGTGTTAGATGAAAAAAATAAAAGAAATCTTGCGAGTGTTCAGCGTTCATTCATGTACAAGATCCAATCAAATGAATGGCCCTTGCTTCTTTCAAATCATGCCTTTTTCTGTCGATAGCTAACAGAAATTCAGACTCAGAGAGAGAGTCAATAATGACATGGATATCGAGAAAATATAAGAAAAATAAATTGGAAAACGAATGAAGCGTGTGGCACTAGTTTTGTGAAAATATCTGAGATTTTTTTCGGTTTATTTTGGTGCTGTAAATTTCTCAATCGGCAATGTTGGGAATATGACAGCAGATTAGGTTATTTTTATATCGATTAACTGTTCAATGCATAGCTGCCAAAGCTTCAGATTTCATCGCAAGATTTTCCACCACTAACTTTTACGTAACAATTTAAGGCCATTATAAGTCCAAATTTTTTATGTAAAATAAAACTGTTTAAAAGTGTGGTGGAAAACCTTCCGATAAAATAGCAAGCGTTGGTTAAATGGCATTAATGAGACTTTATTACCTGTTTATTTTTCATTTTTACAATGGATGTTGGAGAAATCTGTGACGTATTCATGAGGTGAAAACGTTGCTGAGTTCAATGTACCACGCCCTCTATCAGTAATTATTTAATATTTAATAGTTATTTGAACTCTCGTGTTGCTAAAACTATTGTAACTGTAAAAAAAAAAGCAGTAACACCTGGAATTGGGTTTTGTAACCATTTTTCGTTTTTCTCATGTGATATATATATTTTTTTGCGTTTGTGCTTGACTATTTTTCGATGTCCATATTAAATTTTGTTATAATTAATCAGTGTGTGATTATTTATCTACATGACTTCATAGCTGTGACCCTGCGTGTCCAACAATGGTCTTACTTTTTGGTTAATTTATACTTAGACAATATATTTTTAGTCGTCAACGTAATATATCGCTACCAGCAAGCCAAAAATGTGAATCTGTATTTCTAGAAAACGCCAAAGTTTCGTCGCTTGGGTAGAATTATGCATGTACGCGAAACATTGGCCAGTTTTTACGTAAACTGCTTGGGCTATGATGTAGTGTACAGCGTTGCCCAGAGATGCTGAAAACACATCTGGGTAAAAATCGCCAAAGGGTCTCACCGATTTTCCATACGAAATCTGCACTGATGTCTTTTTCATCATTGTTGTCTGATTTGTTTTCATTTGTGCCTAATAATGTTGAGATTATCGGAAAACTCCTAGTTTTATATGTTTCTGGAAAAATTGTACTTAAAATTGTACTTTACAAAACTATGACAGATATTCGATTGAAAACAAAAGTACACGGAAGCTTCTAATTAGAAATCTATTACATTTTTTTTTAAATAATTTTCCAATCGACAATAAGAAAGGTTTTTTTTTAATTTTAGGATGGTTTGTCGTGGCTGATTCTACAGGTGCATCTTCAGCAGAAATGAAGTATTAGATAACCAATAATTCAACTATAATCAGTGGCGGTCCGAAGAACAATAACAAAAGAAAGAGACACCAAGACAGTAAAAAGCAAAATAACAGAATTCTATTGTAATGTACAAAAGTAAAAAAATAAATGAAGTACAGAGGGTGTTTACACATTTTTATAACGATTTCGAGGCTGATTAATAAATGTTTAAAATGTAAAGACGATTTTTTTAAATGTTCGATCAGATAGCCTTTTTTTCTAGACTATAAGTCCGCATCGTTATTTCCATGATAGAAGAGCTTTTCGTAAAATTTCCAGGGGTATTGCTTTCCATACCTCTTCCACTACTTTCTAGAGTCCATCTATCGTGGTGGGTTTGCGTTTAGAAAGAGCTCTTTTTAACAGACCAAAGGCACAATAGTCCACAGGTGAATCGTCATTGGACTTCGCAGGAATATGTTGAAAAGGTATATATGCAATACCTGTACCATCCTTCATTTTTTCAAGGAATGCAGTGGTAGTTTTCGAAGTATGACTTGTGTTGAGCCACATGTCTCGGCAAAAGCTGGTGAAAATTATGTTTTTAGCTTTTCTAAGTAGTAAATCTTGGTTTGTTATTTTATTTATTGTTGCTACAGATGTATCTAAAGACTTGCAATTGATCTCTGTGTCGGCGGATTTTCTCTTGTTACCAGCGATTTCACTTTAGAAACATTTGAAACAGTACGTACCTTTTTCGGATATTTGTTTGGCGTCCTCTTTCCATGTAGAAATAATGATTGATGGTTTTTACCTTGCCGATGAATAATATTGCTTGTTTTGCGCTTAGAAATTTTAATGCCATGCATTTCACAACGTTTTTGAATTATGGAATAAGAATATGGCTCTTCAGAAAGCGCAAAAACATATCCTTCAATCCACAGCTTGTTTACATATGACATTTTGAAAGAAGAATAAATTTAAGAGTAGCATACGATATTTCTCATTTCAAATAATAAGCTGTTGCCAAAAATTTTTATTCTGAAACATTTACTTTTTAAAAAATTCTGTGTCGAAATCGTTCTAAAAATGTGTAAACACCCTCTGTATATATACAGTAGTATACTATAGTAAGTGCGTATGCATTTTTATGATTTTTCTAGTACCCGGTTTTTACGAGTACCCGAGTATAACGAGCAAATATCGCCGGTCCCTTAGCGCTCATAATAAGCGAGTTCGGTTGCATATGTATAGTTGAATTCTATACTTAGGCACAGCTGATTTGTAAATAAAACCTTGCTGCAAATGTATCTGTTTAAATTTAATGTAATAAAACGACAAAGCTACATTACTTTCCGGTGCACTTAATATCTCAGAATATTTTTATGACCACCTGTATATACATGGTATATATTTTGAAACACTATTGCTTAGGCATACTACTTGATGGAAATCCATTTCTTACTTGGGGTTTATGAATAAAACTGTCAGGTCCGTAAGGTTAGAGAGACTGAGGTGCAGAGATGTGACACCCGAATCAACCGATAATAACAACGGAAAATATGTTTATTTCGTGTCATCCCTCTATTTTCGGTTCCTCTATTTAAAGTTCATAACCATTAAATGTTTTAATGAGTACAACCAGTAATATTTTTGTTGAATTTTGAATGTAATGTGCAGCCGTTGAACTGCGGAGCTATGAAACGGTGTACTAATTATATGATCAAGAAAGACCGTGCTTTGCTGTGTAAAGTGAGAGCACGGAATTCATACAACGACATGTTTGGCTTTTTTCTTGTTCTTTATCTGCTTTTTTTTTCTCCGAAGGTGGTGAAACAGCTATCAAAGACGATTCGGATATATAGACCTCTGAAATGATTTTTAAGGTATAGTTCTTTGAATTTCTGAGCTCGAGATAAAACTATTGAAAACAAAAGACCTTTCAAATTAAGATTACAGTAAAAAAAAAAAATATTGTTGAGTGAAAACCCGCACTCGTTTTCTGTGCAAAGATTATCAGCGCATCAAAACCCATCAATGACATTGGAAACGATACGAAAATAACGAACATTGACTGTGCAAGACTTGCGCGAAACAAAAAATTGTAAAAGATGAGTGCCACGCAACATAGTAAAGTGGTGTGTTCTCTCACTTTGTACAGTTGTTGTTGTTACTCATGCCCCCTGACGACCGCAACGGTAGTACCAGATCCCCCCCCGAAGGGAGACGATGGACAGAGGGGGTTCGCCTTCCATTTTTAGAGCCCCAGTGGCAGGAAGTACAATTCAGCCCGTTGTCCCTAATTTTGAACCAATTCCAGAGGAGCGATTAACCCCCTGAAATCGGCGCCCCCAGAGGTATCGTTTACAACTTGGAGGACATTGGAGCCACTGCAGATTTTACGCGCACCTGCTCCCATTAGCGTACAAGGTCCCACAGTAGTCGAGCAGAGGGGAATTTGTCCCTCCAAGCACTATCCAAGCCGGATGCTCCTTCACTTGCCGTGTCACCGACAATGGCGTTATCGTCAGTGAAGGTGAGCAAATTGAAAACGTGCATTTTCAAGAAAAGTTTTTCGGAGCCTCTAAATTTTCTGCCTCGTGCAATCCTTTTGTTTTTCGTACATGTTTTACGCTTCCAATTTTAATCCTTTGTGTATTTTTCCGAAGCTATTTGCGTTTTTTCATGGTGATGATCGATTTGCACAGGAAAAAAAGGGACTAATATCTGTTGCCGAAGATTTTTGGGGAGATTTTTTTTACTCTAACCGTAAAGATGAAAACTCAGTTATTTCAAATAATCACAATCTGGTGTGATTTCAGTCGCCAAAGTTGGCACATCTGTCCACTATACTGACGCGGAGTTTGAGCGTTATCTGACAGTTTGTTTACAGTGCTCGATTTTGTCAGCTCATTTCAAGTGTGCTTTTTCCATTTTTGCGATTTTTCCATTCATAAGACGCATTGTAACTGGTGATGAGACACGGGTTTACGAGTTTGACATGCAAACTATTCAACAAGCTTCGGAATGGCGTCCTCCAACTGAGGCATAACCGAAAAAAACCTCGTCAAAGTCGATCAAAAGTCAAGGTAATGTTGACTGTTTTCGTTGATTATCGCGGTGTTGTGCACTTGGAATTCTTGCAAGAAGGTCAGACGGTGAGTAAAGAATTTTATCTGAGCGTCATGCGGCGATTGAGAGAGAAAATTCGTCGAAAAACACCGTATTTGTGGAAAGAAAACTCGTGGATTTTGCACCACGACAACGCAGCATCTCACAAGGCTATCATTGTGAAGGAATTTCTGACCAAAAACTGAACAAATACCATCGAACAACCACCGAATTCACCCGATATCGCTCCAGCTGACTTTTTTTTTCTCTTTCCGCAGTTTAAATTGCCAATTCGAGGCACCCGTTTTTAGTCCATAGAAGACATAAAAGAGAAATCGCTGCGACAAATGAAGTCGATTCCGAAAAATGCGTTTAAAAAATATTTCGATGATTGGATTATTCGTTGGCATAAGTGTATTATTTGGAAAGGGGCCTACTTTGAAGGTGATAAAATAAATTCGGATGAATAACAAACATTTTGTGTTTTATTGACCCAAAATGTTTGTTATATTTAGGGTTTTTGGGGGAATTTTGTGTTTTATTCCCGGAACCTTTCCGACAGAAAGTACATAGCTGCCAAATTCTGAGGAATAAAATCAACCACATTTTCATAGCAGTATATTTTTATAAAAAATTCTTCAAAGGCGCAACCAGCTTGCTCGTCTAATTCAAAAATTTTACGGTGTTCTAAGCCAAAAAATCTTGTTTAAAAAAGTGGGGAATTATATTCCGGAGAAGTTACCAGCTATGCATATACCTATTTTATGGATATTTATGAAATATCATTTTCATGGTCATACTTGTTAAAATTAATGCATTTCTTGTATGACTTTTACGATTAAAAGCTACAAATTCCCAGTGGGCCGAAAGACTGAGGTTCAGAGACGTGAGTCCTGCGCTGCTGTGAAAATATCCATTAAAGACTTTGAACACTGATTATAGCAAGACGATACCTCACAACTGTATTTTACACCATATAATAGAGCGACATAATATTTTGTGAAAATGTAGTCGAATCTTTTCGGTCATATAACATAACCTGTAATTTAAAATCTAACATAATTTGCAATATTCTTTACTTTTTCGAAGGACTACACGTGACATTTTCTTTCTGCAAAACACAAACTTAAAATGAATGACATTCATTACAGATGTAGTGACATCCATCTGCTTTTGTTAACAATCTCTGTAAAAATATCTTTTTTTACGGAAAAATAATATTGAAAGTATATATATGAATCATTTATGCGTGATTCTCATTTAATTTCATTTTCATCCTCAAAAGAGGGGAAAAAAAAGGACTGAAAATCTCGTGGAAGAGCTGACAGTGAAGAATGATCTATCATGAGAAGTTAAATCTTTAACGAGTTAAAAACAGGGTGGAATTATAAAAAAACATAAACTTGTGTTACATAGGAAAATAAAATAATTCTATTACACAGGGAGTGTTCATGAACAAGCTTAAATCAAATCAATGCTGCATCTTTCAGTAGCGTATAGTTAAGGCAAAGCATGCTAGAACTATCTGCCAGAAAGAGAAATGTCTTCGGCATGGGACATTTAAGGGGTTTTAACCAGTATCCCCTCTACATCTGGAAAAACGGCTAAAACTCCAGACCGCTGTATCTATAGCTGTGTGGTAGGCCAGAAACCTGTACCTTCAAACACCAATTGTCTACTAGTATACAGCGTCATATCCGCTCGGCCATTGGTCAGCCCTGAGTCTTTAAAATCATCCTCTGATCTGAAGATTGGTAACAGAATTGGCGAACTGTAAATAATGACATTCACCGCAAGAAAATGTAAGAATAAAATAAAGCACATGACAGTAATTTTGTGGAAATAAGAGACAATTTAGCTTGCAGTTTCTTTGGTTATTATTAATTATTTAAGAGAAAATGTAGAAAAGGACACCTGTATATTTAGACAATTTTATATTGATTAAATGTTGAAAGGTGTTTTACTCACTCAGAGGAATAAAATGTCACCTTTTGCTGAGTGAAAACATGAGGCAGCAATAAATGAGTAATCACTGTGAAGGGTCATTAACGGCGATTACTTGAAAATGTGAAATCTCTGTACTGTTTTATGAGGCATTTAAACACGAAAGAAAAAAAATCGTGTACTTTCTTTAAAAGAGGCACAAAAGCTTTTTATTTCCGACATATTTGTCGCACATTAATGAATGTTTTTTTTAATGATTTCTAAAATTCATTTTATGTAAAAAAAAACGTTTTGTCTATTTCGAATAAATATAAGTGTGTGTTGTACAGTTCCAGCTGTCAGCGATACCAGGAAAAAATTCTGATTTTCCTGTTCACACTCTTCGTTGATTTATTTTAAACAAACTTCGTAAACACACGAAAACTAAAATACTCGTAAGGAGTTTTAGTTCAACAGATGTGTCTTTTAACTAATATCTACAATTACCAGATAACCGCTTACATTAAAAAGTAATCACAACTACTTACTATTTGACTCGTACCATGATCAGATATCGATGTAATGTGGAGACCCGAAACTGAAATGAAATTTACAAAATTTAAAAAAAGAGCTGCAGACTTACTTTTATGCGAGCGACAAAATCCTCAATGTATAGCATCTTCTGTCTACCAGCTGTACCTAAAACCAGCATCACCATTCTGTTTTTCAGCAATGTACAAGATAGCTCTTTTAAAATGAGAGAACTGTAATCATTCACATTTTGTGTCCATGACTCACAATTGAGGATATTTTAAAGTACAATAAGATTGAGAGTAGTTTAAATTATAAGTGTTGATCAATATCTGTATTTCATAGCTGCCAACCTTCCCGATTTCTTCGGGAGATTTCCCACCACAATTTTTAGGCAGTATTATTTTGCATTAAATTTGTGGCGTTATTTTAAGCATGAATTGCTAGGTAAAAATTAGTGGTGGGAAATCTAAATGTATTTAGGTGTAATGGTAAAACTGTTTCATCGATAAGGCATTAATGCCTTAGCTGCACTGCATGTATATCGCCTTTTAGTGGGATTACGAAAAGGGTCCTTGTAGAAAAACGTTTGAAGAATATGATTATGAAATTTGAAGAGACTGGAAATTTCAGTATGCTGAGAGGTAGAAAGCGCAAACCGGTTGCTAATGAAACTGTCGAAAAAGTAAGTCACTACTGCCGCGGTGGACATAGTCTCCAGTTCCGATTATTCTTTAGTAATAGCTAAAACGGTGTCATGTGAGTTGGCGATTCCGTGATAGAGACTCTCTGTAAGTAATTTATTGGTACATTCTCTTATTTAACGTGTTCCGTCTCTGCCCATTAGTATTTGTTACGCGCATTACTGTGAATGCATTATTTCTTTATTTTATTTATTTATAATATACTAGTTACTTTTTCATTTATTTATGACTAACCGCCTCCGGCGACCAGTTGGTCTGCCATCTTAATAAATCTTGTTCGGACAGAATCCTGTTTCTCACTGTTTTCCTTGGCACTGAAATCTCCCAGATTCTGAATGGAATTTAAAATTAAGATGGTTACAGACAGGAGCGGCCTTGGGGTTGGTGGCGCCCCCTGCTAAAGTAAAGTTTACGCTCTACTTAGCTTTTGAGTTCGAAATGACGCCCCTTCGAAGCCGGCGCCCAGATGCGATGCTTACCATACTGGACCGCCCTGTTTACAAAAATAAGATGGTTAAATGATAAAAACCTACAAAAAGGTACAAATTATTTTCGTCCCATATTAATTCTGAAGAACTTCTAGATATATTGGCCTTTATCAAAAATGGGAAAGGAAAAAAAAGTAAGAAAATTTGAAACACTTTCAGATTTTAAATACGCACGAAAGTGCTATATATTAAAAGCGTATTATAATCCATGGGTCTTCCCTATTTTCTTTCCTTATTCCATTAAGTCGGAAAGTATATCATTATTCATGAGTGTGATTAAATTAAATTAAAATTGATATTTCTAACATCCTTTTTCTAGATGTAATACATTAGAAATAGATGAGAAAAAGTTGCGCAGAAAAATGCGCAATTCGAACTGAATGAAAGTTTCAAAAAGTTATTCAGGTGTATTCGCAATCGAAGTAGCAGACAATGAAATGACGATAAATTGCGCCAAGCGCTAGTATCATCTTCTCAAAATCGCATGTCAAACATTTTATTTTTCGCCAAATTAAATAGTTGCTCATTTTAGTCTCGGAAAATTTCCAAATTCTATCTTTCCCTTGAGTATAAAACATTTCATTCCTGCTCTGATTTCACATGCACACGTTAGTTTAATTAAAAATAACCTTACAAATAAACTAAACAAAAAAAAATCGTTATTCTTTTATTTTTACTACAAAAGTCTGAAGCATAGCCGACCGAGTTGTATGGTGGGTAAAGCACCATACTCCGGTTTCGGGTTCAACTCTCGGCGCCCGGGGTTCGATTCCCGACTGGGCGTGGTTGTCATGTCCGTCCCTTCATAGGGGGTGACTTTGGCCCACATACTATGTGCCCCCATAATAAAGTGGCCAACACCTTCGGGCTGTTGTCAGGGACAATGCCTAATCGGCAAAGTACCCACCCGTTAGAAAAAAAAAGTATCTGAAACATTTAATAAAATTGCCAAATATGGCAGCCTAGATATACTTAATCCTCACTTTTTCCACAACGGGGATTGCAATTACGAAATGGCGGATAGCAAAAATTACTTAGCCTTTTGCGACACGTTTTTTCTCGATATCTCCTACAAGAATTCGAATTTTGAAAAAATCGCTTAGAGGTATGTCGGGACCCGTCCTCGAGAATTTCCATACAAAATTTGGTAGGTCTTCGATCACCCGTCTAGGAGCTACGCGAGACACAGATACACTAACAAACTAACTGACATTTTACAGTTCGTTTTATCTATTTAGATAGATTACACAGCATTCTCTTTTTAAGTAACTTGGCATTATATATAGATTTTTAGACTGGGAATTGATATTAACTTAAACGTGAAGTCTATTATTTTTACAGAACACACACTAGTTATGTTCATTATTCGTAATTGACAATGGAAACTAATTATTAATACGTCACCGGCATGCAACTTATTTATTCCTGGGCTGTTTTTCTAGGTTTTAGCTTTTCGGTATGTCTTAGTGAAAACAACCAGTAATATGTATTTATCTTTTTTTATAATGTGGAAATTTAAAACCCTTGTTGCGAACATCCAATTTTATATCTTTTAATCAAGGAAGGCCGTGCGGTGCTGTTGTAAGCATTGTGCATGGCAAATGAACGAAATGAGAGTATCCAATGTGTGACATGTTAGGCGTAGTATGGTTTTCCACGGCATGTTGTAGGGTTATCATGAAGAAAAGACTTCAAGGTGTGTGAACCACTATTGGCCTATCCGCTTAAACAACCAAAAGGGATTTTTCAGATATTATTAGGTGAAGGCATGCGCTCAATATTGTAATTATTTAAAAGAATAGAACATTTAGTCAAAGTTTCAGAGAAAAATATTCAAACATACTCTTCCAGCTCGCTGAAAACCTGTAAACATACCTGCCAACAATTCCGAAATTTAATCAACGAAACACTTTTTATAAACAGTAACTTTTGCTCTAGAATATAGTAAAATTTTTAAGATTGGAGGTGGGCGTGGTTACTTTATTGAAAAACATACTTGCAAAATATACTGTTGCGAAATGTGGCTAGCCAACACCTCTTATATATAGAAGCCTGATCCCTCAAGCTTCAACGTCATCACACTTTTACTTTCGAAAAGTTAAACTATTTAAAATTTCTGGTAAATGCAACAAATATTAGAAAATATCTTAAACATTAAAACTAAAATACCTTTCTCATACAAAATTATTCTTTCTGATCTATCTCCTTCTCAATTTATCCTATAACTCATGGTTAAAAACTGCCATTTGTCATAAATTATATTTTTTTCTCAAATTATTAAAATATTTTTATTCTTAGGTAAATTCACAAAATTTTAATAGTTTTATTTTGTGAACATTATAATTTTAAATGCAGCCTAGTGATGACGTCAAAGCTTGGGGAGTTGTTTAGACTTTCTCAAACTGGGTGGTGTTGGCGGCTGTGCAGATATGCAACCTTTTCTAGATGTAGAAAGCCTTACAACTTGTACGTCACCAAGCTTTGACGTCATCATTAGGCATACAGTTAAAATTTTCATTTCACAAAATAAAACTACCAAAAATCTCTGGTGAATGCTGCGAATGAGAAAATATCTTAAATTAAACATTAAAATTAAAATACCTTTCACATACAAAATTACTCATTATGTTCTATTTTCGTAACATACTATCTAATTAGTCATGATTAAAAACTGTCATTTCTCGTAAAATTAAATTTTTTATCTCAAATTATTAAAATATTGCTATTCATGGGTAAATTCACCAGAAATTTTTAATAGTTTTAGTTTGTGAAAATAAAACTTTTAAATTTAGTCTTAGTGGTGACGTTAAAGCTTGACGATGTAGAAGTTGGAAGGCTTTCTATGTATAGGAGGCTTGATAAATGACGCTGCATTAGTTCGCTTGTAACGAAAACTGGCGACGTAAAACTTTACAAAGTACAGCATTGTAAAGGACCAATGACATCACAGGGAAAAGATAAACGTATGCAGTAACAGATATTAGCGTTATCGTCAGCGAATGTGGACACGTTCACCTAACTTCATTTCTTTTCTACTGCGAAATTATTGGTCTCTAGCATTATTCTTTTTTTGATTATTTAACATAATAAAGCAACGACGACAGCGAAACACGTTACTTGATCATTCCATGGCCCTTTATGGGTTCTCAGTGAGCTGATCAATTTCTGCAGGAGTATAGTGGGTATTGCCATGCGAAAGTTTCCAAATGTTTTCACTATAACCAAATCCGTGAGAGCTTTAATATGTTAAATAATCAAAATCTAGAGCACATACATTCACAAGTAATATTTGCCTTTCATTACTTTTCATATTGTGCTCTATAAAGCTAAACATTATTCTTAAACACTATAAAGCTAAACGGATGAAATTTAAGAATTTTAATGAATATATCAGTTATTAGCAAATATTCTAATTATACTATCTTTTTTCTTTCAATTTTCAAAATTTTGAAAATTTCGCATGGGTATTGCCATGCGAAAGTTTCCAAATGTTTTCACTATAACCAAATCCTTGAGAGCTTTATTATGTTAAATAATCAAAATCTAGAGCACATACCTTCACAAGTGATATTAGCTGAATTTACTTTTCCTTATTTTTGATATTGTGCTCTATAAAGCGAAACGTTATTCTTAAACACTATAAAGCTAAACTGATGAAATTTAAGAATTTTTATGAATATATCAGTTATTAGCAAATATTCTAATTAGACTTTCTTTTTTCTTTCAATTTTCAAAATTTTAACATCCTTATGCATTCATCATTTTTAGAACAGCTCCATAAGTGGCCACAGTGGCCTAGTCCTAAAACCCGTTACCGTAAGAACACGGAAAGTGAAGCAGCACCGTCTTGGCCAGTGCTTGGGAGGGTGGATTCCTCTCTCGGCTGGACTGTTGTGGGACCGTGCACGGTAATGGGAGCTAGTTCACCTAAAATCCATCGTGGATCCAATGTCTTCCATGTTCAAACGATTCCTCTGGGAGTGCCAATTTCATGTGGTTGGTCCCTCATCTGGAACTGGTTCAAAATTAGGGGAACCCAAGCTAAGACGGTCTTCCTCACACTGGGGCTCATCCAAATGAAAGCCGCTCCATTTCGTTCATCGCCGTCCTATACGGAGGATCTGGCACGCCTCCGCGATTGCCAAAATGCATTAGAAACAGCAGCAACAAAACGGATCCGCAAGTTTTTGAAGAAACGTGCATTTCACATAGCTGCCGACTCTTCGAATTTTTTCTGAGGATTTTCCACCACAAACTTCTATTTAGCAATTTATTCTCAAAATGAGTCCAAACTTTTAATCGAAAGGAAAACTTTCTTAAAACGGGAGAGTTGGCAAGTATGATTTTTTTAATGTAGCTGCCACGCACTTATTGTTGCATTGTTTAGTTAACTATATTCAAAGGAATAGGACGCATTGAGTTACTTCAGCAAACAACCTTTTAAAATCTAAATATATAATACAACACATTCCATCCGTCCGCTGCTGCTCTCTCTAATTTCCTCCGATAAAATGCAGTAATTCTTTTAGAAAATTTCCTTTGTGCTCTCGACAAAAAATGAATATTGAAAATATATTTATTGCCACTCATTGTGCAGTTTAAAATAAATGCCATGCTCAAAAGATAAAAATTCGTGGAAGAACTTGCTTACCTCATCAAGCCCACAAGAGTTTCAACAATACTGATGATATGATATCAAATCGATAACAAAAGCGAGGAAAAGATTATGGCAGTGATAATACTTCCTATTTTTTTATGTTTAAAGCCTTTGAGAAAAAGTAATGAATTCTATTTATTATGATTCTTAGTCTGAGAATATTCGAGAGTTTTCCACTGACTGTTATTTTATAGGTTAAATTAAAAGAAATGAACCAACAAAACTGAATTTTCTTATAACTTTGAGGGAAGACGATGAATATTTACTCTTTTTTTGAAATGTTAAAATTACTCATAACGTGTTTTTATAGCGTGAAGTTTTTTGAATATAATTTAAAATGAGATTAATAAAAAAGTCAGAACTAAGAAATTTTTCTCATTATGCAAATAGTCCAGGAATAGGTTATCTTTAAAGCTGTGATAAGGTAAAATAATGTTTGAAAGAATATTTATTTAATAAATGCTTTACTACAATGATCACGATATTAAGGCGTCATTTATAATAGCATTTTAATGATATAATGAATGAAATAAACTTCTTCATAAACTACATAACTGTATCAGGGACAGAATTTTGAAATATGCGTTTATTATGTTCAACTTGCTTTAATCGAGTGCATTTGATACCAAGCGATCAATATAAAGTCACTGATGTTCAAAATTTATGGCAGGTATATTCTACCTTCCACATGCATCAAATCAAAAGCTTGAGAAATCAAATTTCAATGTATTTTCGAATTAGCGAGTATTCTTAGTAGCAACTCTTACAGCAAGTTGTTATTAATGTAGAAGTGTTTCTTAAGGTGGATTCGCTTATTCCTCTCTTGATGAAAATAATTACGGTAGACCATTTCATGACGCTGTATACACTAAACAATAAATAAAAGCTTATTTTAGAGTATGAGCGCATTTTTCTAAATAATTTATTCGTACATAAAAACTTCGGACTATCATTCATATCCTACGAAGTTTAGTAAACGTAGATTGTAAGACTGATGTCGAAGTTTAGTAAATGAAGTTTAGTAAACGTAGATTCTTGAAAAGAGATTGTATTTCAAGAATATAGTGTTTCGTTTTGAAGTAACTGGTAATGAAAAACCTGCTATCACAATAGCAATGAATAAAGTAGCAAATTACGAGTAAAAATGACTTACCTATAGATTCAAGAAGCGAGTTCAAACTATTTTTTCTTGGCTTTTCAGAAACTGTTAAACTTCTGAGTGCATAAGTAACTAAAAGAAATATTTTAAATAAATTTGTGCTTACATTACATGCATAAAATATTCAATTACCACAGAGTTAATTAACTTTCTCAACAAACTGAATAAAAACTATTAATTATTGTAATATTGTTGTCATTTATTATTAGGATAGAGCTTCAGCCTTTTGTTTAATGGACATTATAACTTTTGGTTTTCAGTTACATGCTCTTATTTCTTTAGCAGGTAATCTATTCATAATATCGTTTTTTTTTTTTTTCTTTTAAAAGCTAAATCAATTTGCATAAAAGTATTCATCAACATTCTGAACTTACAAAAGGAAAAAAAAAGTGTCTTTCGTTCACTAAACGTTGCTTTAAAGTCACTTGTATACTATTACAGGCATTTATCTTTTAAATAGAATCTAAATATAATTTCTGACGCATTAGGAAACTCCTCATGAAAGGATTGAAATAGTAAAGATGAGTTTTTTCGCATAAAAAATGAAAATTATAGCATTTATCGATCGAATAAGGGAACTATGATTTTCGTCTCTTATGAATATGACAAACAATCTTGACAGAGATGAGTTCTTCATTCTGGAATTGAAGCAGTGTGTAACCGGCTCCCTCTGATCAGCGAAGAGTTTCAACGGAGAACACTCTCCTTCTTTGACCATCGTTCAGGCAGGGCATTCAAAGACCCATGCGGCAGAGTAATCCTGGTTAAAGAAGGAGGTTTTTTTCTCCGTTGCATCATTTCATAGATGATAGCTTGCTGGTTAAGCAAGGATTCAATATTGGGTTAACCCTTTAATCTCCTACGTCGAGTGTCACTCGACATCAGTATTTATCTCCGGAGTTTCTTTGCATCACCCTGAAAGATGATCGTCTCAATGTCCCGCAAGCGTTATTGACACAAAATCCTCAATTTGAGCTTCCTCCAGGTAATTTAAAACTGTAAAAGTAATAATTGTTAAGTTATTTTAAGAGTAAATTTCAAATAGCACGCCTAAAATTTCTGTTGGTGGCAAAATTGAAATATAATTCGGAGTGAAAAAGGTTAAATTGTTGCTGGGGTGAGGGGTGGGGGGATTGCTTCATCGTCGTAAACAATTTCATTTATGTAAAGATATATTTGAAATATAAATTACGTGAAATGAATTCATCAGTACATAAACATAAAATCGGAAGCAGCTTCCCTAATATTTTCATAATATGACTGTTAGAAACACAACCGAAATTCAATGGATAAGAATATCAGAGTTGCTAACTTCTCCGACTTATAATTAACCACTTTTCCAAACAGTAACATTTTCCTTAGACTATAGCTACGTGCCGGAGGGTAAAATAATAGTAAGAAGACGTATTGTTCAGGAAATGCGGTTAATGATATTACAGCGCAGTTGACAGCTCTGGATAACTCATACCGCACTTCAAAAAAAAGGCTGCCCAGATGATCATGTGTAGTGGCTTAAGATCCATTCTATCAGGTTTTGGGTCCGGGTCCCAGCTTGGCCATGGATGTTAACTTGCCCGTCCCTTCACAGGGGGTAATGCCAACACCTCCTAAATGCAGAAATCCTGAGAATAGGAACTTTTGTGACAGTAGTAGGTCCTCTAAATTGACGTTATCACAGTTTTATTTTCACAAACTAAAACTATTTAAAATTTGTGGTGAATTTACTCATGCATAAACCATTTTAAAGATTTATGATAGAAAGTTTAATTTTACTACAAAGGACAACTTTTAACCATCTCTAATTATATCATATGACGCAGAAATAGGTCATAATGAATTATTTTGTATCAGAAAGATATTTCAATTTTTATCTTTAAATAAGGATATTCTCTAATATTTGTAGTATTTACCAGAAATTATAAATACTTTTATTTTGTGAAAACACAACCATGATGACGTCATTTCAGTGGACCTAATAATGACGTAAAAGTTTCTGTTCTCAGGCTTACTGTATCCAGGAGGTATTGGTAATGCTGGCCGCCCTCTGGGTGTCCCCATAATAAAATAGCCACAATTCCTTCAGGCAGTTGTACTGGACAGTACCTAATCGACATGTGCCTGCCCGTTGAAAAAAAATATCTTTTCAAAAGTTTGTACGGTTTTGATGTTTCTTACATACATGAGAGATGGTTTATGGATGCATATTTTCAAGAAATGCCATAAAACATCTTTAGAAAATTTTACATCTATAGAAAATAGACACCTTTTTTCTGTTGTTTTTTTGTCTGAATGTAATTTTATTCATGCAGTAAGTTATGCTCTCACATCCATGTTTTCATTTACAAGAGAAATTTCCGTCTTTAAAGATTGTACAGCATACTTACTTGGAAAATTCTTTTCTTTCTATGGCAACTTGGCCACACGTTTAACTCATAAATTTATGCATATTCTAAGCCAAAAATTACTCTTCACAATGAGTGGATAGTTATATTCCGCAAAGATTGGCAACTGTGATGTCTACACTGTTGCTTAAAAATTCAGGACGTAGCATTTTTTTTTAATTGCAGCGCGGCATAGTGCAACGCATCAGGGTGTAAAATCAGTGGGAAGAGCACCTTAATTTCATCAGCCTACTGAATATGGGAAAAGTTAACAAAAAATTGGAGAAAAGAAATAAAACGAATTATAACTGACAATTTTCTCATCTCATCCTTAATTTCTGCTCACTAGTGTAGCATCTGTGAAATTAATGAAGTGAAAGCTTTTTTTTTCCATTTAGATTATAGGCGCTGGCCACTACCATCTGCTAGGGCCGGAATTAGTGGCGTCTTTAGTATGGAGGCACCTAATTGGTGAAACTAGGAACCCGAACCAATGCTGCACAAGAATATGATTCTCTAAACACTACACAACCCGGGCATCGAAGGGAAAGCTTTATGTTACGGAGTTTATTAAAGATTAAAATATGAACGATATTAGCCTTAAATAATAAAAACATCAACAACAGCACAAATGAAGCATCACAAATTTTGCTCATCATTAAATGTATTCAGAATATATGCTGCAAATAAGGAAGAAAAAAACAATTATAGCATAGCTGCCAACCTTTCCGATTTCTTCGGGAGATTTCCCACCACTAACTTTTACCTAGCAATTCATGCTTAAACTAACGCCAAAAAATTAATGGAAAATAAAACTGTTTAAAAATTGTTGTGGGAAATCTCCCGAAGCAATCGGGAAGGTTGGCAGCTATGAATTATAGGAAGTATTTTTTCTATTCGAAAAAATTATCTTCCATGTATGACAAAACAAGAATAACAACATACGGGAGTAAGCATTTATTTATTACATTTAAATTCATGACAGCAAAAAATTGGTGATTTACAGCAATACTTTGGTGACTACCAAATATGGCTTTTCCATGCATAATAATCCATACAGAGATGCCAATCTTTACGGAGTATAATTAACCACTTTTCTCTTTTTACCAGTAATTTTCGACTTGGAATATACATAGCTGCAAACAATACTGGGCGTGTAATTAACTACACTGCTCAAAACAATTAAAGGATATAGGGAAACTTTTTAGCTGATTGATACATGGTCGACAGACGTAATAGGTTATATGCGAATAAATGACACATGTTTGCCAGAAAAAAATGCATTTTATTGAGCATTTGTGTAGAAAAGGAAAGAAAACACAATTTGTGCATATGAGAAAAAAAGAATAAGAAAAGGTGTTTTCTTCACAGGAAATCATTTTCAGTAGGGGGTATGGTTTCCACGGACGGCCAGCAACGTTGAACACATTTGAGGCATGGAGTCAATGAGCCTATTAATCACGAGTTGGGGTATTCTGTCCCACTCTTCCAGAAGAGCTCTTTCCAGTTCTTGGAGAGTTTGTGGGGGTGGTTGGCGGCCAGCAACTCGTCTTCCCAGAGCGTCCCAAACGTGTCTATTGGATTCATGTCTGGAGAACACGCTCGCCATTCCATTCGTACGATTCCTTCCTCGAATAGGAAATCCTCCACCAGGTTAGCACAATGTGGCCTGAAGTTATCGTCCATTAAAATGAAGTGATCTCCGATTGCTGCAGCGTAAGGGACTACAATAGGTCTGAGGATCTCATGCCTATATCGGCGACTAGTCAGAGGTCCATCTCGAATGATGTAGAGGTCTGTGCGCCCGTCAATGGAGATGCCACCATACACCAACACTCCCCCACCGCCAAAGCTGTCACTTTCGTGCACGAACGCGGGATTATTCCTACTGCCACGGTCCTTCCAGATGAAAATACGCCTATTATCAGGATGAACTGAAAAACGGGACTCGTCAGAAAAGAAGAACATTGCTCCATTCATTTCTCCTCCATTTCACTTGCTCTGTTGCCCACTCCCTGCGGTCACGACGATGCCTTGATGTTAGTCTAACTAAAACCTCCTAGATATAGAAAGTCTTACCACAGCTACGTCACCGAGCTTTGACGTCATCATTTGGCCTACGTTTAAAAGTTTGAATGTGATAAAATGAATAAATTAAAAATTTCTGGTAAATACTACAAATATTAGAAAATATCTCATATTAAACATTAAAATTAAAATATCTTTCTCATACAAAATTATTCAGTATGATCTATTTCCTAATCACATTACCTAATTTGTTATGGTTAAAAACTGCCATTTGTCGTAAAATTATACTTTTTATCTCAAGTTATTAAAATATTGCCAATCATGGGTAAATTCACCAGAAATTTTTAATTTATTTATTTTATCAAACTTTTAAATGTAGGCCAAATGATGACGTCAAAGCTCGGTGACGTAGCTGTGGTAAGGCTTTCTATATCTAGGAGGTTTTGGTCGAACTCATACCATCGGTCGGCGAGCATACACACCTACACCATGGAGCCGGTTTGAGTTGAAACCTTGGTGCCAGTAGCCGAGCGAAAGTGTTGGTGGAGAAGAGTAGCGTTCATATTACGGTGTCTCCGAGCCGTTAACACAAAATAACGATCTTCATTGGGCATTGTTGCCCATCTACGACCTTGCCCTGGTCTTCGGCCTGCAATTCCAGTCGCCAAAAACCGGTTCCAGATCCTGGAATTCACACTTTGTGACACTCCAATGGCTTGCGCTACTTCGGCTTGAGTTTGGCCCCCTTCTAACCTACCGACAACTCTCCAAGCTTCTGAATCGGTTAAATGACTTCGATGAGAAATCGTACTCATCGAAACAAAGCAGTCAATGAATGCCGATCATCGTTGTCTTGATTGTATTTTATTCAGTTGAAAGTCCAATTTCATTCGCTGCCGCTGAAGCGAAGTTTTTGACATCGAACTCAAAATTAGCATACTCCACAGTTTGAAAATCAGAAACAATTTGCATTTGTGATTCTCTTCTTCCATTTTCGGCAAAAAAAAATCTATTGTATCTTTATTTTATATAAAACTTACAATATCCTTGTTTTGAGCAGTGTACGTTTTGTACAACTTCTGGTATCTTAGAATAAAATGGTGCTATAATCCCGCATGCTGTGTGTCTATAAGCTAGCTCTATGTGTGTAGAGGTTTCAAGATATAAACCGCGTTTGAGGCAAACGCGGGGATTGATAAAAGACCCACTCGTTCATTCATTGATGTCAAGCTTCCTCATTGGACGTTTCGATATCTACACTTTTACTGCAGGACGAAGCAATACGAAGCCATTAACCTGTTTCAGTTTTTTGAATAATAAATTTGATTCTCATAAAAACCTTCTTGCCGCACTTCAACGAATGTAAAGAGGAGGAAGGAAGGTTTAGGTTCGGGAGGTACTTTTGAAATTTGGTGCACTTAAGCCTGAATTTAAGAACATAATGCAGAACAAGAAGAATTTCTACAAGAAAGTTACAAAGTACGAACGTTCCCCACCAGCATATTGAATATCTGGTATCATGATATGAGCCGTGTTTCAGGCAATCCGGTAATGTTAAAAGAACAGCACCTCGCTCGACCATTGGTAACAATCTTCCTCTTTGGTGAACGTTAGTACTTTTGAATTCTTATTCCCGGAAGCGGAAATACGAAACCATGAACCTATTTCAGTTTTTTTAATAATAAATATGATTAACATAAAATACTTATCGGTAGCAAAGTAAAAAGAAAATCATTCACTTTTCAATTAATATTCTTCATAAAAAGAAATATATTAGATTCCAATGCATACCACTCGAAAATTTATTTATGACTTCAAGCATCAACGTCGCTGGTAGGGATGGACAAGAGTTGAAAAATAGGCATGCCTTGTGTTGCAAAATCGCAGTATTGTAATGTTAAATAAAATTTCGTCGTATCCCATAAAATGTAAATCTGTTTCGTCTCGCATCCGTCTTAGTTGCGACTTCCATAGAACGTTCTAATCAAATTTAACTTACGCTCAGTCTACTTTCCACCTATAACGTACACCTATAACTATTAGGTTGTAACGAAAGTTTCCCGCCACCGCAAACATCGGAAGCACACAGTTCGCGTTAGCGTATTTGCTCATATTTTGTCAAATGATTTTTGGCATTTGAAAAAAAGAGACTTGCTTTATGACACTGTGTTGTGAAATCTGTATAAAATATAGTTATAATTAAGAACAAGGTGTCTCAAATGGAACTATCACTCTAGAGGATTAGAACCATCATTTACTTCCAGTTCTGTTTCAAAAAGTCAGCTACAGAATATCAACGAATTATGAGTACAGCTTTAAGTACTATTGTTGTATCATGTGACACGGTACAGGTTTGGTACCGAAAGTTCAAAAACAGGTATCTAAGGAGTTAGAAGTTAGTTTTTCAGGCAGATATGGCGGAAAAATTTCGTTACAACCTGATACTTTCCATCATATAACGTAGATTGAATAAGATACGTGTGGCAGAGCATAACAACACCAATATTTTCAAATAATGCTCAAGTCAAAAGATAATTATAGATATCGCAGAATCAGAGCGCAAAGTGGGAGATACGCTCATCCACTTATTGCTTCATTCCTCTCTTATCGATCGTTAAGCCTCCGCAAAAACATCTGAGTAAGAATGACTAAGAATATGCTTATCGAAGACAGCTGGTGTTCTACAAGAACTACTCCTTGGTCCTACCCTTTTTAATACATACATATACACTACATTAACAGTAGCCCTCAATGCGAATACACCACACTTGCATAAATGCCAACTCTTCCGATTACGTCGCAACATTTTCATGAGCTTACGACAAGTCAAAATTTTAATGCAAAATAAAACTGTTTAAAAATTGTGGTGAGAAATCTCCCGATAAACTCGGTAGAGCTGGGAACTATGCTCTTGCTATGTATGCCGAAGATTCTGCCATACTTTCGAGAACAAACACTTACATTAAATCAGACCTCCCACAAGGATCATTCCTTGGTCCCTTTTTAATATATATATTAACGACATTCCCCGAAGCGAATGCACGAAACTTTCTATATGAAGACGATACCGCCTTACTTTTGAGATCATATCACCCCTATATTATAGTTAAACCTAGTAAATAATTTACAAGCTTGTTTTTAAATAATTACAAATCCTCCAATCAAATTAAAATTTCATATAATTTTAAAGCTGCATGAAAATTTTACCGCCAAACCAACTTTACAATATTTGTCATTTCTAGGACGCGCAGAGTTTTAAGCAACTACAGTTCCACAATGATAGCGTAGAAATATAGTTCCAGAAATGGAAAATTAAAATTAACTCTTTTAAATGTAACGAGATTCACTTTATCAACAGCAGAAAACGGTTTAGAAACCTCTACATACATAACAATGGAATTTTTTGGACCAGAACCTGCAAATACCTGGGTGTCATGATTGACTCCCCTCTCAGATGGAAGGCACATGAGCTTCATGCCCGAAACAAAATGGTTGGTTAAAAAAATAAAAAAAAACTAGAGAAAGAAGTTGTTTTTTCAAAATAAACTCAATTGACAAAATAAAGTGAAGCTGTATAAATGCTTAGTGCTTCCTACTAGTGATGCAACGAATATCAATTTGAATGGTACCGGAGACCGTATATCCGGCCAAACTTTCAACCGGATATCCGGCACAGTGATGTGGGGTGGGTAAATACCCACTGGGTAGGTAAATAATTTTTTTTGTTTTTACTCGGGTATTTACCCAAGGCCTGGGTAAATACCCAAAAACTGGGTATTTTCAACTTAGAATGGAATAACTGTTCTTAAAAACATTTTTGTTATATAGATGACGGCAGTTAAGCTTCCTATTCTATTTTCATATACTAAATAGTTTTGGTTTTCTAAAATAAATTGGGTTTTGATTTGGTTTGGCTTGATTTTCATTTAGTGAACAGTGAGTGTTAGATTGTTTTAACTGTACTGTAATGTTGTCCTAATGTTTCTTAATATCTTTTAACTACTCAAGTTTAAAAAAAAGAAAAGAAAAAAGGACCTGCATGGAACTTTTTTAATGTTAAAAAAGATAAATGTGTACAGTATAAGTACTGTAATACTGAATATAAACATGCGAATGTGAATAAAATGGAGAGACATATTAAAAAATGCACCAAATGCCCCATTGGTTTAAAAAAAGTTTTAAATCGGAGTGCAAAAGTTGTGCAAGAATCTCAAAGAATTAATAATGTTGATCCAGATGCCCCCCCCCTCCCCCAAGCTAGTAACATTCCAAGTACATTGTCAATTTAACTTCATTTATTGACTGCATGGATGAACTATCAAATGTAAGTATATTATTATTGCATTAGAATTTTCCATATTAACAAAAATCAGTAAATTATTTACTAATTGAAATTTTGTATAAATTATCTATTGATAAAAGCATATCAATCAAATTATCCATGCATTTAAGAAAAGCAGTTTTCAAAAAGCATTACCTATCAACAGGTCTTTTCTTCTACTATTCCAGCCTCACCATGGCACAGTGGTTATGCCACTGAAAATGGTAGACGGCCGAAGTGTGAATGTCCCGGGTTCGGGTCCCATCGCGCGGCTGTCAATCTAGCGGTCTGGAGTTTTGGTAGATTTTCTCCAGCTGTAACGTGAATACGCGTTAGAACCCCTTAGAAAGTACTCCTAGCAAGGCATCCCCATCCTAGGCAGATACCCCGCGTGCAGGTCTGCTTTAAGACACACAACAGTCAACTATTCCAATATACATTTTACAATTCATATGAATTTTTGCAATTTCCCAGTTTTTAAAATTCTGGCTGGTAAAAAAGAAAAATTATAACTATTTGGAAGTTTATGTAAAGTTTTCAAAATAAAAGGAAGTTATCAAAAAATCATGCATTTCAGAAAAATCATACATTTCAGATTTCAGAGAGATTTTAACCTCTTCAGTTCTCAGAAGACTTCAAAGGTCCATTAATAAATTCGCTCTCTCCCAAAAATGTATAACTATGCAATAAAAACAAAACTGAATTTTAAGTATTTGTAGCTTAATGCTTGATTTACATACTAAAATTACAAGGGAGAAGACGCTTTTTACATACAGTAATAATTTACAGGTATGTTTACCAATACATTGTTTGAAATGGTCTTTATTGATGAATAACTTTTGCTTATTTTCTAAGTACTACTGGATGTCTGATTCATAAGAGATATATATTAAACATGTATTAAAAAAGAGAGATAGATTTCACTAATTTTGTAGTTTTAAGACTAAAATCATCTTCTTTTTAAAGTAATGAAAGCTTTTATTGTGGTATTATATTAAGTTCTGGTGGGTCTCATATGAGACGACAATGAATAACATTTTAATCTTAAAAATTTCTCTTGCATTTGTTTATTACTGATTATAATAACTGATTAAATGAAATAAAAATGCTATCATTATTATGTAATATACTAAATAGTACAATACTTAACGTAATATCATCATATGTATTAATATTCTAAATAGATATGGATAAAATTTTGTCCCAACGGGACATTTAAGTCTCAATTTCAAATTTAAAAAAAGGAAAACAAGTTTTATAAAGACGTGTTTTTTGCATACATAAAACATACAATAAAAAATGTTTCAAACCTTTTTATATAAAATAAAATAATTTGGGATTCGAAGGGTTAATTGAAGAATTTTTACAGGTATGAATTAATGAATTATGCTTAAGAGCTATTGTGCCTTGCAATTTTAATCCCATTTTTGAAGTTATAAGAATTATTAATAATATATATTCACTTATTTTATTATAGGAAATGCTAAACCAACATAGGGCCAAAGCTATTTTTGTAAGTGGAAGTCCATTTTAATTGGTAGGGCATTCTTTATGGATTGACGTTTTTAAGAAAATTAGACCTTCGTATTCTTTACCTTCGCGTTTTCGCCTTGCATCAACGTGTTTAGATGCTGAATACTCAGAAATGCAGTGTGAGGCTAAGATACAGCTGAAGGAATCAAAGCACCTTCATTTGCAATGTGATGGAGCAATATAAAAAATGAGTCAATCATAAATTTCGTGATTTCGAAATCACAACCTCTATTTGCTGACTTTGTCATGTCAAAAGAAAACAGGCATGAAGCAGCATATTTGGCTGAGCAAATCGAAACGGTTATGAAAGACCATGGTCTTGAAAAGTTCTTTGTCATTATAGGTGACAATGCTGTAAATATGAGAGCAGCTTTTACATTAATTAATAAAAAATATCGAAATATTGTTCCGCTAGGCTGCCTTTCCCACCTTTTATATTTGTTATGTTCGAATATTGTACTATGCAAATCGATACAAACTTGCGTGTTACATGCAATAGGAATAGTGAACGCTATTAAACGAAGTTACATATTACATGCCATGTTTGTAAAAATGCAAAATCAAGATAATGAGAAATCTGCAATTTCGTTGAAACTCCCTGTTAAAACTAGAAGTTATTTACACTGTTTCGAGAGCTTAAAAGTAAATAAGTTTCTTTTGCAGACTATGGCAATTAGTGAAACTCAAACACCCTCTGAATTGAGGCTTCTAGATGAAGATTTTTGGGATCGTGTTGAGAAAGTGGCTTGTATTTTGGAACCAATAGTAAAATTGATCATTTGCTTTCAGTCAAATGAACCACAAATCCATCTAGTAAATAGTAAGTTTAACAACTTAGAGAATATCTTATTAGAGCAGCTTCCAAAGTTCTTTACAAAAATCTGTAGAAAAGCTAATCCTTGATAAAATTAAGAATAGAAAGCCATTTGGTCTTGGACCAATTCATCTTGCAGCAGATATTTTGAATCCCATGACAAAAGGAGGCAATTTGAAACCATCTGATCTACTTGATGATTTAACTTCCATTTATGAAGTTGGGCAGCAAATGAAGTCAGACAATATTCAATTAAAAACAAATCTTGTTCATTACAGGGAAAAGGATGGACTGTGGGAAAGAAAAATTTTGTGGGAAGGTTTAGAGAGTTTGTACCCTCTGCTTTGGTGGAGAAGTTTGCGTGGCACTAGTATCCTAGTTGAATTCGCTTTGCGCATTTTAAGTGCTCCTGTTACATTTGCTGCAACTGAAAGAACTTTCAGCACTTTCTGTTGGAATCATAGTAAGAAAAGGACCGCTTGACATCCGAAAGAGCAGCTAAGCTCACATATCTGTCCTATAATTTACAGTGTAATGAGGACACTAAACAGAAACAAGAGTTAATGAACAAAGAACAGCAAAATGAGCAATACTTTGTAACTGAAGAAGGTAGCATGGACACAGATAATCTGAGTGATTCATCTGAGAATTCAAATTCTGAAATATCTGAATCTGATTTAGACTATTTCTTGAGTTTTAACAATTTTCATCAAAATTATGAAAGATAGCATCTTTCGAATAAAAAATTTTAAAAAAGCTATACACACAGAAAAAGTGATAAAAATTTAGATTTCTATTATTGTTCCTTTTTTTTAATAAAAAGTTTTTAATTTTAATTTGACTTCATTATGAGTATTTTAGTAGTGTTTTTTTAATTATTAAGCGTTTGATTATTTAGCATAAACTATTTTATCGGTCATACCGCATTTTTTTCACTAACTTTAATAATGAAGAATGTTTTATGGTAGTCCTTAAATAGTTTTGTGCAAGTGACAGTTTTGGCAATATTTTGAATCTGTTAGATTGATTAATATACCTCATAGCTTATTTTAAGTTTGCTATTATATCCCAGAGCTTATTTTATGTTTATTATTTGTTAAACTGTGATAGTTTATTATGGTTTGCTATTGAAGAGGAGAGGGGATTATATGCACCTTATGATTGTGATTTAATGATCACTAAAATAAAAATTACATGCAAATAGTTACAAAACTAGTAGTTATAAGTCATAGGCTTAAAAACATATTTTTTACGGTAAATTTGTTTTTATCGTCAAATTGTAATTTGGTGGTTCTTTTGTTGCCAATAATTTCATAAGGTAGTACGGATACTGTACTACGGAATACTGCAGAAATACTGTAAAATCTCCTTACAACGAACTTTTATGAATATTTCAGATTGATGAACAAAATAGTTCTATTGTAAAAGATCAGTAATACCAATATTTTATAGTAAAATTTCCCTTTAACGAATTTTTCAGAATTACAAATTTGATTTTTGGTCTCCTGAGATTCGTCTTAATCCAGATTTTACTGTCTGTATATATTTCGTATAGTTGGATTTCTCTCCTTTTTTTCAAATTGTCAAATGTTCCATGTTATTGTTCATATTTACAATTTTATTCCAACAGTTATATTTATAGGCTATATTTAATCAAGTATTTTATTCAACATGTATCATATAGCTTCTTTTCATAATTATATTTTTTGAATTTTTATGAAATTAAAAAGTTGTAAAGGGTTCCTAAGTTTCTCGTTTTTCTTTTTTTTACTTTATACTTAATATATATATATATATATGTGTGTGTGTGTGTGTGTGTGTGTGAATATCCTTACCCACCAATACAAGCATTTTTTAAACAATAGTGTTAATTCAAAAATAAATACCCTGGTAAATACCCATTTTGGGTATATACCCTGGTATTTACCCTTGAAAATAAATACCCGGATATTTTACATCACAGGCCTTCTACATCTAGGAGGTGCTAGCCTATTACGGAATGCATAGCGGCCAACTCTTCCGCTTTTTCCGGAAGACTTTTCACCACTATGTTCGAGCAGTTTTATTTTACAATAACATTCTGGACTTATTTTAAGCTTAAATTCGTAAATAAAAATTAGTGGTGGAAAATCTTCCGGAAAAACCGGAAGAGTTGGCAGCTATGGGAATGCCATTAATTAACCACGTTTTGGACACATTATATTTCTTAAAATATTTTTCGAAACGTCGGCAAACACGCGTACTGCGGTGAGCAATTTTGATACATTCTAAGACAAAAATTACTGTTCACAGAAAGTGGTTAATCAAATCCGTAAAGATTGGTAAATCTTCGTCGCCTGGCATGGAATGCCGAACGTGCGAACCCAAAAACGCCGAACGTGTGAAATGTGACGCCGATCAAGAAGGGCTTAAATTCACAAAAAATCATGAACATGCCAGTATGGTTTAAACTGCCAGTAATAAATAATAGATGCATTCTGGGGATTACTAAAGAAAATATCATTTTTTTTAAGTGAGAATTTCGTGAAGAATCTGGTTTATTCTCCCATACGAAAACTATAAATTAACTTGTCACAGTGATTTTATCACTTAAAAATGACAGTTTAAGCAAAGAAAATTTTGTACTTTGAAAGAAAAGAGTGCAATATATGTTAAAAAAGTGCAAGAAAGCACACAAGCTTAAAATATAAAGAGATATGTAACATAATTATTAATAGATGATTTTAGTGCCTGCAATTCAATTCAGCTAAAGGTGATTATATTAAACTTTATTTAGGGAAAACTCATAAAAGTTAAATATTAATTTTTACTGTGATTTTAAATGCCTCTCGAAATTTTTGTGGTAGGATAAGTAAAACTTCAATTCTTATTTTTAAATAAAGTTTTGTTTTCAGCTTGCATATAAGTTATTCTTTTTATTTACCTTTTTGAATGAAATTAGCTTTCAACGATTGCTCAGTTGTCTCTAAAATTTTGTTGCATGCTGACTGTTCTGGTCCTGGAAATAAGAAGTAATTCTTTTCTCTTAGTATGTCATAAACACACATGCATTCTACAAAAAAGTCAAAAAGTTAGGAGCAAGAAGAATTTAATTTGTAATTAATTATTTATTTTTACAAAACAAGCCTAATATTTATATTCAGCTTTTGTTGCAATTCCCTGGCATAAAATGAAACGCATATGTGTTGTAATTCTATTTTCTCGTTCGTTCTCTTTTCATTTTATAGCTATTTTGACTCACACTGAACTCTCATGAAAACTTAAAACATGTTCTATAAAACATATCTTTCTTAACTATGTACTTTAAAAATGTATCTTTTGAACACGACCTAAACTTTTTATGTCATAAAACGTCATGCATGGGGTAAGGAAACTTCTTTTTTCGTGTTTTATGTGTATTTTATATTTTATATGTTTTATAAATGAGCAGTTAAAGAAAATTGTCTTCAAAATAAACAGAAAGTTAAGGTTCTCTTCTCTTTTATGTGTATTGATTTTAGGACGTTTATTAGATAGCTTTTATATGTATTTGCTTGTCATGTATGACTTTTGGTATACATATCTTACACAGATTTAAAGTTTCTAGTATATGTGGTTCTGAAGTAAAATTGTGAAGAAATGACATTGCAATGATGGTAATATCTTCCTACTTTAAAATTGAATTTATTTCGTCTAAGCATTAGTGTATACTATAAAATTTTAGTTTTGGGCAAAATGTATCTCAGAACAGTGCATTAATCGTAGGGAAGAGGGGGGCTCGATGGAGCAATTTTTTCTTGTTTTGTAATAACTTTTTCCGTTTGCATATTTTCATTCTTTCAAAAAAAGTTAATTTTCAAAACGTACTCAAGTTGTCACATTATGACCCTTTGAGGGGCACAATGGGACAGGGATTCGAGAACAGTGGGGCAATGAGTAAGACATACGAAATCAGATGTATTATGCAACCCATTATTATTTCTACAATTAAACACTGGTTGGGACAGTCAACACAGATTATCTGAAAGCAGTTTTAAAATGGCAAGTCTTAAAAATAGTTATAATGATGAAACACAATAAAAAGTTGTTCAACAATGTTTGATAAACTGAAAATAGTAAAATAACATCAAATTAAATAGTAAACGATTACAAGATGTTTGCAAAAGTTCATTTTATCATCGAATAAGATCAAAAATCTAAGGAAATGAAAACTGCGCTATTGTTCTTTACCTGCTAACCTATTGATTGGTACCTGCACAATCCATAGGTTAGCACTACTTACTTGCATATAGTATATCATTGACGTACTTTAAAAGAGCTCATTTAATTTGCCTGTAAGATTGCACTGTGCGCTCTGTAATCATTAAGTTTACGCTGTCAACTGCCACAATAAAGTTTTCCTTTCAGGATGTCAAACTGTTAAAAATTTCTGATGGTTATTTACGCACAGCAGCATTCTAATGATTTGAAATAGGAAATATTATTTTACGACAAATGGGGATTTTTACCCAACACTGATTATATGTATATAAAATGATAAGGAAAAAAATCATAATGAATTATTTTATTTCAGAAAGGAGTTTTAACCCCCCCCCCCAGAGGTACACTGCTGGCCATCGTAAATGCAACACCCTGAAGGAAGCATGCAAATAATATGAAATTTACAACATGCATTAGCTGAGGTGAGATATGCAAATGATTAGAATTTCAGCGCAGACGCACATCAAGCGCGCCTGTGGCGCCACCTCAAAGCGCTATTTAAGGCTTGGAGATTTCGACGGTTTCAAGTACAGCAATTGTGTTTTTCTTGCTTTTTTTTCAAAAAAACGATAAACTTATGCCTCGTAGGAAACAACGATCATCTTTTGATCAAGTATCCGAGTTTGACAGAGGAAGGATAGTGGCATACCGAGATTGTGGGTTATCTTTCAGGGAAATCGGTCGTCGTATTGGACGAAACCAAACAACTGTGATGCGGATATGTGATCGTTGGGTGCAGGAGGGTACGACGGACAGACGTGATCGACCGCATCGACCTCAGTGCACCACGTCACGTGATGACAGGCAGATTGTACGCATGGCAGTGACGGACCGCTCAGTCACATCACGAACCATATCACAGCAGATTCAGTCTGTAACGCATCATCCAGTGTCTGCGCGTACCATTCGACGTCGTTTACAGCAGAATGGTCTGTCCGCAAGACGTCCGTTGCTTTGTCTACCTCTGACGCGGAACCACAGACGTCTCCGCCGCCAATGGTGCGATGAAAGAAGGATGTGGACGACAGAATGGAATGAAATTCTCTTTACTGACGAGTCACGCTTCTGTATGCAACACCACGACGGTCGGATTCGAGTCTGGAGACACCGTGGAGAGAGGATGCTGAACAGCTGCATTATGCACCGTCACACTGGTCCTGCACCGGGTATTATGGTATGGGGCGGTATCGGATATCTCTCTCGCACTCCTCTAGTACGCATTGCCGGTACTTTAACCAGCCAGCGCTACATCTCCGAGGTGTTGGAGCCAGTTGTCCTTTCTTACCTTCAGGGCTTGCCAACAGCCATATTTCAGCAGGATAATGCACGGCCACACGTGGCACGCATTGTCCAAGGGTTCTTCGTCAATCACCAGATTGAATTGCTTCCCTGGCCGGCGCGCTCTCCGGATCTTTCGCCGATAGAAAACATGTGGTCCATGGTTGCTCAACGACTGACCCAGAGTTCATCCCCAGCTGTCACACCAGATCAACTTTGGCAACGTGTGGAAGCTGCTTGGTCTGCTGTACCCCAAGAACACATTCAAAGTCTCTTTGAATCAATGCCGAGGCGTGTGGCAGCTGTGATCTCCAACAACGGCGGCTACTCTGGGTACTGATTTTGGCAGGAACCACGCTTCATAGAATGCTGTAAATTTAATCATTTGTTACTTGGTCAACATGTTATCTACACAATAAATTTTGTTGTGATATCTCTTGTTTTTCTTGGTGTTGCAATTTGGGTGGCCAGCAGTGTATTTTTAAATACAACCTGAGAAGTTGTACAGAATTTATCAATAGGTTAAAGATCATTACATGCATTCAATTAAGAAAGTTTAAGCTTAAATTAAAACATTGATTATTCGATAATAATTTGCTGCTCCAATCCAAAAAGTAAAACTTACTTGATTTTTCCCAACAGTGAAAAGAGGAACAAAAGCGGCTGTAACTTTCCTAGACGATGAAATACGGCAGAGAGTAGTTTCTACAGTGTTGCCATATAGTTTATCTATATTATGCAATTTTTTTTTTGCAATTTTTGAATCATAGAAAATATCTATCGTCCCACTCTGTGGCCCCCTCTCCCCCCACATATACACACCAAAAAGTATATTGTTGAATTTAACAAAATTTGTTTGGTTAAAGAGTTTGACAGTTTCGTTTTGTTCAGCTGACAAAAGTTTGTTTGATTCAGGTAAATCGCTTTAACCCAATACCTTTTTAAATAAAAAAAAAGCGTTCGGCTAAAATTAGGACCGATCAGCTTTCAACAATCAATTCACGCACGCAGGGCGGAGCGAGTCAGACAAAAGATCAGATTTTTCCAAAACTGTAAGTAAACGTTCATTTTATTAATACGTTAAAATGTGGGTTATATCAAATCTCCTTCATAGTGACACTTCGCTTCTAAGGACTGGTCTCTTTAGCCGTGGGCAGTCCCAATCCCGTTTGTGTTTTGTGCCCTCAAGTGCTCTGGACTGGTGTACAGATTTAATCCTACAAGGCACCTGGTACCGTATATGGAAAAACCACTTTAATAATTCCTCTACGTCTATGAAACATTAGTACAGACATCTGTCGGTTTATAAGAGTATTTATACATAGATAGCGACGATATAATTCAGGCTGTTGCGTGTAGATGTACTTACTGTTCATATTATTTCACAAACTGATTGAAATTTAAACAGAAATCTTCCGAATGCGGTTTTGTTTATTTCAGAAAATTATTAAAAAATAGTTAACAAAGAGTTTTGACCCGGAAAAAATTACTGTGTGTTGGAGTTCGTCATATCAAAAAATGATTTCCATAATAAATTTTCAAAATAAATGCCAAAAAAGTATAGCTAAGGCCCAATGTACCGCATAAAATATTGAAATTAAAGAGAGATTTTCTAGTAAAATAATAGTTTGTTATTTTTAAAACTATTTTTCTCTCAATAATAATCACTAACATTATAAAACACATTTATTTCAGACACAGGAAAAAAAATTGAGCCTTCTAGATTTAACTGCATGGCAGTGATTTTGGAATTCAAGCTGGTTAATTTTACCATACCACGGATATTCAGGAGCACAGAACGGTTCGCCTAAATGCAGCCAGAAACCCCAGACTATCCCAACGACAACAAATACAAGATATACTAATCGTTGGAGGTTTAATGAGTAGTATATCTCGGTAAAAAGAACAAGAATTATTCATCTTATATTTACTCCTATCGTTAGTGAAATCACACTTTCTTGATTTATGTTAGTCATTAAAATTGCAGAAACATTTCAGTAATACTTAGCATTTGAGCAAAAAAAGGTATATAATAGGCAAAGCCAGAGAAATTTTTAAAGAAATGCATGAGTAGTGTCCATAATAAGCACTTTTATCGATTACAGTAGAGCTGAAGAGCTATAATAGAAATTGTAAAGGAATAGTTAAAACCAGGCATTAAATGTTTAAATAAAGAGTAAGTTACTGAAAATATGGTAAGGTAGAAGAGCAGAATAAAGCATTTGCAATGTGTTCCACACAAAGAAACTGGCCGTTATTGCAGCAATCTGATTAATGAAGTTAAATATCTATGCTAAATTAGATTTTCCTATACCTTTTGCATGCAAATATTTTAGACATTGTTCTACGCCGCTCAGTCGCTGCTACGCCCTATGATGGGGGTTACTCTGGCCGCCCACTGGTGCTCCCATAGTAAAATGGCCAGTGATTCGGACCTTAGTAGTGGCGAATGCTTTATGAGCAAAGAATGCTGCAAACGCATGTGACTCTTCTATAATATGCGATGTCATTTTATACTTGGTATGTTCGAAATTATTTGCAAATTTTACCTTTCATTAAATATGACACTAAATGCCCTTGTCAGCTGCTAAAAAATTCGTAGAATTTAGGTACGTGTGATTCATAAACATAAAACCCATGTAGCTTAAAAAACTCATAAACATTGTCGCCCGCGACGCACTAAGTTACAATTAACGCAACACAATCCTTTTGCGACAGCAATGTCCCGTAAACACATTTAGCATTACGAGAGGCCTTGGCCTTCGCAATGTCCCGTAAACACATTTAGCATTACGAGAGGTCTCGGCCTTCTCCAAACAGCAGGACTAGAATTTCGCCACTGTCAATGTTAAATTTTATACTATTATATTCCTTACGTTACTTCTGGTGAGTAAGAAATTTACAATCTAAAAGGTGTTTTGTTGAATTTGTTGTTTGGTAGTTTTGTTTTGTTGATTTGACAATAGTCTGTTTTATTCAAGCAAATTATTTTAACAAAATTCCTTTTTAGACAAACAAATACGTTTGGTGGAAATTAGGACCAATCAGAATCTTTCAGGTATCAATTGACGCATGCGTGAAAGGGCGTTCATTTGTGTTAGTCATTAAAATTGTAGAAGTATTTGAGTAATATTTAGTATCTGCGCAAAAAAAGGTATATAATAGGCAAAGCCAGAGAAATTTTAAAAAAATGCATGAGTAGTGTGCATAATAAGCACTTTTAAACTCGATTACACTGGTAAATGCATGACAAATAGTATCCGTAGAGCTGTAATAGAAATTGTAAAGGAATAGTTCGAACCAGGCATGAAATGTTTAAATAAAGAGAAAGTTACTGAAAATATGGTAAGATAGAAGAGTAGAATAACGCATTCGAAATATGTTCCACAAGGAAACTGGCCATCATTGCAACAATTTGATTAATGAAGTTAAATTATGCTAAATTAGATTTTCCTGTAGCTTTTGCGTGCAAATGTTTTAGTCATTCTTCTACATACTCAGACGGTGTAGTGAGTACAAAACTATTCTATCACGCCTTGGGTCAGGGTTGGAACTCCGTCTTGGGCATGGGTGTTAACTTCTCCGTCCCTTCATAGTCGACCTATGAAGGGGGTTACTCTGGCCGCCCACTGGGTGCTCCCATAGTAAAATGGTGAGTTATTCGGACCTTAGTAGTGGCGAATGCTTTATGAGCTAGTGCCATTGAAAAGAAAAGTAATTTTTCTACTGACAAAAGGAGCCTCTGCGAAAAGTTACTCTGTTTATGAAAAAAGAAAGCTGCAAACGGATATGACTCTTCTATAATTTGCGATGTCATTTTATACGCTTATAAACATTATCGCTAAATGCTAAATTTAGCGATAATATTTATAATGTTAAAATTTATAATGGCTAAATGTTAAATTTTATAGTATTATATTCAGTACTCTAATTCTGGTGAAAAAGGAATTTACAATCTAAAAAGTGTTTTGTTGAATTTGTTGTTTGGTAAAACAGTTTGGTAGTTTTGTTTCGTTATTTGACAAAAGTTTGTTTGATTCAATCAAATCATTTTAACAAAATGCCTTTTTAAACTAACGAATACGTTTGGTTGAAATTAGGGCCAATCAGAATCTTTCAAGTATCAATTAACGCATGCGTGAATGGGCGGTGCGTGACAGACGAAAGATCTGATCTTTCAAAAACAATTAGTAACGTCCGTTTTATTAATACGTTGAACTATGGGTTTTCTTTTCCCGGGACTCTTGACCGATTTACAGATTTAACTCCATAGCAATGTATTTTCAATCCAAGCTGGCTACTTCTACCGTATCACGGATATTCAGGGGTAGAAAGCCGTTCGTCTGAACGAAGCTAGAAATCCCAGACCACACCACCAACATCAAATACAAGATATACTAATCGGTTGGGGGTTTAATGAGTAGTATGACTAGGTAGAAAAAACAAGAATTATCCATCTTTTATTTACTCATATCGTTAGTGAAATCACATTTTCTTCATTTGTGTTAGTGATTAAAATTGTAGGAACATTTCAGTAATATTTAGTATTTGCGCAAAAAAAAGTTATATAATAGTCAAAGCCAGAGAATTTTTTAAAGAAATGCATGAGAAAAGTGAATAATATTCAATTTTAAACTCTATAACACAGGTAAATGCGTGACAAATAGTATCCGTAGAGCTGTAATAGAAATTGTAAAAGTAGTTCGAACCGGGCATGAAATTTTTAAATAAAGAGTAAATTACTAAAAATATGGTAAGATTGAAGAGTAGAATAAAGTATTGGCAATGTGTTCCACACAAGAAAACTAGACATCATTGCAACAATGTGATAAAAGAAGTTAAATATCTATTCTAAATTAGATTTTCCGGTAGCTTTTGCATGCAAATATTTTAGTCATTCTTCTACGCCGCTCAGGTGGCGTAGTGGGTAAAGAACTATTCTTTCCCGCCTTGGGTCATCGTTGGAACTCCGGATTGGCCATGGGTGTTAACTTGTCCGTCCCTTCGTAGGTGGTTACTCTGCCCGCCCATTGATTGCTCCCATTGTAAAATGGTCAGTGATTCCGACGTTAGTAGTGCCGAATGCTTTATGAGCAAGTGCCATTGAAAAGAAAAGTAATTTTTCTACAGACAAAAGGAGCCTCTGCGAAAAGTTACTCTGTTTATGAAAAAAGAAAATTGCAGACGGATATGACTCTTCTATAATTTGCGATGTCATTTTATAATTGGCATGTTCGAAATTATTTGCAAATTTTATCTTTCATTAAATATGATACTAAATGTCCTTGTCAGCTGCTAAAATATACGTAGAATTTAGGTACGTGTGATTCATAAACTTAAAACCCATGTAGCTTAAAAAGCTTATCAACATTGTCACCTGCTACAGCACCAAGTTAAAACTAACACAACAGCATCCTTTTGCAATAACAATGTCCCGTAAACACATTTAGCATTACGAGAGGTCTTGACCTTTGAGACGGGCTTAATTTCGCGCAGTCGCAAGACGCAAAATGTTACATTTTATACTATTATATTCAGTACGCTAATTCTGGTGAGTAAGGAATTTACAAGCTAAAAAGTGTTTTTTTGAAATTGTTGTTTGGTCAAACAGTTTGGTAGTTTTGTTTTGTTGATTTGCCAAAAGATTGTTTTATTCAACTAAATCATTTTTAAAAAATGCCTTTTTAAACTAACGAATACGTTTGGTTGAAATTAGGAGCAATCAGAATCTTTCAAGTATCAATTAACATATGCGTGAATGGGCGGTGCGAGACTGACGAAATATCATATCTTTCAAAAACAATTAGTAATGCCCATTTTATTAATACGTTGAACTATGAGTTTTCTTTTCCCGCGTCTCTTGACCGATTTACAGATTTAAATACATATCAATGTATTTTGCAATCGAAGCTGGCTTATTGTACCGTACCACGGACATTCAGGGGTAGAAAGCCTTTCGTCGGAACTAAGCTAGAAATCCAAGACCACGCCACCAACTACAAATACAACATATACTAATCGATTGGGGGTTTAATGAGTAGTATACCTTGGTAGAAAAAACAAGAATTATCCGTCTTTTATTTATTCATATCGTTAGTGAAATCACATTTTCTTCATTTGTGTTAGTGATTAAAATTGTGGAAACATTTCAGTAATATTTAGTATTTGCGCTAAAAAAGTGTATATAATAGGCAAAGCCAGAGAAAATTTTTTAAAGAAATGCATGAGTAGTGTGCACAATATGCAATTTTAAACTCACTATTACACTGGTAAATACATGACAAATAGTATCCGTAGAGCTATAATAGAAATTGTAACGAAATAGTTCGAACCAAGCATGAAATGTTTAAATAAAGAGTAATTTAGAATATGGTAAGATAGAAGAAGAGAATAACGCATTTGCAATGTGTTCCACACAACGAAACTGGCCATCATTGCAACAATGTGATTAATGAAGTTAAATATCTATGCTAAATTAGATTTTCCTGTAGCTTTTGCATGCAAGTGTTTTAGTCATTCTTCTACATACTCAGTCGGTGTGGTGAGTATAAAACTATTTTATCACGCCTTGGTCAGGGTTGGAACTCCGGCGTAGGCATGGACGTTAACTTGTCCGTCCCTTCATAGGAGATTACTCTGGCCGCCCACTGGGTGCTCCCATAGTAAAATGGTCAGTTATTCGGACCTTAGTAGTGGCGAATGCTTTATGAGCAAGTGCCATTGAAAAGAAAAGTAATTTTTCTTCTGATGAAAGGAGCCTCTGCGAAAAGTTACTCTGTTTATGAAAAAAAAAGATGCAGACGGATATGACTCTTCTATAATTTGTGATGTCATTTTATAACTGGCATGTTCGAAATTATTTTGCAAATTTTATCTTTCATTAAATATGATTCTAAATGTCCTTGTCAGCTGCTAAAATATACGTAGAATTTAGGTACGTGTGATTCATAAACTTAAAACCCATGTAGCTTAAAAAGCTTATCAGCATAGCTGCCAACTCTTCCGGTTTTTCCGGAAGATTTTCCACCACTAATTTCTATTTACGAATTTAAGCTTAAAATAATTCCAAAATTTTATTGTAAAATAAAACTGTTTGCAGGTAGAGGTGAAAAATCTTCCGGAAGAGTTGGCAGCTATGTTATCAGTACTGTCGCCCGCGAAAGCAATAAGTTAAAATTAACGCAACAGAATCCTTTTGCAATAACAATGTCACACATTTAGCATCACAAGAGGTCTTGACCTTTCAACAAGCTCGATTTCCGCGATCACACGACGCTAAATGTTAGATTTTATACTATTCTATTCAGTACGCTAATTCTGGTAAGTAAGGAATTTACAAGCTAAAAAATGTTTTGTTGAATTTGTTGTTTGGTAAAACAGTTTGGTAGTTTTGTTTTGTTAAATCACATTTTCTTCATTTGTGTTAGTGATTAAAATTGTAGAAACATTTCTGTAATATTTAGTATCTGCGCTTAAAAAAAAGCATATAATAGGCAAAGCAAGAGAAATTTTTAAAGAAATGCATGTGTAGTGTGCATAATATGCAATTTTAAACTCTATTACACTGGTAAATGCGTGACAAACAGTATCCGTAGAGCTTTAAAAGAAATTGTAAAGGAATAGTTCGAAGCAGGCATGAAATTTTCAAATAAAAAGTAAGTTACTGAAAATATGGTAAAATAGACGAGTAGAATAGCGCATTTGCAATGTGTTCTACAGAAGCAACCTGACTATCATTGCAACAATGTGATAAAAGAAGTTAAATATCTATGCTAAATTAGATTTTCCTGTAGCTTTTGCATGCAAATATTTTAGTCATTCTTCTACGCCGCTCTTGTGGCGTAGTGGGTAAAGAATTATTCTATCCCGCCTTCGGTCATCGCTCAGGCGGTGTAGTGGGTAAAGAACTATTCTATCACACCTTGGGTCAGGGTTGGAACTCCGGCTTGGGCATGGGTGTTAACTTGTCCGCTCCTTCATAGGGAGTTACTCCGGCCGCCCACTGGGTCCTCCCATAGTAAAATGGTCAGTTATTCGGATCTTAATAGTGGTGAATGCTTTATGAGCAAGTGCAATTGAAAAAAAAAAGTAATTTTTCTACTGACAAAAGGAGCCTCTATAAAGAGTTACTCTGCTTATGAAAAAAGAAAGCTGCAGACGGATATGACTTTTCTATAATTTGCGATGTCATTTTACACTTGGCATGTTCGCAATTATTTGCAAATTTTATCTTTTATTAAATATGACACTAAATGTCCTTGTCAGCTGCTAAATAATACATAGAATTTTTGTACGTGTGATTCATAAACTTTAAACCCATGTAGCTTAAAACGCTTATCATCATTGTTGCCAGCGACAGCACTAAGTTAAAATTAACGCAACAGAACACTTCTGTGATGATAATGTCCCGTAAATACGTCTAGCATTACACGAGGTCTTGAATTTCACCGATCGACAGAATTGCAACCAGCCACAGCTTAATGTAAATTTTATACTATTATATTCAGTACGATAATTCTGGTCAGTAAGAAATTTACAAGCTGAAACCTGTTTTGCTGAATTGACAATAGTCTGTTTTATTCAATCAAATCATTTTAACAAAATGACTTTTTAAACCAACAAATTCGTTTGGTGGAAATTAGCACCAATCGGAATATTTCATGTATGATTTGACGCATGCGTGAAAGGGCGGTGCGAGACAGACGAAAGATCTGATCTTTCAAAAACAATTAGTAACGTCTGTTTTATTAATACGTTGAACTATGGGTTTTCTTTTCCTGGGTCTCTTGACCGATTTACAGATTTAACTTCATATCGATGTTTTTGCAATCCAAGCTGGCTAAGTCTACCGTACCACGGATAATCGGGGCAGAAAGCCGTTCGTATGAACGAAGCTAGTAATCTCAGACCACACCACCAACAACAAATAGAGGATATAGTAATCGATTGGGAGTTTAATGAGTAGTATACCTAGGTAGAGAAAACAAGAATTATTCATCTTGTATTTACTCATATCGTTAGGGAAATAACATTTTCTTCATTTGTGTTAGTCATTAAAATTGTAGAAACATTTCAGCAATGTTTAGTATTTGCGCAAAAAAGGTATATAATAGGCAAAGCCAGAGAAATTATTAAAAGAAATGCATGAGTAGTGTGCATAATAAGCACTTTTAAACTCTATTACACTGGTAAATGCATGACAAATAGTATCTGCTGAGCTGTAATAGAAATTGTAAAGGGAAAGTTCGAACCAGGCATGAAATGTTTAAATGAAGGGTAAGAAAATATGGTAAGATAGAAGGGGGGAATAACGCATTTGCAATGTGTTCCACACAAGGATACTGACCATCATTGTAACAATGTGATTAAAGGAGTTAAATATCTATGCTAAATAAGATTTTCCTGTAGCTTTTGCTTGCAAATGTTTTAGTCAATCTTCTGCGTCGCTCAGATGGTGTAGTGGGTAAGGGACTATTCTATCACGCCTTGGGTCAGGGTTGGAACTCCGTCTTGGGCATGGGTGTTAACTTCTCCGTCCCTTCATAGGAGGTTACTCTGGCCGCCCACTGGGTGCTCCCATAGTCAGAGCTGCCAAGTCTCCGGCTTTTTCAAGGAGATTTACCGCCACAATTTTTAGACAGTTTTAATTCGGATTAAGTATTTGGAATTATATTAAGTATAATTGCGTAAGTAAAAATAAGTGGTGGGAAATCTCCCGAAAAAAGCCGGAGACTTGGCAGCTCTGCATAGTAAAATGGTCAGTTATTCAAACCTTAGTAGTGTCGAATGCTTTATGACCAAATGCCATTGAAAAAAAAAGTAATTTTTCTACTGACAAAAGGAACCTCTGCAAAAAAGTACTCTGTTTATGAAAAAAGAAAACTGCAGACGGATATGACTCTTCTAGAATTTGCGATGTCATTTTGTACTTGGCATGTTCGAAATTATTTGCAAACTTTATTTTTCATTAAATATGATACTAAATGTTGTGATGCAGGTCATCATATATCTATTTTTAATTATCAATTACTTAATTGTTAATTATTTCTAAATTCAATCTGTGTTCAAAATTTATTCTTTGCACTTTCGATTCGGAGTTTCTTCGTTTCGCCTGTAAAGTTTTTTTTTTTTTTCACCTGCCTTACTTAAAAGCGATCTTCCGTTTTCATTTATTTTAAATTTGTTTTTTCTCTTTGCATGGGAAATGCCTACAGTTCCTTTCGTAGTATATTGCGCTGTTATGTTTTAGCTTAATGCTCTTTCTCACATCACGCCACTTCTATGGTTTTGTCAGGGTAGCTATTTATTTCTCTATTGCCGGTTTTCGCGTCGCGTATTCAAATATAATTATATAGAAATGTATTTAACGTCTACTGACGTCTCTTTGTTTTCGCAGTTTCTTTGGCGTGCCCTATGGCGTGATTTGCTTCTGTTACTACTCTCTTGGCTTGAGTTTCCCGTCATCTTTCTCGCCTTTGCTGTTGTCTTGAGAAGCTGCGTTTTTTGGGGGGGGCGGGGTCTGTCCAGCCACCGCAGGAATTTATATTTTTGAAGTTTATATATGTGTATATTTATTAAATTAAAAAAAATCCCACTGTACGACGGCTGATCTTTGTCTTCAAACATGGATGAGAGTGACTTTTCATCACAACTTTATTCTAAGGCATTGAGCCTGGGCACATCATATAATTTTGGCACCGTGACCATGCATCGGTGTAGGCAACGCCTCCTAGATATGGAAAGCCTTACAACTCCTACCTCACAAAGTTTTGACGTCATCATTAGGCCTGCATATAAACGTTTTATTTTCACAAAAATGAAACTATTGAAAATTTCTGGTAAATATTACAAATATTAGAAAATATGTCGTATTAAACTTTAAAATTAAAATATCTTATATGATGACATAAAAAGGTATTTTATGTCATACAAAATTATTCAGTGATATCCATTTCATTATAATATTATCTTATTAGTCATGGTTAAAAACTGCCATTTATCGTAATATTATATTTTTTATACCAAATTATTAAAATATTGCCAATTATGGGTAAATTCACCAGAAATTTTTAATAGCCTTATTTTATGAAAATCAAACTTTTAAATGTAGGCCAAATGATGACGTCGAAGCTTGGTGACGTAGTAGTTGTAAGGCTTTCTGTATCTAGGAGGTGCTGGTACAGGCCCCTCTGCTTGCATGCTGTGGGACTCATCGCTGGACTTAGTCACCACCTCCAAGCTAAAGAAGGCCTGAGAACAGAAACTTTTACGTCATCACTAGGTCCACTAAAATGACGTCATCACGCATTTATTATCAAAAAGTAAAACTATTCAAAGTTTGTGGTGAATTTACTCCCGTAATAAACATTTTAATAATTTAAGGTAGAAAATTTAATTTTACGACAAATGGGAAATTTTAACTGTCACTAATTATATAATATGGTATAGAAATAGATCATAATAAAATTTTTTTTATCTTTAACTTAAGATATTCTGTAAAATTTGTATCATTCACCAGAAATTTGAAATAGTTTTACTTTGTGAAATGAAAAAATGTGATGACGTCCTATTAGATGATCTAGTGATGACGTAAAACGTTCTGTTCTCAGTCCTTCTATGTCTAGGAGGTGGTGACTTAGTGCTGCCAGATGGACTCTATAATCGTTGGTGGTCCCCGGCCTGCGGAAATGCTTCATGCCCGCGTAGATGAAGGTGCTACCGTGAGCGGCGAACCTCTGTGCCGCTGTTCCCGAGAACTGCGACGGCCGTAGAGTCGCGGAATGTCTCGTTGTGTGAAAGATCTATTTAAGTGACTGATTTATTTTTCTACATTTTGTGTGTTTCGAACAAAAAATGGAACAAAAATGTTGTCTATATTTTTGAAGAGAAGTAAATTCTGGTGTTTATCGACTGTGTTATTATTATTTTCGAATATTAGAATGCCTAAAATGAGTAACAATTTTCAAATTCCAGTACCTCTCTTTGAGGGCCACAATTTTGAACATGCATTTTTAATTCAAAAGTCTTTGTATAATGGTTCGACACATTCAAATACTGGTTTTACACCTAATTTGTTACATTTTGGTAGAAAATTATCACTTATCTTTGACGCATTTAATTTGCAAGCACTTCCACGAAATCTAAATGACATACACACTCATAAATTAATATAAATTAATGAAGGACTTTGATTGTATTTATAAAAAATCTTAACAAAATATAACCTCTCCTCAGGCAAGTCAGTTTCAGAGACACTCACAACATGTCAAGCTCAGGGAGTTAAAAGAAAATGACATTGTTTATAAAAGGTCTATAGATAAATTCAAACCAAAATTTACTGGTCCGTATGAAATCATTCAAAAACGTTCACCTGTTTCTTTCTCATATCGACTTTTGCATGCTCCTCATCTTGTACCTCAGAGAATACATAGTGACAGATTACATTTTGCTCCTCCACGTAATGAATATCTTTCTTCATTTGGTAGTAATCACTCCCTTGATAAATTTGCAACTGATGTTAATCTACTTCGTATAATCACTATAATTTGAGGCCTAGAAGGTGGATGTATGTCGTCTTTTTGGTAATGGTGTGTTTGTGAAGGATCCCACAGACACTCCCTTGCTTACTATACTCTTGTAGAATATCTTGCTTCTATCTGGCTGGTTCAGTATTTTTAAAGATGTACACTTCAGTATACTGTATGATATGTATCTATTCTCACAAAATTTATGGAATGGAGTTTTTGTTAAAAAAAAAGGATTAGGCACGATAGTTTGTTTCGAGGTTTTGCTTTTCAGTTTTGTTGTTGGTTTTCATGCCTTTGGTTTTTCACATTTTTCTTATTGGCGGTCCCTGTTTGGAATTTTTCCCTGAAGCTAAATCGTTCCAAATTGCAAGTCCCCATCAACCCGTTGTTGAGAAGAGATTTAGCTTCTGATTACACGTGTGTTTCACACTTTTGTAAGTTTTTATGCTTAGAACTTCATACTTGGTCACTTCGAGTCATGGTTTTGGTTCACATATAGGTGCTACTCGACATTCTTTTTCCCTTCGGTCGGAAATTGAATGCCTTGTGCATGCCTCGCCCTTGTACCCTGTAGGAAACTTAACACTTTCGCGTTTTTGTGTTAAGATTTGGAAATGCTGTCAGACTCTTTCTGTTGGCAATTTTTGTAGACCACAGCTGTGTCAGCGTGGCTGCAGTTTTTCTTCTTGGTTTACCCACTTTTGTACACACAGTCTTTTACAAATTTCCTTTCACGCAAAATATTTTTTTGATTTTTATGTATATTGTAATGTTTATTTTTGCACTACTAATATGAAAGCGATGACTTGGTAGTTTTTGATGTACACTCTATAACAAAAAAATCGACGCACCAAGAAGAAGGTGTCCGATTGAGACGAAAATTGGTGGATAGGAAGACGATGTACAGAATAGCAAATGATTAAAATTTCAGAACAATTGAATAATTTATTTCAGAGTTACAGTAACAAGTTCAATAAGGTGTTGACCCGCCGATAGCCTGGATACAAGGTTTAACACGGCGTGGCATAGGCCGATAAAGCTCCCGAATGAGCTCCTGCGGCATTTCCTGCCAAATTCGCTCCAATTGTCGAACGAGGTCATCAACAGTCCGTGCCAGATGCAATCGCCTTCCCATCACATCCCAGACATGCTCGATTGGAGAGAGATCTGGCAGGCCAAGGAAGAGTTTGACAAGCTTGCAGACAGTTTAGAGCAACACGAGCCGTATGTGGTCTAGCATTGTCCTGCTGAAAAACCAGCCCAGGGCACTGCAAAAGGAACGGTAGCAAAACAGGTCTTAGGATGTCGTCCACGTAAAGCTGTGCAGTAAGTGTACCTCTAATGACGACCAATGGGGTCCGGCTGTCATAGGAAATGACACCCCAGACCATAATGCCTTGTTGAGGGCCGGTGTGGCATGCAATAGTGAAAGCAGGATCCCCCCTCTGCCCTGTGCGTCTCCAAACACGTCTTCGATGATCGTCAGGACACAGTTGGAAGCGGGATTCGTCGCTAAAGACTATACGTCCCCAGTCGGCATCATTCCAATCTGATCGAGCCCTGCACCACTGTAATCTGGCTCGGCAGTGTGCAGGCGTGAGTGGCAGGTGGCGTAACGGTCGGCGGGAGCGTAGATTTCGGTCTCTCACCCGTCTGTGAATGGTCATGATGGACACTGGTGTTTGGGTTGAACGTCTGATGGTTGATAGAGATGAAGAAGGCGCTGTGACAGCTGATCGGACCATCACTCTGTCCTCACGATCTGTTGTAGCCCTAGGTCGACCGCTACCATCCTGACGCTGCACTCTGCCATTTTCCACCCATCCTTGCCAGCATCTTTGAATCGTCGCATCGCTTCGACTCAAATGACGAGCGATTCTCCGGTTTGTCCAACTGGCCTCTTTCAATCCAATGATACGACCTCTGTCAAACTCTGACAGTTGCTCGTAATAAGCACGAATCCTGCAGCGAGGCATTTTTTAAGTTGTTGAAAGGTCATCTGAATCGCAATCAAGCCGAAAGTTTTAACAAACGTTGAAGAACTGCTCCTTATATACGTCTTCTGGATGCGCAGTTCCGATGCGCTAGAGATCAAACTATTCATTTATTGGACACCAAATTTGAATCATTTGCATATCTGTTCAAAACATTCATGCATACGAAATTTCAAAGCAATCGGATGATTGTTTCTTGGTGCGTCGATTTTTTTGTTATAGAGTGTATGAAAATTACATACAAGAAATTTTTTTTATTTTGTGTGTATATAGTATATGTCATTTTTGTACTGAAGTGAATGTTAAAGGGTTATTGTAAATTGATACTGATTTGTATTTGCTTTTGTTGTGTATGTATTATTTTTGGAAAACGTTGCGTATCTTTGTATCTTTGTATTTAAAAAAAAAAAAGAAGCCATCAATTTTGAGAATGTTTTACCTGATATATGTGGACGTAAAATTTACAGGGTACCTACTAAACATTTACATACAATGCAAATTGCCCTGGACTATTACGTATAAGTTGCGACGGACTATTTACAGGAAAACTAAAGTTACAATTGAGTAGATAGAGACTGCTATGTATTGAGTATATCATGCTTGAAATTTTCCTACATGTCGACATGTTTTGCATATTTGTATTTAACTATGTTACTACTCAGGTATATCCATTGTAATTCTTTTTGTAATATTTCTTATTTTGTATTTTAATGTGTGTCTAGGTGGCTGGTCTTTTCTTGTTTTACCCCTATATAGGTTTTGTTTTGGTGGGTGTTGGTGAAATATATGTGATGCAGATCATCACATATCTATTTTAATTATCACTTACTTAATTGTTAGTTATTTCTAAATTTAATCGGTGTTCAAAATTTATTCTTTGCACTTTCGATTCGGAGTATCTTCACTTCGCCTGTAAAGTTTTATTTTTTTTTTTCACCTGCCTTATTTAAAAGCGATCTTCCATTTTCATTTATTTTTAATTTGTTTTTTCTCTTTGCATGGGAAAAGCCTACAGTTCCTTTCGTAGTATATTGCGCTGTTATGTTTTAGCTTAATGCTCTTTCTCAGATCACGCCACATCTGTGGTTTTGTCAGGGTAGCTATTTATTTCTCTTTTGCCGGTTGACGCGTCGCAAATTCAAATATAATTATATAGGAATGTATTTAACATCTAGTGACGTCTCTTTGTCTTCGCACTTTCTTTGGCATGCCCTTGGGCGTGATTTGCTTCGGTTACTACTCTCTTGGCTTGAGTATCTCGTCATTTTTTTCGCCTTTGCTGTTGTCTTGAGAAGCTGCGTTTTTTGGGGACTGCCCAGCCACCGCAGGACTTAATATTTATTAAGTTTATAAATATGTTGATTTGTTAAATAAAATTAAAATCCTACTATACGACGGCTGATCTTTGTCTTCAAACATGAATTAGAGTGACTTTTCATCACAACTTTATTCTGATGCATACAGCCTGGGGAAACCCGCCTCACAAATGTCCTTTTCAGCTGCTAAAAAATACGTAAAATTTAGGTACGTGTGATTCATAAACAAATACGTAAAATTTAGGTATGTGTGATTCATAAACTTGAAACCCATGTAGCTTAAAAAGCTTATGAACATTGTCGCCTACGACAGCATTAAGGCGAGTTTACACCAAAGTTGACAAAACATTGTTTGTAGAAAACTAAAAGTTGTCAACTAAAAGTTGCTCTTCTCAAATTCAGAGCAAAAAGTGGAAATCGTGTTGCCAAATAATTGGTGCGAAAGGCGGTAGTGTCAAGAATCAGGCAGTAGTGTCAAGGATGTCGCACGAAGACGCAATTATTGCCACGGCCGCCTGTGTCATCATAGCCAGCCACTGTACAAGAGGTCCCCGAAGATATTGGGTGAGACCCTCGTTGAAGGCTAGGGATAGGTACAGTGGAAGTGACATGATAGCTGATCTCCGAGAAGATGACGTCGACCCGTTGAGTGGTGAGCTAAGGTGCGACGGGAGTGTCAAAAACTTTCTGAGAATGACCAGTAGTGACTTTGAGTATTTAATTTCAATGATCGGACATAAAATGAGAAACGTGATACAAACTTCAGGAAAGCAGTACCTGGCCAAGAATATATTTTTGGAAAGGTGTGCCACACGATTTGTTTTGTAAACTTTAAAAATCGGACTCAAAATTTTATTAATTGAAACAATAGTAAACAATAAATACCTCATTTCCGCTAATTCCGGCCTCTGTGATCGTTCTTGGTGTCATTTTGTCCTTGAGAAAAAGTAGAGACTCAAACGCCAACCATTTGACAGATTGGGAAGCACCGGCACCACTCTTCTCTGCCTCTCTTCGGAAACAGTTAATTAAGTTCTTCACCTTGTTCTGAACTTCAAATTTATAAACTTGCAGCTGGGCTGAAATTTCCCCTCCCCCCACCCCCAGGCGTAGTTTTTTAAGTTTTTGTCTCTAAATGTACGGTCATGTGGGTTCCAGAGAACCTCTCTGCTCCGGTAAAGTTCAATTAGTTCACTGGTTTTGGTCCTGGTTCATTCGTTCTCACTACAGCCTTCCATCTTGACAGAAATACAACGAAAACACCGAAAACACCTACAGCTGAAGTACACACGTGCACTGACGGTCGTGGTTTAAGTAAGGCGTTGGGATGCTAGCTCCCGTCGTAACGTCCGGGACGCGTGGAGGGGAACAGTTCTCCACTAGTTTCCTACAAGTTGCTAGCGCAAAGCGCGCAGCAACAAATCTTCCACTTTAGTAATCAACTTTCTTTGATCTTTACCGACACTCCGCGGGAAACCAAAATTTAGTGGAAGATTTGTCTCTCCACAAGTGGAAGACAGAAAATATCGCTGCATTTTGTAGAGAAAAGCAACAAATTGCCGCAACTTGTGGAAAACTTAGTGAAGACTTTGGTGTAAACGCGCCTTTAAGTTAAAATTAACGCAACAGAATCCTTTTGTAATAACGATGTCCCGTAAACACATTTAGCCTTGACACACACGTCTTGACCTTCCGTGGATGGTTGCCTATGGCACGCAATGCTAAATGTTAAATTTTATACTATTATATTCAGTTCCTTAGTTCTGGTGAGTAAGAAATTTACAATCTAAAAAGTGTTTTGTTGAATTTGTTGTTTGGTAAAACAGTTTGGTAATTTTGTTTTGTTGATTTGACAAAAGGTTGTTTGATTAAACCAAATCATTTTAACAGAAGACCTTTTTAAACTAACAAATACGTTTGGTTGAAATTAGGACAAATCATAATCTTTCAACTATCAATTAACGCATGCGTGAATGGGCGGTGCGAGGCAGACGAAAGATCAGATCTTTCAAAAACAATTAGTAAGTTCCATGTTATTAATACGTTGAACTATGGGTTTTCTTTTCCCGGGTCTCTTGCTGGTGTACAGATTCCACTCCCTATCAATGTTTTTTGCAATCCAAGCTGGATAATTCTACTGTACCACGGATATTCAGGGGTAGAAAGCCGTTCGTCTGAACGAAGCTAGAAATCCCAGACCACACGACCAACAACAAATACATATGCTAATCCTTTGGGCGTTTACTGAGTTAGCTGAAAGTTTCTGAAGTAAGTTTAATTATTTTTCCTATTCATTAAAACTTAAATTTTTGATTTAATTGTTTTATGTGTATCTACATAGTTTTAAGCAACCCAATCTTAGATTAGTCAGGCTTTAATAATAGGATTGTTGCAATGTTTGCACTACTATATGTTTTATTTGTTTTTCACTTATCCCGAGAAATATGTTATATTTTTTAAATATTTTGATTGTAGATCAAGCTTGTTCGCATGCTTCTCACAATAATGTACCCTGCTGTTGAATAAGCATACACCTTGTTAAAATATAAACGGTTCCTAAATTACTCCTCGTTGAAATATTTTTCGTGATTCGTTGAGATTGTAATTCGCGTTTAATTTTAAACTACAGACCAAAACCAGTAATAAATTATCAGATAGGTACACCCATGCAGTATAAACATGAAAACAGAATTGAAAAATTGAATATGTGGAATAATTTGCTTGACACAGTTTATTTTATTATTATTATTATTAACAACAGAATTTGGGAAGTAGTTGTATTTAAGCATAGCTGCCAACTCCTCCAATTTTATCGGACGATTTTCTACCACAATTTTTAGCCGCGGGATGGCGGTAGTGTAGCTTTCGAGTAATATTTTCTCAACTGTGTAGTGAACTTCCTTTAAGTTCTGTAGAACATTAACTTAAAAGTAACTGATTTTTATTTTTCATTACTACTACCAAAAATACTGTTGCAGAAAAGTCTGCTTGATTCCTGGGATCGTCTCTCTAAAGTCCAGTAGGTGTAGAAAGTTCTAGTAAAGAGTCCACTTGTCAGGATGGAACACGAACTTTATTCCTTCTACAGTTTTGTCGAACAATCAGCTGTAGGAAATTCACAAGCACAAGCAGCCAGCAACGTGCTTATAACAGTCCGCTTGGTACAGAAGCATTCACAAATGCTGTATTCCTTACAAAAAATAAAACACTTCTACAAGCAAAAAATTCAGTGGAAACTTACGAGGGAAATTGTAAACTGTCCCTCAAGACTTAGCAATGAAGAATTTACACACAGCACTTAAAAACAAAGCTTCAAAAAGCAAGCAAACTATAGCACAATTCACAGAGCAATGCAGCGTACTAACTCACCGGAAGCTCGATGCCGAATGACTTGAATTCCCCGGAGTGACGGCTTTTTTATACTCTTCGACTTATTTTCTAGAAAAATCGGGATCTGTAGGAAGACCCCGTACGCAATCGCGTTTTGGCTATGTCATAGAAGAGTAATAGAGTAACACAGTGTTTCTCGACCTCTGGGGCGCGCCTCCCAAGTGGGGCGTCTCAACGTTTTCAGGGGGAGCGCGAGAAAAACCAAAGAGCAAGTAGTGATGCATGTTTTTAAAAAATAATCTTATTTATTCTCATTTTTACTCAAAAATACATCCATTTTCGCTTAAAATGTTCATTCAAACTTTAGTGATAACATTATTTTGTAGAAAATTCGACTAAATGTTCATTATTAAAGATTAAAAAACTGAATGCTGAAAAATGTGAGGGTGGGGGAAGGGGGCGTGACAGTAGCCTTTGTTGAGGGGGGCGACGTTAAAAGGTTGAGAACCACTGGAGTAATATTAGGCTATTATGTATTGCTCATTCAGCAAAAAATCCTTTACACTCCCCATTGGAAAAATCGCTCGAAATGTCAGTAATGTCTCCAAGTTTGGCGGCTTTTCGGCGAAATATCACCAAATTTAGCGCCAAAAATAAGTCCTTAAAAGTGAGGTTAACTCATGCCTAGGACCAATACTTCTCATGATTTCTAGAACACGCTATGTAAACGAATAGGGAAATCCAGAACTCCGCATCTCGCATTCTAGTTAACCGAATTTGATGCAACAAAATGCAAAATTTAATTATTTGACGCGTAGAATACAAATTTTAAACGCTTTTTAAGAGCCAGGAGGCAGTACAGGCCGAAAATTCGTAACAACGCAGTATTTTCTTGAAAAATCAGGATTTTGGATTTATGACGCTGTTGCTGCAAATGAACGAATAGCAATTGCATAGGCGAATGTGACATTGCGGTTCTAAATCACTAGTGGGATAGGATTTTTTTTAGGAGGAGGGGGTGTCTCCAATTAATTCTAAAAGTGTTAGACGTCTCCCGTTGGAAATAGTACTTGAAATCAATTATTCACAGACGAAAAAAATAGTTCTTATGTGTCTTTTGAGTTACGAGCCCCACTCCAATTGATATTAATAGAAATGTATTATTTAAAGACTTTGATGTTGTCTGATTCATAGATTTTTAAGCCGAAGGCGTTGCCAGATATTATAATGTGTTAAGAAGGTTCCTGGAATGAAAAGTACTCAAGAGTAATAAACTTCATGAATATTTTATTTCTGAGCACGTGTGTGTCAAGTATTTCAAAGGTTATTTCCGTATTAGTTATCTTCGTTTGCAGTCTAACATTACTAAGAAATGAAGTAAATTCTAGAGAAAACAATACCATTTATTGTAGATGTATTCCTTGTAGATTACTTAAGTGGCTGGTTGGGGGGGGCAGCCTTCGCTGACAGCATGTCTGATAGAAAATTTTCACTTTGAATTGAATTATTAAGAAAAATTGGGACTTCCAGAGAAAATCTTTGAGAAAATCTTTGAGAAGGGTTGACCTGCGAAGATGGATATGTAAGAAGAAAGAGAAAGGCTTTGATATGACAGGTACTTCTGAAAATTTCATCCACTTAACGGAAACTTTAAAGGACGAAGCAGAGTACAAGGAGAAATTCTGAAAAACTATTTCGGAACTTGAGTGTTCGGCACCGGCATATTGCTTGTTTGGGCTTCTTGCATTTTTCTACTTTGCTTTCATCTCACCTAATCATGTATACTTCAACACCAGAAAAAAGATACAGCATTTTTAATCTAACAGTAAAATGAATACTTAGCTGCTGCTAAAACCTGTGAGGCCTTTGAATGTCAAGAAATGAATTGCATTCCACATGAATGCGTTTACTATCGTCATCTCATATATCGCATATACTGAACAGCTGAAACTTACACGTCACTACCTGAAAAGTATCATAGGCTGAAACGTACACGGTTTTATTGCCATGAGATAAATCTATTAAAATTTTAAAATTAATTAAGCTATTGCCGTCGGAAGAACTAGCAGGCCTTCTGTTTGAAGGTCAGGGCAATGCAGGCGAGTTTTTTGCGTAAAATAAGAATTTTGACTGACAAGTTATGATCATGGCTGCTCATAATCATTTTATCACGTTTATCGCTCCTTAAATTAATTTGTGGAACAACTATTAAAACTATATTTAAAAATCGAATCTGTAATTATAACTTAGACAAATTTTCAGTATAAATTTAATCAATAATAAGTCAAGATAACTTTAAGCGATAACAGATTTAATTAATATATTATAGGCATCCAGCATCTCATTTTATTTTACATGTAAACCTTCTCTGACAGGATAATCATTCCATAGTCACCTGGCTTTCTTTTCGAAAGTCATGATCGATCAAAGCTGAATCAGGTTAACTCTCTTCCGCGGGGGGGGGGTGGTCTCAATCAAGTTACACAATTGAAGCGAGAATGTGTAGTTATCCCAATATTTTAAAGAATATCCAGGGCAAAAAAATGTAAATAACATAAAGCTGATATGAAATATAATAAAATGGATCATAATTCACTGGTTTGCTCTAATGACCGAAAACCCAGAGTGCACATATAGGGAACTGCTGTCAGAGCGAGAGACTTCTAGATAGTAAAATTATAAAAAAACTTTGCATAACACCCATAAAATGGTATTTGCCAAAAAAATGATCATTTTGGCCAGTAGAAAAGTTCTGGCCTTCCTGCAAAAATTTAAATCCACAAGAGCATTTCTGTCTTGTTGTTGTTGTATTTGGAACATTTAATATTTGGATTTGTATGCTGTGTATTAAGAAACTGTTTAAAAATCCTCGTCGAATAAAGTGGCACACAGCTGTAGTTTTTACTACTGCATAGAAAGGAAATTTATAGTTTACAGGACTTACACAAACATCTAGGGGATGAGTGAGAATAGAAACCATGACCGCAGTCTTAGAATATTATCAGAAGAAAAGCAGAAAACCTACAAGCGACAAACAAACAAACAAGCTGCTGTCACTCAGAGGAAGGAAATGAATAAGAAATCAGAAACAATAAAAGAACGATAGGGACGGAGGAAGAAGAGAAAGGGAATAGGACGTTAAAATAAACAATTTGACATTAAAATAAATAATTAAAAGTAAAATAATAGAAAAGAAAAGAAATGAGACAAAAAAAGAAGATAAAATAATAAAATAACATAACATTTAAAAAATAAAATAAACTGGTAAAATGAACAAAAAATATTAAAGCATAATAATAATAGTAATAATGAAACAGTAACAGAACAACAAAAGAGAAAATAAAAACAACATAGAACACAGAATTTTTTTAAACAAAGCTATAGAACCTTTTATAGATAGTTTTATATACAGTAAAAAACTTACTCACGTACTCAAATAAATAATAATTAAATGAACATTTTTATAAAAAAAAGATAAAAAATGAAGAAAAAGGTAGAAAAACGAAGTCTTGCAAAACTGTTTCCAAGTAGAATGAATAAATGGAATATAAGAGCGTCGTTCACAAGATGCTTCAATTGCTGGTAATGGAAAACCTTCCAAAAAATAAACATGGGATGAAGACGGAGGAGTGCACAAGATCTTAGTCTTAGAAAATTGGAAACGATGATTAGAATTCCACCAATAAGAAGCAATAGAAGATTTGAGAAGCTCACGCTTAGAAACATATAGAGATCTCTCTATTACTTTAAGCCTAAATTTCAGAGCTTTTCTCCGCAATCGTATCTGTGGATTGTAGGTAGATCAAAATCAACCCGAATTACGTATAAATTTCATTTTCAATTTGTTGTCTATCACTTTGAAAGAAGTTCTGTAGTAACATTAAATTTTCTGACCATAGTTCGTCTATTGACATATATATACATAAACATACATGCTTATCATATATATCAGTGAGTTTGTTAGAATTTAATAGATCTTTCGTTGGATGAACTTAGCTAAAGTGGATAGTTTCAAAATTATTTTTCGTACTATTGACAAAATTCTCAAAGACGGGACCCTTCGTTGTGAAACTCATATAAAATATTAGACGAACAATGCAGAATTTCTTCTAAAGTGATTATTAAGAGGAAATGAAGATTACCTCTTACTATTAAGTAACTTACACAAAGATTTGAAAAGCTCATGCTTAGAAATATATAGAAAATGATATTATTCTCTTTACGGATTCTCTTTATTATGTTTTTTATTCTCTTTATTATGTTTATTATGGGAAATATTTTAGTATTGCCTGTATGTTTATCTGCAATACTCCTTGATAGAAACTTCACTAAGGTAGATTTTCGGTTAGTAGTTTGTTTTAAAAATGCGATCTAAATTTTTAACAGTCCAGCAAGCATTGGAATATATTGAAATGCTTGATTCTAATGAATATTCGGAAGATGTAGCTGAATTTGATATTATTCTCTTTACGGAAATTCCTAAAGATGTATGTGGAGAGGAAGAAGTATCTGTAAAAAAAAAAGGCAGAAAAATAAAGTTGTATCTAAAAAGAGAAAAAGAATAAGTCCTTAAAGACACGAATGTAACGAAGATAGTGATAATTCAAGTGAAATTTTCGACAGTTATGTCTCAAAAAAAAAAAAAAAAAAAAAAAAAAAAAAATGAAATAAGCCACATGTAATAATAATTGGAAAGCGGCTAAACTCTTGCCCATTAATTCTGAAAAACTCTCCAAATTAGAAGAGACATTTCCAGATTTAGGTACAAAAACACCATATGAACGTTTTACTATGTTTATTGATGACGAAATAATGAACTATTTGATACAAGAAACTCAGCGATATACCTTAGAAAAGAACTGTTCAGGATTCCATGTATCTAAAAACGAAATGAGAAAGATTCTTGGGATTATCCTTTTCAATAGATACCATTCATTGCTACAAGAGATATGCAAATTGTGTCAAAAATGTACTCTAATGAAATGCGAAAAATGCAATGTAATGCTGCATAGAAATTGTTCTACTTATTTTCATAGAAATAAATAAAACAGTCATGAAATAGGCAAGTTTTGTTTTTGCTTTTATATAAGCACTGTACATTTATAGTATCAACAACAAAAATAATTACTTTATATAAAGAGATTTGAGCAGCATCTGCGTAAGAAAAAGGAATTTCCGTATCCAAAATGGAGGAAGACATTTATCCCCATAAGACGCCAAAGCTCCCGCTACCGGAATATGCTATATTTCCTAAATGCTTTGAGTTTTAAAAAAATTGTATGCGTGTAATCTTTACGTGCGGTTTACAATTAAGACACATATCACTGAAATGATTAAACTTTAACTTAAAATAAATAGCATATTATAATTTGATTATATTTATTATTCATGTACTTTACAAAGATTATATAAATGTTATATTCATATTATTCATTGGAAATAGGTACTTGAATGTCATCATAATTTTTTATGTATGAAATTATAGGTTTGTGGTAACTGTAATGTGATACATAAATTTTACTCTCTAAATTTACTAATTTTCTTGAAAATACAGCAACTATCGTTGTACCGAAACGCGTTGTTGATTGAAGTCGAGAAGTATTCATAGTTAGATCAAAGTTTTCTTTTAAAAAATCAACTAACGACATAGATTCTTGAGAGCGAAAATTAACATTAAAATCTCCAGTAAGAATCATCGGTAATTCATGATAATTAATTAGAATCCAGGAAGTGTTCATGTTGTAGTATTACTCTTTAACTGTTTTCTTATACCATTGTTCGGTCTGGAGGTCGGGTTTGAATGGGGGGAATGTCCATAGTCTAGTATTATACTATACCTGTGTTTTTTAACTCATGCTTTCCCTCGGTTTGTTGGGTTCGAATGCAGGTAGTACTTTTTTTTGTGTTTTCACAGTATTCTTAAGCGTTGATTTCGTCTGCTGGAAGGTTTAGAATTATTATTCTGTATCCGTGTTTTTAAACTGCAGGTTCTGTCTATTGTTTGGGATTGATTGCAGCCAGGGTCCGTTTCTTTGTGGTGTTCCATCCCCGTGTTAAACCGCTGCTTTCTCCGTCTTGAGGTTGGGTTTGAATCCATGGAGTGTCCATTTGTTATTCTTTTATTTTGTTCTAAATTTGAAGCCAGTGTTTGTTTCTTTGTGGTGTTACATGCCCGTATTCTTAAACCGTTGTATATATATCATTATAAATATATATATCATTACTATATATAAATATATATATATAATTACACTATATACATCATTATAAATATTGCGTTCACACAAACTACATTCTTCCAAATTTACTAACATTTCTTAAAATATAGCTTTGGGGCAAAATAATAACAGACATGACATACATAATATTTAGGAGTTTAATGGAGTTTAATGGCCTAACGGCCAATGTAACTGGCATTTGAGAAATAGTAATATCACTTCGCTTCGAAACTATTGCCTATAGTCATTAGGAAATAGTATTCTAAGACAATTATGTAATTAAAACACATCTGAAGCCAGTAATTACTATAAATAACGTTCTTAAGTTTATGTATTTAATTTTACGAAGTTCTGCTAATTCAACGATCTCCATTTACTTCGCCTCGATGGAAATATAAACAACCTGAAATGCGCAGAAGCAGAAGATGCGCAGTTACCCAGTGTACGTAGCGCCATCCTTTTGCAACTACGGCGTTATCGAACTTTCCAAGAGAAGTGTCCCATCCTATAAATTTACCTTCGTGGGATCGAAGTATAATCCTCCAACAATGTTCTTAAACGAAAATTTCCCTCTGCTGTTTAGGTTCGTTTGCAGCCATTGTCCCTTTAATTGTGGTGTTCCATTCCCTTATTCTGTCTGGAAGTTGGGTTAGAATCCAGGAAAAGTTCTCTTAAACAGACATTTCCATCTACTGTTCCCAGGGGTCTACACACTTGGGGGCTCAGGGCACAGATACTTTTGGGGGCCATTGCACAAAAATTTTCCGCAGAATATTACTTAATTAAATTAAGTTAAAACCAATTGCCATTCTTAAGTCAACCATACGTAAACATTTACAAATCAGTAAAATGTCACGACAGATACCAGTTATATGAATTTTTCAATTTTGAAATGTTTTTATGGGTAGTTACAGCCGTCACAGAACTTCGAAAATGTAAAAGGAGGAGCATGCTGAGGTGTCCCAACGAATTTGCGAATATCGAATTTATCGAATGTCGTATCGAATGCATAATTTTTAGCGTTACAAGTTACATTAAATTAAAAATTTTGAGTATTTCTGATGAAATGAAGTAATCAGAAATTTTTCTCTTCAAAGATAATTTTAGTAGCTATTATGATTACATAAAAGGATGTTTTGTGGGCCCAGGGCACGTTCCCCGAATGCACCGCCGTAAATAAGTCCCTGACTGTTCCGGTCCGATTGCAGGCAGGTTCCATTTCTTTGTGCTTTTCCAAAACCATGTATGTTCTCCATCTAAAAATAAGGATTATCGAGAACCTCCCATGAGGTTGGGATTACGTGTAAAATATTATGTTAGATGTACAGCTGCGGAAAAAAAAATTCCCACTTGTACTTTTTTCCGCCGTCGTTCGTCATACAGCAAAGTTACAGATACCAATCGTTTACGATTGACGTACACTTTAATTTGCTATGCATAAAAATTGCATAAGGGGTCATCTACATATTAAAATTCGCACCAACTTTTTTTTTCTCAATAGCAACCCCTAGATTTCACTTCATATTTCGAAAATTTAGCTCATTTTAACCCCGGACACCAATTTTCAATAAATTTGGACTGAAAATGAGTGAGTTATGAGCACCCAAAATTCCCCTCCCCCTATGTTAAAATATTTTTTCGTACTTCAATTCATATCTCATATAAATTTCATAACAAGAAGCTGATTTTTATTCGTATTATTAGAACTAAACGACCCAAACATAATTTAATGTTTTTATGATTTTTAATAAACTATTAATATGAATTATGAATTATTAAATTAATATTCAAAAAAATTATGAATAGCGACCTAGCCAAATTTCGATGTAAATAGATGCAGAAAGTAATATTACATGGCTGTGCAAAATTTCAAATTTTTGCGTTCAGTAGTTAAATTTATATTAAAGAAAATGTCTTATTTTCATGAGTTAAGGGACCATATATAAATTTATTAAGTGAAAATGTTTTGAAAATTGCATAAAATAAACGTTATTTAGATTTATTTTGTGCAAAAACACAGTAAAAGATAGCAGTATTAAACAATATCAAATTTTGAAGCAAATAAATTAGAGGTTTTTACAGTTTGATGCTGTAAGCGTCTATAAAGCGTGTATTGTTGCGTCCGCTGCCATATTCCCCCAAATAAAATATTTTCCAGCTATAGAATTAGATGCAGTAGTATGTCTTTTAATACAACGTCCTATTTCTAAAAAACTAACATCCTCAACTTTCCAGGCATGAATGTGACCTTTTTTAATATCGGAAACATTAGGTCTTTGGACTTCCCCATGCTTTATCAAACATTCAAAATCACGTTTTTCTGTCTAAATTTTCATCTATCTATAAATTAAAATACCGCCAAAAGTCTTAAGAGTATTGCACATTGCAGACGATAGAATTAAATGAAGAAAGTGAAATAACAAACACAGTGATAATATTGGGTCGGCAAAAAGTAATTGCGTTTTCAAACGCAAATTCAAACAAATGACGCGCGTGGTTTCAAAAACGCGTGAAATTCAAACAAATAAATTTTCTATCAGGAAATCATTCTTCAAGTTCGACCATAGCTAAGTAATATTCATGCTTGTAGTCAGAAGAGCAGAGAGCATCTAACTCCTGCTAACATTTCACCTGTCTAAGAGAACCATCAAAGTAAATACTCAATAACAATTTCAAAATTACAAAGATTTTCAAAATCGTGAGCAGTCATTTTCCATTTTTCCCTTAAATCATGCGTACGAACCAAGGAAGTTATGAACTCACGGGTCATTTGGACCACAGACTAAAATATTCTAATTTCTACCATTGATATTCTCAGTACAAAAAACTTTAAGAGAGATGGAAACAATATTTTCCTTGAAAATAATATTAATTTCTTTTAACTATCGCGAGCGAAATTAATGAAACGCGAAAAGTTCGGAACCTACAAATAGCGCTTTGCAGAAAGTCCCTTAAAAACGCGCAAAAATTAATTCGCAATTTCTCCGGAAATTATCGTAGAAAATTGGTGAAAATTTATATTTAGGGTAATTTGAAGGTTTTCTATCGTTTAAGAAAGTCAAAATACGGGGTTGCCATTAAGAAAAACGAAGTTGGTGCAGAATTAAATATAAGACGACCCCTTATGCGAATTAAAGTAATAGTAAATTAAAGTATGCGTTATTTGCAAACGAATAGTATATATAACTTTGCTGTACGACGAACGACGGCGAAATAAAGAGCAAGTGGGACCTTTTTTTTCCGCAGCTGTACCTTAAAAACGCTTATTGATATATAAATAAAGATTGATGTTTCTAAGATACGGCTCTTGACTGTTTTTCTTGCTGTTTCTTTCCCTAACAGGCTCCGGGTATTTTTACAGGATGAATTGGGGGAACGGCGAAAGCAGGACGAAAAGGTAGGTTTTTCAGTAGTTCTTCTTTTTGGGTGCGCGCACGTCCCTTCCTTTACTGAGCGTTACTTCCGTCAGAAAAAAAAAAAAAAAAATCTGAGTTACTCCCCAGTCGCCACTAAAGAAGTTTTACTTCAAAAAAAATTTCAACTGTTCTATAATAGAGGCATGCAATGTATGTAAAAAATGTATATTACATTAAAAAATTTCTATCTGATTCTCATAGCGGCGTTTAATGGGTTAAGAGATAAATAAAGAGATAAAAAAAGATAAAAAATGAAGAAAAACGAAGTCTTGCAAAACTGTTTCCAAGTAGAATGAATAAATGGAATATAAGAGTGTCGTTCACAAGATGCTTCAATTGCTGGTAATGGAAAACCTTCCAAAAAATAAACATGGGATGAAGACGGAGGAGTGCACAAGATCTTAGCCTTAGAAAATTGGAAACGATGATTAGAATTCCACCAATAAGAAGCAATAGAAGATTTGAGAAGCTCACGCTTAGAAACATATAGAGATCTCTCTATTACTTTAAGCCTAAATTTCAGAGCTTTTCTCCGCAATCGTATCTGTGGATTGTAGGTAGATCAAAATCAACCCGAATTACGTATAAATTTCATTTTCAATTTGTTGTCTATCACTTTGAAAGAAGTTCTGTAGTAACATTAAATTTTCTGACCATAGTTCGTCTATTGACATATATATACATAAACATACATGCTTATCATATATATCAGCGAGTTTGTTAGAATTTAATAGATCTTTCGTTGGATGAACTTAGCTAAAGTGGATAGTTTCGAAATTATTTTTCGTACTATTGACAAAATTCTCAAAGACCCTTCGTTGTGAAACTCATATAAAATATTAGATGAACAATGCAACATTTCTTCTAAAGTGATTATTAAGAGAAAATGAAGATTACCTCTTACTATTGAGTAACTTACACTGCCCAGATGTTTGTTAAACTGATAGTAAGATATGTAGTATATATCCGTGCATGTATAATTTAATATCATGATTTATTGTACGGTATTTCCGAAATTTTATTTTGTAACCATAACTAATATCATTGGAAAACTGGAATATATAATATCACTGTTAAAACGTTTTTTGTTTCCCAATGGGTGGACACTTTCTCATCAAGCATTTTGCCACTACTAAGGACCAAATTACTGCCTATTTTACTTTTTTTCGTACTTTTTTTCGTAACTTTTATAGTTTTTTGTTTTTAATATGTAAACGTGATATCACAGAATGGGTCATTTTGACCCAAAACTTCCCACGCGTCTGGAATCCGGAGCTCAAATTAAATAAATGTCATTATCATTCATAAAATAAACGGTAATGACATAATAAATAGTATAATAACATACCATTATCTCATTTTCATTGCCACGTGAATTTTACAAGTCGGGTCAGTTTGACCCATACCGCGGTTTTGTGTATATCTCTCTCAAGCGACGCGGTGATAATAAGAATTACAGCAACAATATTTTTGTACTTTTAATGTAATAGTAAACATAATAAGACTGTTAAGATTGAACTAATATCATAACCGTCGAAATATAACATTATCGTTGCATTGCAACGTGAATTCTCGGGCTGGGTCAAATTGGCCCAGCCCGCGGTTTTAGGTATATCTGACACACCGCGGTTCTAGTGTTAATACTTTAAAATGTGGGTTATATCAAATCTCCTTCATAGTGACACTTCGCTTCTAAGGCCAGGTCTCTTTTCCCGTGTGTCGTCCCAATACCGTTTGTGTTTTGTGCCCCCGAGTGCTCTGGACTGGTGTACAGATTTAATCCTACAAGGCAACTGGTACCGCGCGTATACGGAAAAACCACTTTAATTATTCCTCTAGGTCTATGAAACACTAGTAAAAAAACATCTGTCGGTTTATAAGAGTATTTATACATAGATAGCGACGATGTAATTCAGGCAGTTGCGTGGAGATGTACTTACTGTTCATAATATTTCAAAAAATGATTGAAATTTAAACAGTAATCTTCCGAATGGGGTTTTGTTTATTTTAGAAAATTATTAAAAAATAGTTAGCAAAGAGTTTTGAAACGTAAAATATTACTGTGTGTTGTAGTTCGTCATAACAAAAATGATTTCAATACTAGAATTTCAAAATAAATGCCAAAAAAGTATACCTATGGCCCATTGTACCGCATACAAAATTGAAATTAAAAAGGGATTTTCTAGTAAAATATTAGGTTAGTATTTTTAAAACTATTTTTCCCCAAATAATAAGCACTAACATTATCACATATATTTATTTCAGACACAGTAAAAAAATGAGCCTTGTACGGTTAACTGCATGCAATGATTTTAAAATTCAAGCTGGTTAATTTTACCATACCACGGATATTCAGGAGCACAAAACCGTTCGCCTAAATGAAGCCAGAAACCCCAGACTATCCCAATGACAACAAATACAAGATATACTAATCGACTGGGGGTTTAATGAGTAGTATATCTAGGTAGAAAAACAAGAATTATTCATCTTATATTTACTCCTATCGTTAGTGAAATCACACTTTCTTGATATGTGTTAGTCATTAAAATTGCAGAATCATTTCAGTAATATATAGTATTTGCGCAAAAAAGATATATAATAGGCAAAGCCAGAGAAATTTTTATAGAAATGCATGAGTAGTGTGCATAATAAGCACTTTTAAACTCGATTACACTAGAAAATGCATGACAAATAGTATCCGAAGAGCTGTAATAGAAATTGTAAAGGAATAGTTAGAGCCAGGCATGAAATGTTTAAATAAAGAGTAAGTTTGAAAATATGGTAAGATAGAAGAGTAGAAAAAAGCATTTGCAATGTGTTCCACACAAGGAAACTGGCCATCATTGCAACAATGTGATTAATGAAGTTAAATATCTATGCTAAATTCGATTTTCCTGTACATTTTGCATGCAAATATTTTAGTCCTTCTTCTATGCAGCTCAGTCGCCGCTACGCCCTATGAAGGGGTTTACTCTGGCCACCCACTGGGTGCTCCCATAGTAAAATGGTCAGTGATTCGGACCTTAGTAGTGGCGAATGCTGCAAACGGATATGACTCTTCTATAATATGCGATGTCATAAAATTCGTAGAATTTAGGTACATGTGATTCATAAACTTACGACCCATGTAGCTTAAAAGGCTCATCAACATTGTCGCCTGCGAAAGCACTTAGTTAAAACTAACGCAACAGAATTCTTTTTTAACAACAATGTCCCGTAAACACATTTAGCATTACGAGAGGTCTTGACCTTCGAAGGACGTGTGCTAGCTTCCTGCCTCACGATGCCAAATGTTAAATTTTATACCCTTATATTCAGTACGTTAATTCTGGTGTGTAAGAAATTTACAAGCTAAAAAGTCTTTTGTTGAATTTGTTGTTTGGTAAAACAGTTTGGTAGTTTTGTTTTGTTGATTTGACTAAAGTTTGTTTGATTCAACCAAATCATTTTAAAAAAATGACTTTTTAAACAAACGAATACGTTTGGTTGAAATTATGAGCAATTAGAATCTTTCAACCAGTGGCGGCTCGTGACCTGTTTCAGTGGTGGGGCCCGAGGGAAAAAATAGTGCCAATTGAAATCAGGAAAATATGTATACATGTAAAGCAACCTATCCCCTTCGTACACACAGGTGTTTAAAAATTTTCAAATGGCAAATGATTATAAAAATTACTATACAACTTTCGCTATTTTTTACCTAATTATGTTAATATGGAAAAGTTTGTTGCTAAGCAAAAAGACACTTTTAATATTTATTTACTATTTATGTCCTTTAAAGCTGCTTGTTCATAATTTTTAAACGATTTATTTATTTTAAAATCAATATTAACATGTAAAATACATTCATACATCGCATTTCGTTAATCAAGAAAACAAACCAGAAAAATATCTCACTGCACTGCAAAAATACGATCACTCAAATAAAAAATGTTTTCATCCCGAGCGGAAAATTTCGTCAATTACTACCGATTGGCGAAATTTTTAAGTACAGTCGTTTAGATTACCATGCGAAGGCTCGAAGATTTAGGCTCGGAAGACAGTGCCAAATAAGGCATTTGGAAGCCAAGTTAATGACACATACATATAGATTTTGTGCTCAACGTCAAATACGTCAACCCGATAAACAGAGAAAGGACACTAAGTTCAGGGCAAACAAGCCCATATCCCATGCATGGTTTAGGGGGAAAATCGCAACTGTCGCTTTTTTAAGTGCTTTTTTTAATGGACAGTAATAAAAGAGAGTAAAATGTGTGCATTTTTTCAATAAAGGTAACTAATTAATTGAACTGTGTTGCATAATAGGAAGAAGCTTTGTCTTAGATGGTGGTTAGCCGGTGGGGCCAGGCCCCTTTGGCGCCTAATGACCATCCGCCACTTCTTTCAACTATCAATTAACGCATGCGTGAATGGACGGTGCGAGGCAGACGAAAGATCAGATCTTTCAAAAACAATTAGTAACGTCCGTTTTATAAATACGTTGAACTATGGGTTTTCTTTTGCCAGTTCTCTTGACCGATTTACAGATTTAACTCCATATCAATGTTTTTGAAATCCAAGCTGGCTAACTCTACTGTACCAAGTATATTCAGGAGTAGAAAGCCGTTCGTCTCTAAACGAAGCTAGAAATCCCAGACCACACTCATAACAACATATACAAGATACACTAATGGATTAAGGGTTTAATGAGTAGTATACCTAGGTAGAAAAAGCAAGAATTATTCATCTTGTATTTACTCCTATCGTTAGGGAAATCACATTTTATTCAGTTGTGTTAGTGATTAAAATTGTAGAAACATTTCAGTAATATTTAGAATTTGCGCTAAAAAAAGGTATATAATAGGCAAAGCCAGAGAAATTTTTAAAGAAATGCATGAGTAGTGTGCATAATATGCAATTTTAAACTCTATTACACTGGTAAATGCATGACAAATAGTCCGTAGAGCTGTAATAGAAATTGTAAAGGAATAGTTCGGACCAGGCATGGAATGTTTAAATAAAGAATAAGTTACTAAAATATTGTAAAATAGACGAGTAGAATAGCGGACTTGCAATATGTTCCACACAAGGAAACTGGCCACCATTGCAACAATATGATTAAAGAAGTTAAATATCTATGCTAAATTAGATTTTCCTGTAGCTTTTGCAAGCAAATATTTTAGTCATTCTTCTACGCCAATCAGGTGACGTTATGGGTAAAGAACTATTCTATTCCGCCTTGGGTCATTGTTGGAACTCCGGCTTGGGCGTTAACTTGTCCGTCCCTTCATAGGGGGTTACTCTGGCAGCCCATTGAGTGCTCCCATTGTAAAATGGTCAGTGATTTGGACCTTAGTAGTGGCGAATGCTTCATGAGCAAGTGCCATTGAAAAAAAAGTAATTTTTCTACTAACAATAGGAGCCTCTGCAAAAAGTTACTCTCGCTATGAAAAAAGAATGTTGCAGACGGATATGACTCTTCTATATTTGCGATGTCATTTTATGATTGGCATGTTCGAAATTATTTGCAAATTTTACTTTTCATTAAATATGATACTAAATGTCCTTGTCAGCTGCTAAAAAATACGTAGAATTTAGGTACGTGTGATTCATAAACTTAAAACCCATGCAGTTTAAAAAGCTTATCAACATTGTCGCCCGCGAGTGCACTAAGTTAAAATTAACGCAACAGAATCCTTTTGTTATAAAAATGGCCCGATAACACATTTAGCATTACGAGAGGTCTCGATGTTTTGGCATCCCGCACACCCGCTACTACGCGACGCTAAATGTTAAATTTTATACTATTATATTCAGAACGCTAATTCTGGTGAGTAAAGAATTACAAGCTAAAAAGTGTTTTGTTGAATTTGTTGTTTGGTAAAACAGTTTAAAAGTTTTGTTTTGTTGATTTGACAAAAGTCTGATTCAACCAAGTCATTTTTAACAAAAGGCCTTTTTAAACTAACGAATACGTTTGGTTGAAATTAGGACCAATAAGAATCTTTCAAGTATCAATTAACGCATGCGTGAATGGGCGGTGCGTGAAAGACGAAAGATCTGATCTTTCAAAAACCATTAGTAACGTACGTTTTATTAATACGTTGAACTATGGGTTTTCTTTTCCCGGGTCTCTTGACCTATTTACAGATTTAAATCCATAGCAATGTTTTTTGCAATCGAAGCTGGCTAATTCTACCGTACCACTGATATTCAGGGGTAGAAAGCCGTCCATCTGAACGAAGCTAGAAATCCCAGACCACACCACGAACAACAAATCCAAGATATACTTATCGATTGGGGTTTCATGAGTAGTATACCTAGGTAGAAAAAACAAGAATTATCCATCTTTTATTTACTCATATCCTTAGTGAAATCACATTTTCTTCATTTGTGTTAGTGATTAAAATTGTAGCAACATTTCAGTAATAGTTAGTTTTTGCGCTATAAAAATGTGTATAATATGCAAAACCAGAGAAATTTTTAAAGAAATGCATGAGTAGTGTGCATAATATACAATTTTAAACTCTATTACACTGGTTAATGCATGACAAATAGTAGCCGTAGGGCTGTAATAGAAATTGTAAAGGAATAGTTCGAACCAGGCATGAAATGTTTAAATAAAAAATAAATTACTAAAAATATGGTAGGATAGACGACTAAAATAGCGCACTTGCAATGTGTTCCACACAAGGAAACTGGCCATCATTGCAACAATGTGATTAAAGAAGTTAAATATCTATTCTAAATTAGATTTTCCTGTAGCTTTTGCATGCAAATATTTTAGTTATTCTTCTACGCCGCTCAGGTGGCGTTATGGGTAAAGAACTATTCTATCCCGCCTTGGGTCATCGTTGGAACTCCTGCTTGGACGTTAACTTGTCCGCCCCTTCTTACCGGCCACTGGGTGCTCCCATAGTAAAATGGTCAGTTATTCGGACCTTAGTAGTGCCGAATCCTTTATGAGCAAGTGCCATTGTAAAGAGAAGTAATTTTTATACTGACAAAAGGAGCCTCTGCAAAAAGTTACTCTATTTTGAAAAAAGAAAGCTGCAGACGGATACGACTCTTCCCAGCAAACACAGTCGTATTGGGTTGGGGATGGGCCGTCATCGGCAGTGCCGTTTCGATGTCGGCATTGGCATAATGGTAATTGGGACGGTGTCGGTTCTGTGCTGGCAAAACGATTTGGCGTAGGCAAATAAAAGTTGATTTCGGGCATGCAACGGTCCGATAGCGGCTAGCCTTTTAGGGTTAACATGTGATTTTGGCGATGTACTGCACCAAACGTCAAAACCGATATAGGTCCAGAAGTGTAATTTCTAAACTGAACGGTATAAAGTCAGCGCAAGCAGCACATATATATTGTTATAGTAATTCTTTTTAATTTATGGTTTCAATACTTACTATTTACAATGTTTTGAGTCCGTTGGATTGAAGTCCCTCCTTCACATGCGAAAAAAAGGAGGGAAAGGGGGCAATCATTCTATCTGGTTAATTTACCTGAGGTCCTGTCCAGCGTTCTGGTCTACCGCGCATCCGTCAATCTACAGTTTAGATGTTGGTGATTTTCTCCAGATGTATTGTGAATATGCGTTAGATAAGTTAACCAGTTTTTTATGACTTAGTATTGAAGGGGTTTCTAAGCGCCCACCCCCACCCCTCAATTGGGGCAGTTTCTGTCTAGTTATTCACAACTCTGAAATAATTATATGACTATAATTTTCATTTTATATAAAGTGATAGTTGTTAAGTACTTCCAATTTAAAAATAATAATAAAATTAATTAATTAATTAATTAAAAATAAAATAGATACAATGCAGAACATTAAACGCTGCATTTTAAAAGTTCACAAAAGGAGCCCACCATGGCCGAGTGGATAAGACACCGAATACGGTTGAAGTCATTGGCGGATCCAGAGCCCCCCCCCCAGACGAATGAAGTTTACACTATAGAGCATTGACTTGTTTTGTAAATTCAAGTCATTCTATAAGAAAATGTAACAAAAATTGTCTTGCGCACCCTCCAGAATTTTTTTTTCTGGATCCGCCGCTGGTTCAAGTGTGAAGGTCCAGGGTTCAGGTCTACCGCGCATCTGTCAATTTACAGTTTGGATGTTGGGTGATTTTCTCCAGATGTAATGTGAATATGAGTTATATAAATTAACCAGATTTTTGAACATAGAATTGAGGACAAATCACCGTTGTATCCCCAATTCTGGAACAAAAATTGGGGATATTTTATAAATTTTATATAAATTCAAAACATTATCTAATATTTATAAAATGAAGGAAATATGGTTGATTTATATAAAATTAGGGAACAAATAATTATTATAATCACTGTTCAACCCCAATTTTATTGCTTATTAATTGTTTTATATATTGGAAAAAACTCTAGAAGCCTTCTTCCGCTCAGGGCACCGACGCCCTAAGGCTTAACTCCTGTGTTTTTGCCTTACAAAAAACCCAAAACAACAAAACTTTCTGAAATTAAATTGGATTAAAATAGTAGAAAAAATACCTTTTCATTAGTATTTCCATAAAAATAAAAAATATCAGTATAATTTATAGTTAAGGAATTTTTTTTATAATACATTAGCTGCCGTTGTTAAAAAAAAGAATAATAATAAAATTAAATAAATAAATAAAAGTTTTAATTCACTATACTGAATAATTATAAATTGAAAAAAATAATAATAGTTTCATTTTAAAATTATCACTATGAATAATTAATTTAATAGCATTTATTTGAACAACTTGTTTGTCATGTTTCTGTTCAAATAAAATAATAGTAAAAATTACGCCAAAATCATGTTTTGCTACAGCATTGTAAAATGCTGTTACAAATTAAATAAAATTTAATGCTCTTATCTCCTTAACAATGAATAAAAGTAACCATTTTTTGCTGATTATAGTACTTTATCTTTCTAAAAATTAATTGATTAATTCATTTCAAATATTGAAGTAAAAACTATTTTGCAGTAGAATAACACTAATTTGTTTTGTTTTTTTCCCCTCGGACTTTCTTTTCCAACTACCCCGTGTCCGCGTACACATAACATGTAGCACAGGCGCAGTGTGGGGGGGGGGTGAGGGGGGACGAGTGCATTCCTAAGAGCTTTCCACCCCTTGTAAGAACCACAGTATTACGCAGGAAGACGAAATGGATCTTTCCCTATTATTTGGGTCCCTATTCATTGTCAATCGAAGAGCGGAAGTTGGTGGTTTGTTTGGTTCTTTTTTCGTTTGCTTGTCCATTCCATTCCAAGGCTGTAACAGAAATCAACTCGCAACGTAAACTTTTCAGTAACGTGGATTTTGAGTTTTCTCAGAGCAATGAAGATGGGAGATTGCTGTATTTTTCTCTGGATAAATTGCGATTTTTTTTTCCTAGACTAAATGGCACTGACTGCAGCTAGACAAAAATTTTAAAATAGTCTGAATGTGGTTAGTGCTTTTTAGTTTTAAATAGGCTAAGTTCTTACGTCAGTTAGATCGGACTTTCCTGTAGTTTTCTCTGGATAAACTGTGATTTTTTTCTAAAGACTAACTGGTATTAACCTCAACTAGACAAAAATTTTAAAGTTGTCTAAATGTGGTTAGTGCTTTTTGGTTTTCATTTTGCTAAGTTCTCACGACAGTTAAAAAGGGGTAAGTTGATTTTTAAGTATATATTAAGAATTAGTATTACTTTACATGTATTTTTTCTTAGCTAGATTTTTTTATGTTATCTCAGGGACTACTAAAATAAGATGTAGTTCAAAACTGCTAATTATTTCTAAATAATGCGAAAATGAAATTTATAATTCAAATAAGCAAACTTGGAAACTACTATTAATAAACAAGCAGGACGGTATTTTTAATAAATAACTTACATACTGCATTGAAAAATGTGTCTATTTACTTAAGTACTTAATTTCATATTACTCAAAACAACAGAAAAAAATAAGTATATTCTGTTATAGAAAGTTCCTTTCTTCTACTAAAGGATAATCCTATGAAAATTCAGTAATATATAAAATATTTACATAAAGTAAGTATCTTCTAATAATAAACATGGTTTTATTAATACTTATTAGTTTCATATATAGTTTAGCACTAATCAACCTATTAAAAATAATTATTATTATTATATAAATTACTTTACATCACTGGGGCTAATTTTGAAATATACAAAATACTTAGTTATTAAATATAAACAAAATAATTTGTTTGTATATGAAAATGTTTAATTATTTTGAAGAGAAAACGTTTTTATGAAATTAACCGTTTATTTGTAGAATCAGCCAATATTTTAATTTCTTTTAACGTATGTTGTTTACATTCTTCTTTAAAATAATATATAAAATCAAAAGTCAACTTTATTTTGTATTATGACATACCTTAACAAAAAAATAAATTAAAACATTTTTTAAAAAAGCATTCTGTATAACTTTAATATTTTTTTCTCTCTTTTTTTAGCATTGCATGAATGTTTATTTATAATCTTTGGTTCTAGAAAATTATAAATTTTCTTGGCTTCTAAAAATTTTTGGAAAAGAAAAAGGAACATTGTCTAGTTGAGCCTAATATGTTGTTTAAAAAATGTATAAGATATGATAAACATATAGTAACACGTTTAAAAAAAAGTAAACCATTGGTTGATGCATAAAAAAATAATATGGTTAATTTCAAAAAGAGCTTTCCTTCTTAAATTCATCAAATATTTTCTTAAAAACAAAATAATTTGCTAATTAGGTATTTTTAATAAATTTAGTCCTAATGGTGTAAAGTCATTTATATAATAATAATTATTATTTCTTTAATTTGTTGATTAATACTTTAGAGAACTAACTACGGAGCCAATTAGGGTATTTTGGGAATCAATAAGGTGCTGGCCGGTTTTCGATATTTTGTCGTTGCCGATACCACACCAAAAACGTAATGGTTTTGGTTCAAAAGTGGCACAGGGCTGGGCCGACGCCGTTATCGTTTTTGCCGACACCGAACCAGAACCACCCCATCCTTTCGGCCCGACACACGCCCAGGCGGACGCAATTTTGTCGTTTTCGGTACCGCGTGAGCGATGTCGCCCCGGCACATTCTGCGCCGGCATGCCAGTGTCGGCCCAAAACTTATCCGATAGGGCTGTGTTTGCTGGGTTCTATAATTTGCGATGTCATTGTATACTTGGCATGTTCGAAATTTTTGCAAATTTTATCTTTATTTAAATATGATACTAAATGTCCTTGTTAGCTGCAAAAAAATAAGTAGAATTTAGGTACGTGTGATTCATAAACTTAAAATCCATGTAGCTTCAAAAGCCTATCAACATTGTCGCCCGCGAAAGCACTAAGTTAAAATTAACGCAACTGAATTCTTTTTTAACAACAATGTCCCGTAAACACATTCAGCATTACGAGAGGCCTTGACCTTTACCCTCTTTCCTTTTTGAAACTATCGCACGATGTTAAATGCTAAATTTTATACTATTATATTCAGTACGTTAATTCTGGTTAGTAAAGAATTTACAAGCTAAAAAGTGTTTTGTTGAATTTTTTGTTTGGTCAAACAGTTTGGTAGTTTTGTTTTGTTGATTTGAGAAAAATCTTATTCAACGAAATCATTTTAACAAAATGCCTTTTTAAACTAACGAATACGTTTGATTGAAATTAGGACCAATCAGAATGTTTCAAGTATCAATTAACGCATGCGCGAATGGGCGGTGCTTTGTGCGTGACAGACGAAAGATCTGATCTTTCAAAAACAATTAGTAACGTCCGTTTTATTAATACGTTGAACTATGGGTTTTCTTTTCCCGGTTCTCTTGACCGATTTACATATTTAACTGCATAGCAATGTTTTTTGCAATCCAAGCTGGCTAATACTGCCGTATCCCGGATATTCAGGCTTATAAAGCCGTTCGCCTGAACGAAGCTAAAAACATCAGACCTAACCACCAACAACAAATCCAAGATATACTAATCGATTGGGGGTTTAATGAGTAGTATACCAATGTAGAGAAAACAAGAATTATCCATCTTTTATTGACTCATATCGTTAGTGAAATCACATTTTCTTCATTTGTGTTAGTGATTAAAATTGTAGAAACATCTAAGTAATATTCAGTATTTGCGCTATTAAAATGTATATAATAGGCAAATCCAGAGAAACTTTTAAGAAATGCATGAGTAGTGTGCATAATATGCAATTTTAAACTCTATTACACTGGTAAATGCATGACAAATATTATCCGTAGAGCTGTAATAGAAATTGTAAAGGAAAGTTCAAACCAGGCATGAAATATTTAAATAAAGGGTAATTTAGAATATGGTAAGGTAGAAGAGTAGAATAACGCATTTGCAATGTGTTCCACGTAACTGACCATCATTGCAACAATATGATTAAAGAAGTTAAATAGCTATGCTAAATTAGATTTTCCTGTAGCTTTTCATGCAAATATTTAGTCATTCTTCTACGCCGCTCAGGTGGCGTAGTGGGTAAAGAACAATTCTATCACGCCTTGGGTCAGGGTTGGAACTCGGGCTTGGGCATGTGTGTTAACTGATCCGTCCCTTCATTGAGGGGTAGTCTGGCCGCCCACTGGGTGCTTCCATAATAAAACGGTCTGTAATTCGGACCTTAGCCGTGGCGAATACTTGATGAGCAAGTACCATTGAAAAAAAAGTGATTTTTCTACTGACAAAAGGAGCCTCTGCAAAAGGTTACTCTGTTTATGAAAAAGAAAGTTCCAGACGGATATGACTGTTCTATAATTTGCGATGTCATTTTATACTTGGCATGTTCAAAATTATTTGCAAATTTTATCTTTCATTAAATATGATACTAAATGTCCTTGTCTACTGCTAAAAAATACGTAGAATTTAGGTACGTGTGATTTATAAATTTAAAACCGATGTAACTTACATCGCTTATCAACATCTTCGCCTGCGTCAGCACAAAGTTCAAATTAATTCAACATCATCCTTTGGCAATGATAATACCCCGTAAACACATTTAGCATTACGAAAGATCTTGACCTTACATGGCTGTTACACCTTCAACTACGCAGTGCTACATGTCAAATTTTCTACTATTATATTCAGTACATTAATTCTGGAGGGTAAGAAATTTACAAGATAAAAAGTGTTTCGTTGAATTTGTTGTTTGTTAAAACAGTTTGGTAGTTTTGCTTTGTTGATTTGTAAAAAGTTCGTTTGATTCAACGAAATCATTTTAACAAAATACCTTTGTAAACTAACAAATACGTTTGGTTGAAATTAGGACCAATCAGAATCTTTCAAGTGTCAATTAACACATGCGTGAATGGGCGGTGCGAGGTGGACGAAAGATCAGATTTTTCAAAAAAAATTAGTCGACAAAAGGAGCCTCTGCAAAAAGTTACTATGAAAAAAGAAAGCTGCAGACGGATATGACTCTTCTATAATTTCCGATGCCATTTTATACTTGGCATGTTCGAAATTATTTGCAAATTTTATCTTTAAATATGAAACTAATCCCTTGTCACCTGCTAAAAAATACGTAGAATTTAGGTACGTGCGATTCATAAAATTAAAACCCATGTAGCTTAAAAAGCCTATCAACATAGGCGCCCGCGACAGCCCTAAGTTAAAATTAACACAACAGAGTTCTTTGGTGATAACAATGTCCTGTAAACGCACGCAGCATTACAAGATATCTAAAGCTCTATTCCCCCCGCGCGTGACGTTGCCCGATGCTAAATGTTCAATTTTATACTATTATATTCAGTACGTTAATTCTGGTGAGTAGGAAATTTACAAGCTAAAAAGTGTTTTGTTGAATTTCTTGTTTGGTAAAACAGTTTGGTAGTTTTGTTTTGTTGATTTGACAAAATTTCGTTTGATTCAACCAAATCATTTTAACAAAATGCCTTTTTAAACTAACAAAGACGTTTGATTGAAATTAGGACCAATCAGAATCTTTCAACTATCAATTAACGCATGCGTCAATGGGCGGTGCGAGGTGGACGGAAAGATCAGATTAAAAAAAAAATGGTTTTATGACTACGTTGAACTATGGGTTTTCTTTTCCCGGGTCTCTTGACTGATGTACAGATTTAACTCCATATCAATGTTTTTTGCAATCCAAGTTGGCTAATTCTAACGTACCACGGATATTCAGGGGTTGAAAGCCGCTCGTCTGAACGCAGCTAGAAATCTCAGGCCACACAACCAACAACAAATACAAGATCCTTTAATTTTTGGGGGATTTACTGAGTAAGTTGAAAGTTTCTGAAGTGAGTATAATTATTTTAGCTATTCATTAAAATTTACATTTTTGATTTAATTCTTTTATGTGTATCTACAAAGTTTTAAGCTATCCAATCTTAGATTTGTCAGGCTTTAATAATAGGATAGTTGCAATGTTTGCACTACTATGTGTTTTAATTTTTTTTGCACTTCTCCCGAGTAATACATTATATTTTTTTGTTTCAATTGTAGATCAAGGTTGTTCGGATGCTTCTCGCAAAAATGGCCCCTGCTGTTTAATCAGAATAGACATCTTTAGAATATAAACGGTTCCGAGATTACTCATCGTTCAAATATTTTTCGTGATTTGTTGAGGTTTTAATTAGTATATAATCTTAAACTACAGACCAAAACAAGTAATAACTTATCAAATAATTCCACCCATGCAATATAAACGTAATAACAGTATTGAAAAACTGAATATGTGGAATAAATTACTTGACACAGTTTATATTATTATTATTATTAACAACAGAATTTGGGAAGTAGTTGTATTTAAGCATAGCTGCCAACTCTTCCAATTTTGTTGGATGATTTTCTATTACACTGTTTATCCGCGGGATGGCGGTAGTGTAGCTTTCGAGTAACATTTTCTCAACAGTGTAGTGAACAATTAACCACCACTATTTTCCTACAGTAGATCTTATATGAAAATAAATCTAATTGTATCATGTATGAACACATACCTAGAAAATAGTGGTAGAATTGTACGGAAAAATCGTACAAGTTGGCAGCAATGGAACTCCCTTTAATTTCTCTAGAACATTAACTTAAACGTAACTGATTTTTACTTTGCATTACTACTTCGAAAAATACTGTTGCAGAAAGCTCTGCTTGATTCCTGGTTTCGTCTCTCTGAAGTCCAGTAGGTGTAGAAAGTTCTAGTAAAGAGTCCACTTGTCAGGATGGAACACGAACTTTATTCCTTCTACAGCTTCGTCGAACAATCAGCTGTAGGAAATTCACAAGCACAATCAGCCAGCAACGTGCTTATAACAGTCCGCTTGGTACAGAAGCATTCACAAATGCTGTATTCCTTACAAAAAATAAAACACTTCCACAAGCAAAAAATTCAGTGGAAACTTACGAGGGAAATTGTAAACTGTCCTTCAAGAATCAGCAATGAAGAATTTACACACAGCACTTAAAAACAAGGCTTCAAAAAGTAAGCAAAATACAGCACAATTCACAGAGCAATGCAGCGTACTGACTCACCGGAAGCTCGATGACAACTGACTTGAATTCCCCGGTGTAACGGCCTTTTTATGCTCTTCGTCGTACATTCTAGAAAAATCCGGATGTGTAGAAAGACCCCGGACACAATCGCGTTTTGAATATGTCATAGAAGTGTAATACAGTAATATTAGGCCAGCGTTTCTCAACCTGTGGGGCGCGACCCCCAAAGGGGGGCGCAGAGCGAATGCAGGGGGCTAGGAGCGCGAGAAAAACCAAAGAGGAAGTAGTGTTGCATGTTTTTATAAAAATCATCTTATTTATTCTCCTTTTTACTCAAAAATATATTCATTTTCGCCAAAATGTTCATTCAAACTTTACTGATAACATTATTTTGTAGAAAAATTTTGTAGTAATATTTATTGTTCAAGATTAAAAAACTGAATGTATGCTGAAAAATGTGAGGAGGGGGCGCCACCGTAAGTTAGCCTTTGTTGGGGGGGCACGAAGTTAAAAATGTTGAGAACCGCTGTATTAGGCTATTATGTGATTTTCATTCAGGAAATCACCTTTACACTCCCCATTGGAGAAATCGCTCCAAATGTCCTTAATTTCTCCAAGTTTGGCGGCTTTTTGGCGAAATATCACCAAATTTGGCGCCAAAAATAAGTCCTTAAAAGTGAGATTAGCTAAGTCCTAGGACTAACACTTCTCAAGATTTCTAGAACACGCTATGTAAACGAATGGGGAAACCCAGAACTCCGTATCTCGCGTTCTTGTTAACCGAATTATGCAACAAAATGCAAACGTCTATACAGGAGTACCGATATTTTTTTATAATACAGACACGCTTAGAATTTGGGACAAAACCATTTGTTGGCAGATGAACCGTACCTATTTTAAAATAATGCGATGCAATAAAAGATGAATTCCGCAGGTTATTTCAATCATATAACGTAGATTTAGCAAGATACCTGGCAGAGCATAACTTCACTAATATTTTCAAAGGATGTTATAGGCAAAATATAATTAAATAGCGTAAGTTCCAGAACACCGAATACTAGATCTGCTCATTCACCTGCTTCACTCCTACCTTATAGATCGATCGTTTACCCTTCGCATAGACAACTATCAACCGCTCTATCATTAAAGCAAGCGTCTTTCGAAGATCTCTCCTTGGCCTTACCATTTTTAATATGTACATTAACCATATTCCCTGAAGCTAATATACCACACTTGCCATATATGCCGACGATACTGCCATACTTTCAAGATTATAACTTCCATTAAAGTAGGCGTCCAACAAGGTTCACTCCCTGGCCCTACCCTATTAAATACAGGGTTACTGGTACCTCGACGTATTTTTTTCAAGGTGTTATAGGAAAGCAAAAATGCTACTTCACCCTCATATGTATGACGAATGTCGATAGTTTTCGAGAAAACTGAATTTTAAATTTTTTTTCTTAAATAACTCAAAATTTGACATTCGAGTGCAAATAAAAAAAAGTGAACTTGTTAAATGGATTTTATTTTAATTTATTTTCATAGCTGAAACTCTAAGCCAACATAATCATAAAAAGTACAAAACTACTTTTAAATTCAAGAGCCATTACATGTACAGAGCTGCCAATTCTCCGGCTTTTTTCGGGATGTTTCCCACCACTAACTTTTACTTGAAATTTATGCTTAAAATAAGTCCAAATATTTAATGCAAAAAAAGGTGTCTAAAAATTGTGGTGGGAAATCACCCGGAGAAAGCCGGAGACTTGGCAGCTCTGCATGTATTTTGACAATCTTTAATTCACATGTTTCCTTTCAAACGATCGCAATTTTTTAAAATAAATAACAGCAGTAAGCATAAAATTACAAATAAAATTTCTCCCATTAATCAGCTATCCAAAAATGTATTACTGTCCATCCAAAGACATGTGATTCCCAAAGACGGGTGACTTTTACTTAGCGCAGAATAAAAAACCAAAGTATGCACCCCCGTTCATTACCTAGGATACTTGTTACAAGAATCAAGTTAATACCGTTTTTTAATTTTTTTTTCGTAGCTGACAACCTAACAAAGCTAGCGTAATCATAAAAATTTGCAAAAATACTTCAAATTTTAATTTACTTGCTTTACATGTACTTTTTAAAAATTTATTTACATTTCCTTTAAAAAAATGTAATTTATCTCAAAAACTACTATTGCAGTACGTACACAAATTAGAAATACAATTTGTTCCATTAACTTTCCAAAAGTATTAATGCCCATCTAAAGATATGTGTTTAGTAAAGAATGGTAAGTTTTACTTACCGCAGGTAAAAGCCTCGATGCAGGGCTGTTCATTCTTTAGGATCGTTGGTCAACCGTTCAAGTCCTCAATAATTTTTAGATTTATTTTCATAGATAACACTATAAATAAGCTAACGTAATCATGAATAAGTAAAAAAAGAGCTCAAAATTTTGATTCACGTGCAATACATGTATTTTTTGTCTATTTATTTATCGACATTTTAGTTTCAAAAATTTTGTTTATCTCAAAAAATACTATTGCAGTAAGCGTACAAATTGGAAATACAATTTTCCCCATTAATCAGCTTTCCTAAAACGTATTAAGTTCTATTTAAAGACATGTAGTTCATAACGAAAGGTAAGTTTTACTTAGCACGTGTAAAAACGACAAAGGAGGTACCAACTTTTATTATTTAGAATGGTTGGTCAAGCAGTCAAGTTATTACTGTTTCTGTGGGCTTAAAATTTTAGGGAAGCACGTCGTGTTAATTAGTTTCGACTCTGCGTTACGCATGCTTTTACTTGATTAGCCAGATGACAACAAAACGAGCTTATGTGACGCAGAATCCAATCTAACACGACGACACAGCACATAGCCATTTGAGATTCAGAATCTGATGTGGTTAAGATTTTAAGCACGTTAAAACAGGATTACTTGATTGGTTGACCAACCAATCTAAGCAATGAACGTTGGTGCCTCTTTGGCGTTTTTACCTGCGGTATGTAAAACTTTCTTGTAAAACCTTTCTTTGTGATTTACATGTCTTTAGATGGACATTAATACGTTTTTTGATAGCTGATTAATGAGACAAACTTTATTGGTAATTTCTACGCTAACTTCAATTGTATTTTTTGAGATACACAACATTTTTTGAAGGGAAAATGTAAATAAAAAAATCATTTAAAGCGCGTGAATTGAAATTTTGAAGTATTTTTGTAAATGTAAATCATTGTGTCAGCTTAGTTAGAGATCATCTATTAAAAAAATAAAACGCGGTGTTAACTTGATTAGTTGGCCAACTATCCTAAGGAATGAACGGTGGTGGATCCTTTGGCGTTTTTATCTGCTCTAAGTAAAACTCACCGTTCTTTACGAACTGCATGTCTTTGTATGGATATTTATACATTTCTGGATAGCTGATTAATGCTAATTTGCAATTTGTACGCTAACTGCTATGTTTTTTTTTAAACTTCGAACTTTTGAAAGAAAATTTTGAATTAAAAATTTAAAAATTACACGAAATGGCTCGTGAATTGAAATTTTAAAATAGTTTTGTAATTTTTTTGATTATGTTAGCTTAATCCGAGTTTCAGCTATGAAAAGAAATTAATATAAAATCCATTTAATAAGTAGAATTTTTAAAATTTGCACTCGAACGTCAACGTTTGGGTTATCCAAGAAAAAAAATTATAATTTAATTTTCTCGAAAACTATTGATTTTCTGCCATACATATGGGGTAAAAATTATAGCATTTTGGCTCCCCGATCACGTCTTAAAAAGAATACGTCGAGTTACCAGTAACCCTGTATATAATAATGATATTCACCGAAGAGAATACACCGCGCTCGTTATATATGCCGACGATAGCGCCATACTTTTGAATCATTTCACCCAGATATTATACATAAGCAAGAAATCTAGTTCCAAAAATGGAAAATTAAAATTAACCCTTTAAAATGTAGTGCGATTACCAATAGGAGAAGACCGTTTAGAGACCACTCCATACATATAATTAATTGCAGCAGCACCTGCAAATACTTGGGTGTCGTGATTGATTCCCGTATCAGGTGGAAGGCGAAGGTGCTTTATACTCGAAACAAAGTGATTGGTGCAACAAAAACTAGAGAGAGAAAAGTTGCTTTATAAAAATAAACTCAGCCAAGAAAATAAGGTGAAATTGTATGAATGCATAGTGCTTCCTATCACAACCTATGCCAGCCAAATCTGGGGCTATACTCCAAGGCAAACTTAGATATCCAATAACGTAAACACAACACAATACGCCACGGAATTCGGTACAGATACCTCACAGATAATGTAATCCGTCGTGATCTCGGTATGCCTTCATTCTGGAAAGAACTCCGTCAGATTGATGACAATTTCTTGGACAACCTCGATAACGTTGTAAACGAACTCATGGCGAAACTGCCAGACTACGACTTCCGGGAGGAAATAATATGTAAAAGACCTACGGAGGTTCTACTTTTAAATAATGATTAGGAACTTTCAGTCATTATTTTTACATGCTGTTCCCGTAGCTGCCAACTATCATTAGATAACCATCCGGAATATCATTAACCACTTTTTGCGAACAGTAATTTTCTATAAGTATTTTTTCAAAAAAGTAACCAACTTTCCAACCAAATTCAAAATTTCTGTTATATTTTAACCCCAATCCTCCTGTTCAAAAAAAGCGGTTAATGATATTCCGTAATAGTTGGCAGCTATGTGTTCCTGTGCAATTTGTTTACCAGTTATGCCCATATGTTATTTGTATAGATTGTTATCCTAATTTTCTTTGCATATATTATTACAAAGCATATATTATTTATTCTTTTCATATTCATTACTGTATATAAATTTGTTGAATTGCATTACTGTATGGCACCTTGTATACAATGATTAAAAAATAAATTTAAATGTGAAATTGGAAATGTAGTAGCTGTGGAAGGCCTAGGAGTTCCATGAAATAAAAATTTGTCATGACAAGTGTTGTTGGAGCATGTAACGGTTAAATTTTGAGATGTCAGGGTTGAAAAACTGGCTTTTACTTGAGGCCAAATTTAATGAATTTGGCCTTAAATAAAGTCATTCTGGCAGCCGTGCTTTGACGCCTTACCGCCGCAGCGTATTACATGTAATATCAAAAATATAAACACCTATAAATTTTCATTTGGCCTTAAAATCAAGGCAATTGGGCAACCCTGGAAGATGTATCGAAATTAACGAGTTGTTTCGTAAAATAATCAAGTTGAGCACTAAATATAGATTTTTTATCAGAGCAATAATCTGATAGGGAATGTTGATGACTCCATAATGACAACTATTTAACGCTTTGCAACTATTCCAGGTACGTGATGATTACGTTTGTGCTCTCCTTTTTTATGTGATTTATCTTTGATTGACTTGCACTCTCCAAATGTGTTTTGTACTACTAAGAAGATAACCTGTACACTGCGAAGTTGGGGAGTTTAATTTCATAATTAATTGTACGGTTTTTCCAGTAATTCTACGTTGTAACTATTACTAACAGCAAAACACAACAGGAATATAATATCACTGGTAAAATCTACTATTCAGTTAAGTGAAAGGATTGTTTTGGTGGTCATTTGTATAAAAATGAACTGTTTAGTTTTTAAATAGACCTTTGTTAATTCCCCCCCCCCTTTATAATGGATTTTTCGAGAAAATTCCAATATTATATTTTCGATTTAATAATAAAATGGATATTTTAGATTTCTATATCAGTTTGAACCTAAACTATGAGACGCAAGGTGCTTGGTTCAAAACCAAGTTTCGTCCGCCGAACTAACCGTTCGGAGTTCTCCGTGGTTTCCTCCGAAACTTAGCAATTAGGAATCCTAAAAAGAGCCCCACGGAGGGCACTCCACCCCTCGGTCTAGAACCCACGCGCAGCTAATTGCCCGTAATCCCACAACATACTAGATCACTTTGAATATTTTTACTTTCTTGCTTAGAATTTCAGAGGCTTTGTAATATTAACCATTTTATAGGTAAAGCGCGTAAGTATTTTTAGTACATACATTTAGGAAAATACTCATCTGGAGCAAACGATGAGTCTCTTTTGTATGCACGGTAATTAGTATCCAGAATTCCCTTTTGCTACCGATTTCCTTTTTGTGTTTGTGCGAAATAATCACACCCATTTCAACGTATTTTAAGCTGAAAATACTGTCTACGATTTGCTGTTGATCATACTCCGTTTGTGTAGTATACGGAATATGATCAAAGTGAGCCAAACTTTTAACTATCCGTTCTGCAGAAAAAATCTAGCTGTAAAATTCACTAGATCAAGCTTTATGCTTCACTTACAGATATCAAGAACAAATGATAGTAGTGTAGTATACCGTTCATATATCCCTCCTCCAAACTTGACGAAAAGTCGTGGAAAAACGGTGGGGGAGCTTACGCGGGATTTAGATTCAAAGGGATTTAATATGCCGTTAATGCTCCCCTCCTCCCTCAAACGTGACGAAAAGTCATAAAACGCAGAGTTGCCAACCGTTCTGGAATAGAACGAACCACTTTTTTTAAACACCAATTCTTGGTTTAGATTATCGCAAAATTCCGATCGTAAGCGTGAGGTCTGACCACCGTTTCGAAAAAAACTTTTAAACGAAATTACTGCTTAAAAAATTGATTAGTTATATTTCGGAGCACTTGGGAATTCCGAAAAAATTGGAGGTGTCCCCTTACTGTGCAATAAAAGGGGAAAATACGGAACATATTTGCGAGAAATGTCAATTTCCGATCGTTTCAAAATTTGTATTTTTGTGTAAATTGAAAAAAAAACATTTGACAAAAGCCACAGAAATATTCTTTATTAATTTCATCATCCAACAGAAAATCTAACAGTTCGTCAGTGAAATTAACAGTCTGATTTCAAAGGTGCTGTAGGTGGAGAGATAAAGTATAGTTAATGTTGAGATTCATGTACGAAACAGGGTTATTTGAGGGGGCTCGGGATTTTTCAAGACTCTAAATTCATTTGAAAGTGGCGAGGGGCCTTTAATTGGGAGGGGCGGATTAGCTATACATTACGGAAATGATTTAAGAAAGTTCCAAAAGTGATAAGTACTCTATTACAGTGAACATTTTATGTTTGCATGGGTCTGTGTAACGTCCTTTAAAGTAATTTTTTAATTTTGGCTAGGTAAGTTCTTTTGCAGTTAACTTCACATTTAGCAAATAATAAAAGTTCAAATGGAACTAAAGTTTGATAAATCTGCCAATACAGGAGCAAATTCATCTCTTTATAAAATGAACAAATAGCATGAGTGCCAAGTAGAATATGATTAAGCACGTTTTGTGAACGTAGTTTTATGCTTCTAGTATAGGAAATTTCTGGGTCGAGAGCGTGGGCTGCTTATTATTTTGTAAAAATATATAAAAATTTACGGTTTACAAAAAGTGGTTAATTATATTCCGTAATACTTGGCGCCAATGAAATTGTAGGATTTAGAAAAGAAAACAGTTTCTAGCCGATTAAGTCTTCTTGTTTTGCGTACCATGAGGTGCTTACTAAGATGAACCCTAATAATAGTGTTTAATCGCCAGGAGAAAACCTTATTGCCGCACTTAAACGGATCTAAAAGAGACAGAAGGAAGATTCAAGTTCGCAGGTACTTTTGCAATTTGGTACACTTAAACCTGACTTTTAGAAACATAATGGAGCACGAGGAGAAATTCTATAACAAAATAACGAAGCACGAGCGTTTCTCGCTAGCATATCGCATTCCTGGAGTTTTTCTCGTGGCCGCAGGACGATATGCATTTTTCGAGTTTGTCTTCGTCTTTCCTAATCATCAGTGTGACCAGATTAAGTGGATTTTTACTTTTTTAGTAGATTTTAGTAGCAGTAGACTGCATTTTTCAGTACATTTAATGTATTCAAAAATGCAATCTACTAAATTTTCTACTGGATCTCAAAACTTCTCTTAAAATCTATTCAAAAAATAGAAATCTACTTAATCTGGTCACACTGCTAGTCATGTATACCAGAAAAAAACTTGCGGTATTTTTGAATATAATGGTGCATTAATCTTGTTCCGCTCATAGGTCACTTATTCCGCTCTAGACGTTTCAAGCTATAAACTGCGTTTGATGCAAACGCGGCAATTGATAAAAGGCGTGCTCCTTCACCCATTGATGACAAGTTTTCTCTTTGAGCGTTTTAATTTCTACATTTTTACGGCAGGACGTAGCAATACGAAACCATTAACCTATTTCAGTTTTTTGAATAATAGATTTGATTCTCACAAAACCTTGTTGCTGCACGTAAACGAGTTTAAACAGGCGGAAGGAAGGTTTAGGTTCGGCAGGTACTTTTGCAATTTGGTACACTTAAACCTGAATTTTAAGAGCAGAGCACAAAGAAAACTTCTACTAAATGTTAGAAATCACGAACGTTCCCAACCAGCATATCGAATATCAGGGGTATTTCTCGGGGCATTAGGACAAGATGGTGGCAAGATATAAGTATTTTCTCGTGGCAAGATATATCTTGGAAGTGTATAACCTCGAAATATGTATCGTGGCAAGATATAAGTATTTTCTCGTGGCAAGATATATCTTGGAAGTGTATAACCTCGAAATATGTATCGTGGCAAGATATAAGTATTCTCGTGGCAAGATATAAGTATTTTTCGACTTTGTCTTCGTTTTTCCCAGTCATGCATATTTTATTACGAGAAAAAGCTTGCGGTATTTTTGAATAAATAAGTACAGTAATACCGAAGGCTTTTCAACTATGCGGGATATTTCAGTATCAAGATATAAACCGGGTTTCAGGCAAATGCTGTCAATATTTAAAGAACTCCTCGCTCGCCCATTGGTGACAATCTTCTTCTTTGGGGGGCGTTCGTACTTCTAAATTTTTATTGTCGGATGTAGCAATACGAAACCATGAACCTGTTTCAGTTTTTTTTATGAATAAGTTTGATTCCTGTAAAATGCTTATCGATAGGAAAGTAAAAGAAAATCATTCACTTCAATAAAAGAGATATGTTCCGCATAGCCCTCGGAAATTTATAATTTAAAGCATCAACATGGCCGCTAAGGATGGACCCGTGATGAAAAATAGGCCTGTCTTGTATCGCAAAATCCCAATATTATAAAGTTAAAAAATTCCCCAAAAGATGTAAATCTCTGTTTCGCCTCGCAAAAAAGTCTCGTATTCGTCTCTAATTGCGGATACCATAGAACGTGCTGCTCAAATTTGACTTACGCTCAGTCTACTTTCCGTGTGAGATTTCAAGCATATAACATACATTAAACAAGATACCTGGCAGCGCGTAACAGAACCAATACTTACAAGTAATGGTCTGCACAAATATATATATATATGTAACATTACAAGTCAAAAGCCTATGAAAATCCCATATTTCTGGAATTACGCAGTTTAATCCAGTTGGAACAAAGAAATCCGCGTTCAAAAACTGCAATTAATACACGGTCCCCTACAACTCCTTTGTAACTTTGTAGACGGTCCCCGCAGCCAGCCACATAGGCGTCTTGAAAGTCATAACAAACCCTGGGAAAACAGCTGCCCAGTTATAGCTTTTGGCCAATGGTTGCAACGCGTTTGAGGTCATGTGTCATGACGTCCAGAGCTTTTATAAGGATTTGCGATGGATCAGGAGCATATTTCCCCGTGACGCAACTGCTAAGATAAGATGTACCCAGTCGTCAAATAAAGTCATGTAATCGTACTTGGAGTCCGTCTTATTTCTTCCATCCTTGGCCCGACTACGACTACAAACAGCGAGCGGCCGGGATCGGCTCTAAGCCAGAGTCTTTACCCAGTCGCGCCGCATCGCCTGTTCTGCCCGTCAACGCCTCGCCTAGTACTCCACGCCGAGAATGCGCCACGAATGCCTCTCCCTCTGGTTCACGACTACACAGCACTCCCGCAATAGCGGCTCAGAGTCCCGAGCCATCCAGGAGACCTCAACATCCATGCCTCACCCTCACCTTACCATCGGTTCCACGACAGAACTCCCGTAACACCTAATGATACATATATATAAAACAAGTTCTAGAGAGAAGTAACAGATACGCTCATCCACTTTCATTCTTTCATTCTTCATTTCTACCTATTCGATCGATCTTTTACACTCCGCATAAACAACTGTCTATCAAGATAAACTAACATTCTTGTAGGCGTCCAACACGGATCAGTCCTTGGCTCTACCTTTTTGATGTATTTATTAATGATATTACCCGAAGCAAATACACCACACTTGCCATATTTACCGATGATACCGTCACTCTTTAGAGGTTATACACTTCCAAGGTGCCAAGCATTACGGAACATAATTAACCACATTTTGTAAACCGTAATTTTTTTGAATAATTTTCGAAATTAGTTACGATCCCAAACTTTTAATTCCGTGAATTTGCTCTTCTCTTAACAGAAAAAGGCGTTCACGAAAAGTGGTTAGTTATATTCCTTAATACTTGGCACCTATGGACTTCCATTAAAGCAAGCGTCCAACAAGGATCCCTCCTTGCCCCATCCCTTGTAATATACCCTGAGGTGACCAAAGAAATAGGATAGCAATGTGCAAATTTAAATATGTCGGTAGTCTCGCGTACAACAGGTATCCTTGGTTGGTGGATCAGCAGAACTTTTAGTTATAGTCAAGTAATTGATGCTGCAAGGTGTTTGAAGTGATCATGGCTGCACGACGAGAACTTACAGAATTTGAACGCGGAATGGTAGCTGGTGCAAGAGCATAGGTGCCAAGTATTACGGAATATAATTAACCACTTTTGTGAACGGTAATTTTCTGTTTAAGATACAGCAAAATTTCTGAGCTGAATGGGTGGAAGTATTTTGGAAAGTTCTTCAAAAAATTTACTGTTTACAAAAAGAGGTTAATTATAATCCGTAATACTTGGCACCTATGCAAGAGGAATGGGACATTCAATTTCGGAAATAGTGAATTGAAAATTCCGAGATCCACAGTGTCAAGAGGCTGTCGTGAATATCCAATTTCAGGGATAACCACCCACTATGGACAACGTAGCGGGCGGTCGCGTGTTTTAAATGACTGAGATCGACGACGCATCGGAAGAATTGTCAGCGGCAACAGACAAGCAACGTTGCGTGAAATGACCGCAGAAATCAATGTGGGGCGTACGACGGACGTGTCCGTTGGGAATGTGCAGGGAAATCTGGTTTCAATGGGCTATGGCAGCAGAAGACCGAACCGATTACCATTACTGATTGCACGACACCGCTTGCAGCGCCTTTCCTTGGCTCGTGATCGTATCCGTTGGACCCTAGATGATTGGAAAAGTGTAGCTTGGTCGGATGAGTCACGATTTCGGATAGTAAGAACTGACGGCAGGGTACGAGTGTGGCGTAGAACTCACGAAGCCATGGACCCAAGTTGTCAACTAGGCACTGTGCAGGCTGGTGGTGGCTTCATGATCGTGTGGAGTGTTTTTACATGAAGTGGACTGGGTCCTCTGGTCAAACTGAATGGATCATTGACTGGAAATGACTATGTTTAGCTACTTGGTGACCATTTACACCCATTCATGCGCTTCATGTACCCAAACAATGATGGAGCTGATCGCCTACTGGGCGCCCCCATAATAAAATGGTAACACCTTCGGGCAGTTGTAAGGGACAATGCCTAATCGGCAAGTTCCCACCCGTTATTAAAAAAACAATAATTTGCAAATTTTATCTTTCATTAAATATGTGATACTAAATGTCCTTGTCAGCTGCTAAAAAATACGTACAATTTAGGTACGTGGGATTCATAAACTTAAAAACGATGCAGCCTAAAAAGCTTATCAACATTGTCGCCTGCGAAAGCCCAAAGTTAAAATTACGCAACAGAATCCTTCTGTGATAACAATGTCCCGTACACACACTTAGCATTACGAGAGATCTTGACCTCTTCTACTCTCCTGCATTTCGTCCACGCAGAGCTAAATGTTAAATTTTATACTATTATATTCAGTACGATAATTCTGGTGAGTAAGAAATTTAGAAGCTAAAAAGTGTTTTGTTGAATTTCTTGTTTGGTAAAACAGTTTGGTAGTTTTGTTTTGTTGATTTGACAATAATCTGTTTCATTCAACCAAATCATTTTAACAAAATGCTTTTTTAAACTAACGAATACGTTTGGTATAAATTAGGACCAATCAGAATCTTTCAACTATCAATTAATGCATGCGTCAGTGGGCGGTGCGAGGCGGACGGAAGATCAGATTTTTCAAAAACAATTAGTAACGCCCATTTTATGAATACGTTGAACTTTAGGTTTTCGAGTAAGTTACTGAAATATGGTAAGATAGAAGAATAGAATAACGCATTTGCAATGTGTTCCACACAAGGAAACTGACCATCGTTGCAACAATTTGATTAATGAAGTTAAATATCTATGCTAAATTAGATTTTCCTGTACCTTTTGCTTGCAAATGTGTAAGTCATTCTTCTACGCCGCTCAGATCGTGTAGTGGATAAAGATGTAAACTATTACGCCTTTGGTCAGGGTTGGAACTCCGGCTTGTCCGCCCCTTCATAGGGGGTTACTCTGGCCGCCCACTGGGTGCTCCCATAGTAAAATGGTCAGTTATTCGGACCTTAATAGTGGCGAATGCTTTATGAGCAAGTGAAATCGAAAAAGAAAGTAATTTTTCTACTGACAAAAGAAGCTTCTCCAAAAAGTTACTCTGTTTATGAAAAAAGAAAGCTGCAGGCGTATATGAGTTTTCTATAATGTGCGATGTCATTTTACACTTGGCATGTTCGAAATTATATGCAAATTTTATCTTTCATTAAATATGATGCTAAATGCCCTTGTCAGCTGCTAAAAAATACGTACAATTTAGGTACGTGGGATTCATAAACTTAAAACCAATGTAGCTTAAAAAACTAATCTCCATTGACGCCTGCGGCAGCACTAAGTTAAAATTAACGCAACAGAATCCTGTTTTAATAACAATGTCCCGTGAACACATTTAGTATTACGAGATGGCTTGACCTTTCTACGCAGAAGAATCCATTTCACACAACGCTAAATGCTAAATTTTATTCTATTATATTCAGTATGTTAATTCTGGTGAGTAAGAAATTTACAAGCTGAAAGTATTTTTTTTTAATTTGTTGTTTGGTAGTTTTGTTTTATTGAGTTGACAAAAGTTTGTTTGATTCAACCAAATTATTTTAACAAAATGCCTTTTTAAACTACACAGGGTTAACATGCGAAGATGGGTCTGTAAGAAGAAAGAGAAAGGCTTTGATATGATAGGTATTTCTGCAATTTGGTCCTCTTAGCGGAAACTTTTAAGAACGATGGAAAGCACAAGGGGAAATCCTGCAAGACTATCTCGGAACTCGAGTGTTCGGCACCGGCATATTGCTTGTTTGGGCTTATTGCATTTTTCGATTTCGCCTTCATATCACCAAATCATATATACTTCACCAGCAGAAAAAAAATACAGCATTTTTTATGTAACAGTAAAATGAATATCTTGCGGGCGTTCTTTCCATATGGGGTTTGGGTGTGAAGAAATGAATTGCCTTCCACATGAATGCGTTTACTATCGTCCTCTCTCATATAGAATGTGCCAAGCGGATGAAACGTACACGTGATCATGGTTTTATTGCCATAAAATAAAACTATTAAAAATTTATGACGAATTCTCTCACAAATTAAATATTTAGACACTAGAATTGAAATTACGACAAACGTCAAGTTTTAACCAACACTAATTGTATAATATGATGAGGGAATATATTACTTTTATCAAATATTGTTTTGTTATTGATTTGGAATAATACTTAAAAATATATACTGTTTACAAAATGTGGTTAGTTATATTCAATATTATTTGGCAGCTGTGTATTAAGCAACTGTAGCTCCACATTGATATCTTAAAAACCTAATTCCAGAAATGTAAATTAAAACTGACCCTTCTAAATGTAATTCGATTCACTTCACCAATAGCAGAAAACAGTTTAGAAACCTCTCTACATACATAAAAATAAAAATAATTGGACCAGAACCTGCAATTATTTGGGTGTCATGATTGACTCCCGTCTCAGCTCGAAGGCACAGGTGCTTACGTACAAAACAAAATGTTCGGTGAAAAGAAAGAAAGAAAGAAAATTAAGAAGTTGTTTTTTCAAAGTAAACTGAACCGACAATATTAAAGTGAAATTGAATTCATGAGAAGTGCTTCCTACCGCCAACTCTGGGACAATACTGCCAAGAAAAATTTAGGTATCCGATTGAGTAAACAAAACGCAAGTCTCCCCCGAATTCGTCCAACACCTCCAGGATATAGAATGTTTAGCACCAGCTACGTCTTCAAGCTTTCACGTCATCAGTAGGACTTAAAAAAAAATGACGTCGTCGCAGTTTTATTTTCTTAAAGTAAAGCTATTTCAAACTGCTGGTGAATTTCCTCACGCATAACAGCTTTCTAATGATTTGAGATAAAATGTTTAATTTTACGAAAAAAGGAAAGTCTTTAATTGTAACTGATTGTGTGATTTAATAAGGAAATAGATCTTACTGAATAATTTTGTATGAGAAAGGTATTTTAATTTTAATGTTTAAATTAAGATATTTTCAAATATTTGTAGCATGCACCACAAATTTTAACTAGTTTTACTTTATGAAAATGAAACTGTAATGACTTTACAGCCTGAAGGCGTAGTGATGATGCCAAATCTTCAGTTGTTTGGCTTGCTACATGTAGATGTTGTTTTGGCAGGAGCACAGAATAATGTGAACTGGGTATACCTTCATCCAGGACTGTAGTCCGTAAGACTGGTGAGAGTTTCTTTGACAACCTTGATAATGTTCCAAACGAACCCATGGCAAGACTGCGACTTCCGGGCCATAATAATTTGTAAAAGAGCAAGGTGGGGTCTACTGTTAAATAATGATTAGGAACTTTCCATCATTATTTTTACATGCTATTCATGTGCACTTTGTTCACCAGTTATGTTCATAAGTTATTTGCATAGATTTACATCCCATTTATATATGTATATATATATGTAACTTTACAAGTCAAAAGACTATGAAAACCCCGTATTTCTGGAACTACACAGTTTAATTCAGTTGGAACAAAGAAATCCGCGTTCAAAAACTGCAATTAATACACGGTCCCTTGCAACGCCTTTGTAATTTTGTAGACGGTCCCGGCAGCCAGCCACATAGGCGTCTTAAAAGTCATAACAAACCTTGGAAAACCGCTGCCCAGATTTAGCTCTTGGCGAATAATTGCAGTGCTTTTTAGTCATGTGACACGACCTCGGAAGGTGATAAAAGCGGATGCATCATCCCAGGAGCGGAACTTTTGCGTGACGCAACTGCCAAATAAAGATGTATTGAATCCAAATAAAATTATGTAACCGCAATCGGAATTCGTCTCATTTTCTTCCATCGACGGTCGCTATGGCCCAAGGATTTTCAACATCGCTCCCGGCGTTTGCCGGCCAGGGACGATCGGCCGACGCAACCCATTCGGCCGGGATTCCGCAATGGCGACTCTAATCCAGAATCCCCAGCCGCCTAATACCCAACGCCAGGAGACCTCAACACCCTCGCCATGCCTCTCCCTCTGGTTCACGACTACACAGCACTCCCGTAGCGCCCAAATGCTACATATATATATATATATATATATATATATATATATATATATTATTCTTTCTATATCCTGCGCTGTATTTAAATTGTATATAAATTTGCTGATTTGACTTGACTATACCTCTCACTGGGAGGCACCTTGTATACAATGATTTAAAAAAAATGAATGCAAAATGTAAAATTGGATAGGGTAGGTGGGGGCAAAGGTCCGCAATTTTGAATTATACTTCATTTCTGAAAAATTGCAGCAAGTTATGAACCTAAATTTTTATTAGACTATAGCTTAGACATTTACCTGCCATCTGAGCTGATCAATTTTATCTAAAATATAATACATGAAAACGAGGGAGTGAATTTTTAAGATTTTGGTATTTTCGGATCTTTTCCCCCGCGGTGGTGGACATGGTACAAAACTCAGAATGAAACCCACTTGCAAAGTTGACTTTGCTGCAATATTATTATTTGTCAGGTTGTGAGGTTGACTGCAATCAGCTACTTCAATAGTGGTGGAGTATAATTAATTTTTTTCATTTTTTGTTTTGTTTTGCTATGAACTGCGTAATAATAATAATAATCAATCAATAAATAAAATACATGCCTAGCTAAAATTTTACATGACCTTGCACGTCCGGCAATAGATTTTTCCGTTCCTGATAGACATCATCTTTAAAAGATCCAGAACTTAGCAAAATATGATGTTTATAGGAAGGCTCAGGACTTGACACAGCATACGAATATCAAACAAACAAAACCATTACTAGGCAATAAATCATAATTATAAACCCTAAAGTATTAGAGGCAAATATCCGCTTTCGGATTTTTACCCCAACGTACATGCGGATTCTTGCCCCATTTGATGAAGATATGAAAATTGCTTTCCTGCGGTTTTGGTCAAAAGTCCTATCACTAAAAAACATAACTCATGAGATTATTATTAGGTTAGCTTGGCATACTAAAACCCTTAAAACATAAATCTGTTTCGAGCAAAAAATAAGTTCAAAAATTTTGAAAAATTACATCAAAATACGCATAAAAGCAATTTCCCTCATAGTATGAAAACTGACAATAACACATCAGTGATTATTTGTTCGCAAAACCTGTGCCATCTAGGGAACTTGTGAAAAAATCAGTGCGGCTAATTTAGAATTCTAAATATTAAAAAAACGTCATCGGATATTTCCCCGCGCGGACCTTTACTCCCGACTACCAAACCAGAATTGACAACTACTTTTTGAAAACAGCAAATTTTTTAAACCCTGTCTTCGAAAAAGCAAAAACTCACATAATTAGTGCCTAAATTTAGCTACATTTTAAGATAGAAGTTACTGCTGAGAAGAAGTCGTTAAATATATTCCCGAGTAGTTGGCAACTCTGTATGTAGCCATTAAATACCTAGGTGTTCCATGAAATAAAAATATGTCATGTCAAGTGTTTTTCAGGCATGTAACGGTGACGTAAAATTTTTAGGATGGCAGGGTTGCCAGATTGGTTTTTAAGGCCAAATTCACCGAAGAAGAGTTGCCAGATTATCTTTTCCTTGAAGCCAAATTTGATGAATTTGGCCTTAAATGAAGCCATTCTGGCAATTCTTCTTCGAAGCTTTACCGCTGTATAGCATTTTATGTAATATTATAGCAATAAACATCTAATAATTTTCATTTTGCCCAAAGCTAGGCAATTTGGAACCCTGTAATTTGTATCGAAATTCACGGGCTGGTATGTAAAATAATCATGGTAAGCACTTACAGAGATTTGCTATCAGAGCGATTAATCTGATGGGGAATGTTGATGCTTACAGAATGACAACAATTCAACGCTTCTCCTAAACAATTCTAGGTACATGATGAATATGTTTTTGGTCTCCTGTTTTTATGTAATTTATCTTTGATTAATCTGCACTCTCCAAGTGTGTTTCGTACTGATAAGAAGATACGCTGTATACTGTGAACATGTGGGATTCATTTTCATAATTAACTGTACGGCTTTGCCATTAATTCTACGTCGTAACTCTTATTGGAGGCAAAAGACAACCCGAATAAATAATATTGCTGTCAAAATTTAATATTCAGGTAAGTGACAGGAAAATTTTGGTAGTCATTTGTATAAAAAAAAATTAAAATTTCGACTTTTCTTAAATTATTCAAATCTTAGGTTTCAGAGACTTCCCGAAACAGAAAAGTTTCTCAATAAACGCAGACACATTTTCGATGTTTTCACAATACTTAACTGTAATTCAAGAATTCTTTATATGCTGGAATACTAAAGTAATTTAACTGAATGCGAAATTTTAAAAATCGAGCATCGTTACTTACTTTTATAACCAAAATCACAAATATTTAACATTTGATTTTAAATTTTAATATATCATAGGATTTGTTTCGTAGGGTGACAGTTTTTATTACTGATGAAGCATTGTTAAGTATTCCAGATCTTTTTCTATGGATATTCATGCAAACATTACAAAAAGAAGGAAATCGATTTCTTCATTTCTGAAAAAAATATATCCAAACAGTTTATGATAAGTATAAAAAACATTAGATATATTGAAGTCTTCTTGAATGTATAAGTCGTAGAAAGTTCAGTGGAAATTATATTTTTTTATTTCTAAGCTCGTTTATTATTTACTTGTAATGCTACTTATACCGAAATAATAAGAGGGTACATAATACAATATTCTTTTAGAAATTTGAAACGAATTCCTGAAATCTAAAAATGTTCACTAACTTTTCTTTAAAAGCGTATATTTGCACATATAAGAATGTTCAGAGAAGCCTATTTCTGAAATAGAATTAAAACTTTTAATTGAACGACAAATTATTTTATATTTTCCCTAAGAAATGAAAATAAGTGACGAAAATATTATGAAATTATTATTTTTTTATTAATATTAATATGGTTTGGAAAGTTTCGTGTTTCTAACTCGTCGTATTTCCACTCTACTGTGTTCTTTAGATTGCAGCTCCAAAATTTATTCAGCTTTAAAACACAACTCGAGGACATCTTCAAGGTTGTCTTTTTTAATACTGTTTGGATCTGTATGGAGAATCTTAACGATAGCTATGTCTGGAATCAAAATAGCTTGGTCGCGACAGCTTGGGTAACGTAAACAAGTTTAAAGTCTCCCTAGCTTTACGAAAAATATATTTTAGGATATTTGTTGGAAATATGAATTTCGATAATACTTTGCAAAACTCATTAAGGACGACCTTAGAAGTTATAGACTGCCGTTTTTGAAGTCGACATAAATAACAAATACTTGAGAATTTATTCTTAATAATTTCTATGTACTATATTAAAATTTTGTTTGAAACGTACTATTACACGATTCATTACATGAAATGACGGGTGAGGATGCAAAAGTCATATTATACACTTCGGCAAAACTCACATATTTTCCGTATTTAAAATTAAATTCCAACATTACCAGAATTATTCGAGGTTTAGCACTATGTGAATGTAGTTGTTATGGTAACAAATAAATCACACAAAGATAATTGTGCCAGCATATCTTGTTAATAATAATCAGCTGTTTTGCATTTTTGCAGGAACTGAATTAAGTGGATAAAGTGTGTTTTGCACCTACATCCTTTACGTGTAGTATTTATAATAAAAACTGTCATATATCAATGAGCATTTATAGTGTAAATTACGCAGAAATGTTATTTCTTTGAATGACATGTTAGGGACTGCTGGAGTCTTTTTCTCATTGTCGATCCACCCATGCTGAAAACTATACATTAGTATACGTTAAAATAAATATATTAAATTTGAGTTAACGCAATCTAAATCAAGCTCTAGTTACTGACTTCATTATCCCTTTAAAGTCGGATTGCCAGTTAGACCATGAAACTTGGATGAAAAAATTAGAACTTAAGCTCATGCCATCCTGATAGAATACAATAAGCCCTATATAGAAATTACAATTTCCTGGGCAAATAAAAAAGGACGGTTTCATAAAATTTTTATAAAGGAAGCATAATGAAAGCTTAGATTGTCTAAGATAGTATTAAGAAGATGATTCTGGAACCGCTAATTTTTCACAAGAGAGGCTGTTTTTGTATTTTACATAAACACACAACTAACCGGGAACATAATGCAGATTGACAATTACATAACTTAGTTTATTTTGGAATCAAACAGGTAGGGTCGGGAGCCCATTGTGAAGTTATCCAAGATCCACTTTTTGAGGACAGGGGTGCAGCGTTAGATGGTATTGCTCATCTGTCAGAAACTATTAACATGTTATTAATATTATTTATTTACTTTTGTTAAAAGCCAAAGTAGCTGATCTTCGGCATGAATTGTGCCATTTATTTTTAAAATTTCTTATTTATTTTAAACCTCACTTATATAGTCACTATTTATCATAGCTGTGCTAGTGTGTAAACCCACCAGGTATGGCACAACCAATACAGACCAAAAACACCTCGAACGCGTACCGCTGCCCACTGATGATGTATGCTGACACCTTCAACCAGAGATATAATGCTACAAATTTGGAAAAGTACCAGATATGGGATACCTGAACCTCTTGGACGAGAAGAGGAATGCGCATGACCCTATACCCGCGGAGGTAAGTGATCTGCATGGCTCTTTTACCAACCTCATTCAGTCCCCTTTACTTAATAACTTAATAGAAACGCAAGCTTTCCCATATTCTTGTAGTACATGTATTAAAAAAGTCGACAAAATCTTGAATGTGAATGTGTGTGATCATGGCAACGCTACACTAGGGCGATCTGCCAAGGGGAGGGGTGCCTAATAGGAGGACTTTCTAAGGGGTTCTAACGCGTATTCACGTTACATCTGCGACAAAATATTGAGTAAGACTGAAATTAATTTAAACACAAAAGCTTTCGTACCGCTAACAAGCATAAAACTACTAACAATAACGACCTTCCATTTGCAAAATGCACTATAATAGAAATTAGCAACCCAGCAGAAACTTACAAAAAACATGATTTGTTAGAAAACGTACACGCGATAACTTACCAGCGATATGGACGATGTCCAATCTACTATTGAAATTGATAGTCATGCTCAAGAAAGTATCTTAACTCAGAACAGTTATACAAAAAGCAATACCAACATCGTAATCTATTGTGAAATTAAAAAAAAATATATTGAACAATTTGGTAAAATAAACGACCTCCTAAAATAGACTTCGACGCTAAAATAGATGGAGAGTATATTAAAATAACCCTTAAGGAACCTAACAAATTTCGCTCTCTTCAAACATACCTCCATGAAAATAATATTGGATTCTAGTCTGTGAATCCTAGAGAGCTTAGACCATGCAAAGTCGTCATAAAAGACATAAATTCGAACCCCTATGCATAGCATACTTAACGAATAGGAAAACCAAAAAAACCTCTTGAAATATTTCTCATATCATTTAAACCCACGCCAAACCACGCGGATATCTATAATCTTAGAAAATACTTCTAGCTTGATATTACTGTTGGAGAATACCGAAAGCCAAAAATATTTCATTGTTATAACTGCCAAGCTTATGGACACTCGTTCATGACCTTTTCCCTAACCCCATAAGTGTTTAAAATGTGGGGAGCTTCACTTGATCCGAAACTGTCCTAACCGCCAGAAGGATTACTTTAAGCGTGTAAATTGTACTGGTAACCACCCCGATAATTACCAGGGATGCCCGAAAAATCCCGATAATAGAAATAAACATCCTGGCGCTGTTAGCGAAATCAAAATATAACAAAACGTCCAAACAAATATACTAAATAACTTACAAACATTTATACCTGCACCCACCCCAAAAGTGTTAGCGTGGGAGAAACCACCACAAACCAAACCGCAGGAAGAGGATCACTCCGACGCACTACAAAATCTGGAAAGTACATCCAGCAAAACGTAGTACCTCCACCTACTATTCAAATCATATACACCGATGAATACAGTGCAACGTCGTAGCGCGAAGAACTTCTACAAAACAAATACGTGAACCTACCAAATCTAAAAACCGTCCATGGAAACATCAAAGATAAGCTAAAAAACACCTTCCAAAAGAACCGCAGCAGAACACAATTAAGGTGGGTTCATACCTGCCGCGCCGCACCGCAACCATGCCGTACTGTTTCGCCGTTTTGGACCATTGGTTGTCCGCGCGGCGAGGTTGCGGTGCCGCAAGTAAATGCACCAATGAATGCACGACATTTTTATTTGTTGTTCTTCGGCGTACTTCTCTTTCGTTTCTTCTGTTGTGTTTTTGAAAGATTCTTTTATAATGGATAATCGATTAATGTTAAAGAGAAATCAACTTATTTTAACATATTTATCTTTAAAACAATCGAACATCAGCCATCGTTCTGTCAGAAGCAGAGCGATAGTCGAAGAGCACGAATTTTACGGAGCGTATCACACGCTCGTCCCTAGAAAAGGTCATCTGTAATTGGCTGTAGCTTTTCGGTCGCTGCGGAATATCTGTTCTTGCCAGATATTGCGCAAACCCTCGGCGCTCGGCGCGCGGGGGCCGTGTTGCTCCGCCACGTGACGTCATTGCGGCGTCTTAGCGGTGCGGTACGGCCAGTATGAATCCGGCTTTAATGCTCCTGAAACGCACACATACTATACAATCTTTATGAATATATCACAAAATCTATCAAAGCGATATCTAAGTTTATAGACATAACTAAAATAGTTAACTACTTCAGAGAGCTTTATTCTAAGATTACCCAACATATTGTGCCCATTGACCAGCTTTGGATCATTATGGAGCTCACTCAGAAGTATTTTATTCAATCTATCAATGGTTAGCACGACCAAACACTTCATATGCATTCTGTACTGGAACGCAAATAGTCTTCACAAAAAATATCTGAATTAAGAAATTTCCTATCGTACGGTGAGTAGAATGTTGTTTGCAAAAAACCAAACTAAAGAAACACATAAGATATAACATTCCAACTACACTCTGTACAGAAATTACCGCTAAGGTAGTCGGACAATCGGTAGCTCTGCATTTTACGTAAGAAATGACGTAACTCACTATCCTGTAACTAGAGGTCTGCTCCGCCGTGGCCGGGAATTTGTACCACGCCACCGCCGCCGAGGTCTAGGCCGGTGCCCCGTGAATAACGTTGATTTTACACCGTGACGTACAATCGGCTTCAAAACTTTTTTAAAAATTGTACCAAAACTTTCAACTGCTTTCTTTTTTTCTGGATACTTCTTAACGCTAGTTACTTGTAAAGATACAACTTAAATTTTTTGAGTCAACGGCGTAATTCGACTGCTTTGAAAACTGTTTAACCATTGCATTGTACCTTAAAATAACATTATAGGTTTGGAATGGTTCATGAGAAGGTTTTTGGAGGAAAAAAAACGCTTAAAAGCAAATAATGTATCAATCGTATGTTGATAACTAAATGTTGTTGTGAACATGTGTATAGGATTTGTGTGCTTGGCTCGAAGTCCGCTTATAAATCCTCCTCATAAGGACAACTAGGGGGGGCTGTCCTCCGTGGAGGTCTTTCTAAGGCGTCCTAACCCGTATTTACGCTAAGGTTTGGAGAAAACCACGGAAAACTCCGATCGGTTAGGTCGACGGACGCGCGATGGGACCCGAACCCGGAACCTTCACACTTCGCCCGTCCAACATTTCCAGTAACATAATCACTGTGCCATGGTGAGGCTAACTAAATGTATCGTGAATGTGCTATATAAACAACATAAACCTATCCGATTTTGATAAAATCTATTGTTTCAGTTTTGCAGTAGAAATACTTTAAAAGTGTACCACAACGGCAAGCTCATACTTTGGAGCTCCGCCAGTGGCCGAGAACATAGCCCTCTGAACTGGGAGACAGATGGTGCCTGGTTCAAAACCAGGTTCAAAACCACCCTAATCGTTCGTCGTTTCCTACGAAAGTTAGAGTAAATACGGAACAGGAACCTTTCACCCCTTGCCGGATCAATTTTTTTCCAGTTAGATAGTCAAAAAATTTAAATTTTTTTTAAATGCGAAATTTGTTATAGATACATTTTTAAAGCATAATAACACTATTTTCATATAAGGTTTCCTAAATCGTGTATAGTTATATCTTCTAGTGGGCTGAAAACTAAATAAAAGTGTTTGAAAGCAAAACGAAATAATTGGGAAAGATTATGTGAAAAATAAAAAAAATTCCTGCTACCCGAGCTACACTCGGGACAATACAGAATGGAGCATTTTGGCTGCCCGAGCTCAGCTAGGGAAAATCCGGTAACAGGTTAAAAATATACACACGGAGAGGCCCCACTAGAGATGAGTTCGGGCTAATTTTTTTAAGCCGAGCCCGAGGACTTTTGAGCCCGCCCGAGCGATATTATTCAATTCGGAGCCCAAGCCCGAAATTTCAGCTAACAGACAAATAAAAGTTAATTACTTCGTTGATAGAATATCGTAAATTTTGACGTTTGTGCAAATTAAAGACAAATGTAATCGAGCCCGTCCAACCCGAACACAATCGTAATCTCAACACTCCACCCCTCAGCCTACAGCCCACGTATAGCTAATTGACCGTAATCGCACAACTTTATACTCAAAACTAGTATTCATAAAAATTGCCTTCCTTCTATTCTTAAAAATATATCATTTTAGCGCCAATTTATGCGTATATGTGTGTGCGTACGCATAGACCCATTTTCATTACGCTCTTTTTCAAATATTTTCTCACGCCGTGGCGCGCGGCCGTCGCCGCCGGGTTTCTGAGGTCGTTACGCCGCCGCCGCGAATTTCCGTGTGGCGCAGATCTCTACCTGTAACTTATTTAACTGACGAAACACTTCAAGCAAAATCCATAATTATTACTGGTGATCCTCAAAAATATGTAATGTTGACATCTGCAGACGTCAGACACGGACATCCTTTCTCGACTATAGACATTCACAACATATTTAAATACTGCGAAGCAAATGTTACAGCTGGTGACTTTAACGCTCACCATTTCGCACAGGACTCTAAATACAGATACTCCTTCGGTACATCTGCGTTAAAATATATAATCAATAATAGCATTCGTATGGCTGTTCCAATCCTTCCTACCCATTATGTTACTAACAGATCATCGTCCATTATTGAGCTTGCAATATACAAAAACACAAATCAAACACTCCAAAGCTCTGTGCTACAGTGATTTGACTCCAATCATCTCCCTGTGCAATTTGACATTAACTTAAACATTGCTCAGCATCCTCAAAATACTTAATTAAAAACAAACTGAATAGAACACATGAATCGACTGCTAAGTGCTCCTATCTTTTTTCTTCATATTCACAATACTGAAGACATTGAATACGAGACTACTTGCATTACGAATATTATCATGTCCGCTTATTACAACTCATCTAAACCGTCAACAACAATGGAGACATCAAACTACCCCCTCAGAGAAAAAATTTGGCAGCGTAAAACTACCAGGAAATTACACCAGCGCACTCATAGTCCCATAGACAGGCATAACCATCTCAAAATAAGAGCGGAAACTAGACTTCTACTAATAGCTCACAAAAATGAAAACTGGGAAAACTTTTTCACTAGCCTTAACACCGAACACAATACAGTGTGGAAGACACTGAAAAAACTAAACAACCAAAAATCCACATCCCTCCCTCAAACAAGGCAGCAGTTACGCCTTAACTGACTACGATAAAGCAAATACATAGCAAAGCAAAATTCGTAATGTCATGCTAAGAAATATGCCGGCAAGCACTCTCATTTCCCTGACCTCTTTATTTAACCACATGCTCAAATTAAAATACTTCCAAAAGACTGGAAAACGTCCATCCTCTGTCCTATACCCAAGACAAATGAAAGCAGCACTGCACTGAACTCGTACAGACCAATTAGTTTATTAAATGCCTTAAGTAAACTAGCGGAGAGAGTCAACCTACACCGCATTCAAGATCATCACACAAAACAGTATTATTATTCCTGAACAATTTAGTTTCAAAGAGCAACACTACGACTCAACATCTCCCTACAGTCACCGAACACATCGATGAAGCAATGAAAGAAAAACAGGAAGTCGAGATTCTCCTCCTAGAAATATCAAAAGCGTTCGACAGAGTACGTCATATAGGAATCACATGAAATGCCGGCAAGCTAAATATAGAGCAATACTTAGAAAAATCTGTAAAGGAAACCATTTCCTAAGAAACACCACGATTCAAAATGACCTATCCATTGAGCTGATTAAACCAACACCTCCTAGACATGGAAAGCCTTACAACAGCTACGTCATCAAGCTTCGACGTCATCATTTGGACTACATTTAAAAGTTTGTTTTTGACAAAATAAAGCTACTAAAAATTTCTGGTGAATTTACCCATGATTGGCAATATTTTAATAATTTGAGAAAAAAAATATAATTTTACGACAAATGGCAATTTTTAATCATAACTAATTAGATAATATTATAAGGAAATAGATCATACTGAATAATTTTGTGTGAGAAAGGTATTTTAATTTTAATGTTTAATATAAGATATTTTCTAATAGTTGTAGAATTTACCAGATATTTTTAATAGTTTTATTTTATGAAAATAGCATTTTTAAATGTAGGCCAAACGATGACGTCAAAGGTTGGTGAAGTAGGAGTTGTAAGGCTTTCTATATGTAGGAGGCGTTGATTAAACACACAATCCACAGACTTGCCATCAACTTCTACAATAGCACATCCAATATCAATAATGACATTCTTGCCGAACTACCGGATAAGACTTTCGTGATCCATCTAATAGCAAAAGACTTAAGGCCGTTCTCCCTAAATAATCTCCTTTACTTGACATACCTGATAGTCAACAATAACGTGCTTCAAACTGCGGGCATAATCAACATTTATCATTATTACTTGCCGTTTGGCGGTATTTACTTGAAACATTCTGATAGCTAGGAATTAGAAAAAAAAGCTCTCCTTCCCCCTACATATATACTTAACATCTAACCGGCAGGACTTTTCATGCAGATCGCTTCTTAATGTACTTGAATGATATTCAACTGAACCCGTCATGTTTTGGGGACTCAAGACAAGACAGAAATTACTTTGCGAAGATCTACATCTACTGGAGTTAAAGGCCTAGTGCCCTGGGCATCCCTACAACAGCATATCAGCAGGTTGTCATTCATCAAAGAGGTACACGTGATGGCAGTAGTTCGGTGGCTGGCAATAAATCACAAAAATCGCGTAGCTTCACAAACAGAGACAAAAGCGCTAAATGACGGGGAAAATGTGAGAAAGCTAAAAGCCGTCCTGAGTCGATATAGTTGAGAGCTAGAAAGGACGGTCACAAAATAAATCGCCAGATTGAAAAAGAAAAGATCTTTAAGCGTTAATGCAAGTTTACCAAAATTTAAACGTGGGTAGCCAAGGGGGGCTAGTCAATTAGAAGCTGAAACACGAGCAAAAAAACTGAATCCCTTGAGAATGGAATGCAAAAGAGACATCAGCGGACAGAACTCCAATGTTAAAGACATAGCTGTCAACTCTTCCGGTAAACCCGAAAGGTTTTCCAGGATAATCTTAATTGGTTGTATTGTGTGTTACACATTTGGACTTATCTTAAGCTTAAATTGCTAAGTAAAGAATAGTGGTGGAAAATCTTCCGATAAAATCGGAAGAGTCGGCAGCTATATAAATATATTGCAGATGTTAAAGCGAAAGTAATTTAAGAAACAGAATTGAAAGAGAGTAACAGATAGAGATGAGAATTTAAAAATGGCAAATTTTATAAAAAATTAGAATATGGAAAGGAAAACCAGAAATAATTAAAAGTATGTAATGAACTGCATCACAGATAGGTCAGTTTTGCTTTACTCATATAAGCCAAAGGTTATAAAACTCCGCTTACTAGCGAGTATTTGCCGAATTGTTTGTTTCTGTTAGCTGTTACAGGATTTCAATGTAAGAGACTGTCTTCGCAAAGATTGTAATGTGTGCGTATGAACAATTTGAGGTACATATTTAGTTTGTTTCTATTTTACAAGTTTTCTCTAAACGCTGCTTTTTTTGTTCATGCTGTTGTATTTGACAAAATCAGAATAGGCATGTGTTGCGCTGCAGTTGACATTTACAATGGTTCTTGTACTATTCATTATGATGAATTCTCTTTAGTTATGATTTAAAGAAGGGGAATCAAATTTCGAAACAATCTACTAAATGCTTAGGGAAAAGGGTTCATTTAATTCTTATACATAGTTTAAATAAAGTTAAATCATTCGAACCGTTAGAACTAATAATAAAACATATTTTTCTCTAAGTCAAAATATTAATCGTATTGATCTAGACACGGATCACTATTAATAAATAGAAACGCATTAATTCCACTCGTAAGTCTTTTAGTAATTCTCTTATCATCTTAAAATATTTATCAACAGCCTTCTTTTAATTAACCAACATCTTACACTGTTGTATCATTCATGAAGGAGTTGGGTGAAAAGCTTTTATATTTCATCTAAAAGTGGACCACCTATGAAGCAGGTCGTATTTCGCTTATAAAGAGCCTACCACCCATGAACAAGAACAGGACCCCCTAGGCAGAACACCGCATTAAAAGTGATACTGCATATCCTAAACAAAAGGTAAATATAGTATCTCTTGATACTTAATGAGATTTATATGCGAGTCTAATTTTACACCCGTGTAATAAATGCCATTATCACAAGGAAAATAATTTATCGCATTCTTCATTTTAGTTTGAAAACCACTTTGCACGCCATTTGTAACCTCTGTGATATGATAAATGTTACGAAGTAACGGATAAAACGTAAGGGAATAAAGCGAAACAAGTTCATTTAACTGTGTAAAGTTTTGTTTTTATTTGCTTAAAACTGTGTCATTCATGATCCTATCTGCATTCAAATGTGAATGCTTTATAAAAGCCGTTAAAGTATGCTGCAGTAGATGTAATTTCATATTGAAAAATATAAAGAAGATTAAGTAACGTTATTAATAACTTGAAAATTTTAATCAGTTTGAAATGAAAACTTTTAGAGATACTTTTGTCGTTCTGAAATAAGATGAAAAAACACATCTTTCCAAAACTACTCTTATGTACAGCTAAGGGAAAAAAAATACCCACTTGTTCTTTATTTGGCCGTCGTTCGTCGTACAACAATATTTCATATACCAATCGTTAACAAACGCTTTAATATGCTGTACATAAAATTTACATACGGGGCCATCTCCATATTTAAATTCGCAGCAACTTTTTCTTTTCAATGTCAACCCCTAGATTTCACTTCATATTTCAAAAATTTAGCTCATTTTAACCCCTTTTACCAATTTTTAATAAATTTGAACTGAAAATGAGTGAGTTATGAGCTTCCACCCCCCACATGAAAATATTTGTTCACGCTTTAATTCATATCTCATATAACATTGATAGTAAGAAAGTGATTTTTATTCGTACAATTACTACTATTATTATATTTTTTTTAATAAAATATTGATATGAATTATGGATTATTAAATTAATATTAAAAAAATTATGAATAGCGACCTGGTGAAATTTCCATGAAAATAGATGTAGAAACTAATTTTAGATGGCTGTGCAAAATTTCAAATTTTTACGTTCTGTAGTTTTATTTATATTAATTAAAACGACTTATTTTCAATGAGTTAAGGGACCACATATAAATTTATTAAGTGACATATGTTTTTGGAAATTTCTTAAAATAAATGTAATTTTTTTTTTTTTTTACACAAAAATAGCAAAAGCTAACGGTATTAAAAAATAGCAAATTTTGAAGCAAACATTGGAGGTTTGTGCAGTTTGGTGGTTACTCTATAAAGCACCTATTGTTGCTTCCACTACTATTTCCCTCCCAAAAAAATATTTTCCAAATATGTCTTCCAGTAGTAGATATATGGCTTCCGATACAACGCCCTATTATTATTATTATTTTTTTTTTTAAATAGCATCCTCAGCATTCCAGAAATGAATTTCACATTTCTTAATATCTGAAATATCAGGTATTTGTACTTCCCCAGACTTTATCAAACATTCAACGAACATTCAAAATCACATTTTTTTTGCCTAATTTTCATCAGATTATAAATTAAATTCTGAAAAGTTTAATAAAAATACTGCACACTACAGACAAATGAAGAAAGTGAAATAACAAACACAGTGATAAAATTGGGACGGCTTAAAAGTAAAAGCGTATTTTCACATGAAATTCTAAAGAATAAATTTTCAATCATGAAAAAATTCTTCAAGTTCCTCGGCAGCTGTGTAATATTCTTGCTTGTAGTCAGAAGGGCAGAGAACAGCCTCTGAGTCCTGGTAACATTTCACCTGTCTAATAGAACTTTCAAATACTCAGTAACAATTTCAAAATTAGAAAGTTTGTCTTTTTTTTTTTTTCAAATCATGTAAACGGACCAAGAAGTTATGGAGTCGCGGGTCATCTGGACCACTGAATAAATTTTCCAATTTCTACCCCTGATATTCTCAGAACAAAAAAACTTTAAGACTAGAAACAGTATTTCCCTTCTAAATAATATTTATTTCTTTAAACTACCGCGAGCAAAATAATCCAAAGGCGAAAAGTTCGGAACCTTATATAAGTGTTTATCCATTTTCAGAGAACTCAAAATAGCATAAAAAAGAATTCGCAGTATCTCCTGAAATTGTGGTAGGAAATTGGTAAAAATTTATATTTAGAGTAATTTGAAGGTTTTCATTTGTTTAATAATGTGAAAATAGAGTGCTGCTATTGAAAAAACGAATTTGATGCAGAATTAAATATGAAGACAGCGGCTTATGCATATTAAATTAATAGGAGATTAAAGTATGCATTACTTGCAAACGAATGGTATATATAATTTTGCTATACGTCAAACAATGGCGAAATAAGTAGCAAGTGGGCGTTTTATTTTTCATTAGCCGTACATTAATATTAAGAATGTGACGGCATTGTGTTATTTAATAAAGGTTCATAAGATATGCTTATGCATATACGATATGCTTAGATTTAAAGCACCCTGTAAGTGAATTTTCAATCAGCTTTTTCCTAGATCTGTTACAGTTCTTTGTTAAGGGGGATCTTTAAAATGGGATTTTCTCGTTTTCAATTGCAAAATATTTATATCGTCACCATTTTCATTAGGTGTTTCTCTGGGCGTTTGGAAAGATATCGTCGTATATGTTTACTTAAAAGATGTAGGAAAAACTTGCAAAGTCTTTAAAATGCTCAAATTCAATTAAGATTTATATGATTCTTCAGGCCAGCTGTAACACCGCTTTCAAAATCTAGTTTGAATGAACTCAAAACCGCATGAAGTTTTGGGGCAATTTGAGACAATCTACTGTAAATGATTGCTCTGTAAATGATTCTGAGATGAGAGGAAAAAAAAATATTTTATTTTGAATCATACGTAATTATTATATGTATGTAATGTTAACTAATTATGTATGTATTGTTAACTAATTGCAAACCTAGATACAAAATTTGTTGATACAAGGTGGTTATACTTAATTTTTTTCTTAATCAGCATCTTGCACCTAAAACAGGAAAACGAATTGCTACCAAATTTTGTATATGGGTTATACACAAAAAAATTTAATTTTGAAGTGTCCCATAGGTGACGATATGAATGAAAAAATTGGTGAATTTATCTCGAGAATTGAATATTATATTGACTCTTCAACAAATTCTCAAAAAACTCAAAACTCAATTGACACTATTTTTACACCTTTATTTTGTCATTTCTTGTGTGATTTGCTGTCATTTAGTGCAAAATACCATCTAATGTTTGGACTAAATAAAAAAAAAATTCTGGAGCACATCTTTTGTACAGTCTGGCAGTTTTAACATCATGAGTCTTTTTATAGGGAAAGTTTAGTTCGAAATATCTCTTTTATACATACATAAATGCAGGTGCTTATGTGATGCATTTTGAAAAGTACCCGGGTTTAATATTATTATTTTACATTGTTCAAAATATATCTGTAAGTTGCAGAAAATGTCCGTTCTGTTTATTATTTTTCCATTTTCTCGACTGGTATCTTTCCATTTTACTAAAACTGCGAAATAGAATATTATTTAGTACAAATTGTTGTCCAGATATTATTAACATAATCAAGTTATCGAATTGACAAGAAATTAATTTCGATTTTCACAAATTTATGAAAATCGTAAAAACATTTCCTCTTTAGATATTTGACATACTGGTTTAGATTTCTGTAGAGATATGCTGCAAACATTGAAAATCGGAAAAGAAATACACTGGCTGCTAAAAATATTAAAAATACACCTTGATTTTTCGTTCTCAGTTGGAAATAATATTTATAATTATAATAATAACATAAATTATTTTCTGCCAGTTCCTATACAATCATGAATGTGATTTGAAACACTCTTGGTTATGAACGGGAATTCTTCGTTAAAAAATAATTAATTATAGTTTAATTTTTAATCACCCATGAGAATGCTTTTAGTGTCAATATTTTTTTCATCTAAAAGGTTCAACGAAAATCCAATTCTCAAAATTACTTGCAAAATTTATAAACCAAACACGGAAATTTATCGTTTTCACGAGAAATTTCTGAAAGTTGCAATCATTTTTCTTCTTTTAATGGAAAAGAACCAATTCTTGAGGAAAACGATCATTTTACTGAAAATTAAGGCTGTAATTATGCTGAATTTTCAGATTATTTTTAACAGTGTACGATTAAAGATTATCTTTCCAAATCTATTCTGCTTCAAAACTAATTCTACATTTCATCATCCTAACAAATGCCCATCCTGTTTCGTTAGAGTACGAAAGATCATTTTTCAAAGCTTTGTTTCACGTAAATTCATAACATCGGCTTGTTGTTCATTTTTGTTGCGTAAGTCACAGATGGTTTAGTATAATCATTAATACTGAAGACTGTTCTGGACCTAAAACTTCCATTACGTGAAAAAAATAGGCCTGAAGGTTATGTGAAATGTTTCCCTACAAAAGTTTAATAAAAGTCATATCAAATTACTTAAGAGTATTTTTCTTTTCAGCGTTTATTGTGCTACATCTCGCACCATTAAATCAAACATGAAACCTGAAAAGAAATCTGCATGTGTTTCTTTAAAAGAATGTATAGTAACACAGGAACAATAAACAGCAAAATATAATATGACAATCAAGTCTCTGTCAGAAGGAAAATCGCTCAGTAGATTAGTAAAAAACTTTGGAAAGAAGATTTATGTTTGTAATCTCTATCTCCATTACATTTTCATCCATCTAACCATCTGTGCCAGAACTGAATAAGTGTTACGACTGGTGCACATTTTCTTTCGCAAATCCCGATTTTATGGTCAGATGATGTAGTGGCTAAAGAACCATTCCATTTTTCCATGCATCCGGGTTCAATTCCCAGCTTGTGTTCCAATGATAACTTGTCAGTTGAATCGAAATGGGTTACGCTTGTCGCCAACGCCTCCTAGACACAGAAAGACTTACAACTTCTACGTCACTGAGCTTTGATAGCAATTCTGCGCATGCATTTATAAGTTTTGTTTTCATAAAATAAAACTAACAAAAATATCTGGTGAGTGCTACCAATATTAGAAAATATCTTAAATTAAAAATTAAAATTAAAATACCTTTCTCATAAAAAATTAGTTAGTACGATCTATTTCCTTATCATAATATCTAATTAGTCATGCTTAAAAACTGCCATTTCTCGTTAAATTATATTTTTCATCTCAAATTACTAGCGATATTGCCATTCATGGGTAAAATCAACAGAAATTTTTAATAGTTTTATTTTGTAAAAATAAAACTTTAAGTGAAAGCATAATGATGACGTCAAAGCTTGGTGACGGAGTTGTAAGGCTTTCTATAACTAGGAGGCGTTGTGGTCCCCCACTGGGTAATCCCGTAATGAAATGACCAGTAATTCGTGTCTTAGGATCAGCACACACTTAATGAGCAAGTGGGCCACTATAAAACACAACCATCACTCGGAAATGTACTAGGGCTCTAATTCTACCTGACTTCACAGGCAGAAGTTCTTGACAATATCCCTTCAAGCTTATGAAATCGCTAGGTCAATTAGGATATTTATTGTTCACAAAATAACTTGATTAAATTTCTGGTTTTTAGAATTTTCTGATTGGCTTTATCGAATTAATTTATCTAAAGTGCCAACCAGATGGTGTAGTGGCTTAAGAACCGTTATATCACGCCTGGGGTCCGGGTTCGAACACAGGCTTGGGCATGGATGTTAACTTGTCCGCACCCCTTCAAAGGGATTAACGCTGGTGGCCCACTCGGTGCCCCCATAAGAAAGTGGCCATAATACAGTTGTACAGTTGTAGTGCACAGTGCATAATCCCCTGCCCGTTGAAAAAAATTCTAAAGTATTATTGAATTATCAGCTTGATATTTAGTGTAAATTGCCCGCTGTTTCATAAGGGGAAACGCCACCCGCCCGCCGAGTGCTCCCATAATAAAACGCTCAGTAATTCGGGCCTAGTAGGCACGCATGCCGATTGAGCAACTGGACACGCGTAAGCGAAAACGGGATTTTTTGGTCACGCGGAAAAATACTCTAGTTTACACCTCGTACCTGGCTTCACAGCCAAAATGCCTTAAGCCAACGCCTCCTAGATAAAGAAAGCCTAACAACTCCTACGTCACCAAGCTTTGACGTCATCATTAGACCTACAGTTAAAAGTTTTATTTTCATAAAATAAAACTATAAAAAGGTTCTGGTTAATTTACTCCTAAATAACAATATTTTAATAATTTGAGATAAAAAATATTATTTTATGACAAATGCCAGTTTTTAACCATGACTAGTTACATAATATGATAAGGAAACAGATCGGAATGAATAATTTTGTATGAGAAAAGTATTTTAATTTTAATTTTTTATTTGAGATTTTTTCTAATATTTGTAGTAACCACCAGAAATTTTAAATAGTTTTGTTCTGTGACCATAGAACTGTGATGACGTCATTACATGAAGGCCTAGTGATGACGTCGAAGCTTCAGTTGTTAGGCTTTCTATATGTAAGAGTTGTTGCTTTAGCGCATACCAGTCGCTTCAAACATACACAACAAACTACACAGACAACCCAGACCTAGAACAACTGGTTTCAGCACCTATAGTTGGGGGGAAACAGGTGTAATACTGTTTGTTGTCCGACACTTTCAACAGTTCCCGACCAGTATGGGAAAAGTTCCGTGAGTTGTGGCAACACCACCTAGATATAGAAGGCCTGAAAACAGAAGCGTTTACATCATCACTAGGCCTACAAAGATAAAGTCATCATAGTTTTACTTTCACAAAGTAAAACTATTTAAAATTTCTGGTGGATGCGACAAATACTGAAAATATCTTAAAGATAAAAATTTAAATACCTTTCTTAGAAAGAATAATTTATTATGATTTATTTCTATATCATATTACATAATTAGTGGCAGTTAAAATTTCCTATTTGTCGTAAAATTAAATTTTCTATCTTAAATCATTAAAATGTTTTATGAGGGAGTAAATTCACCACAAACTTTCAATAGTTTTACTTTGTGAAAATAAATGTATTACGACGTCACTGCAGTGAGCCTAGTGATGACGTAAAAGCTTCTGTTCTCTGGCAATGTATGTCTAGGAAGGTAGTTGGTTGGCACCACCTGCCTCAGACATAGCAAGGCCTGAGATAAACAGAACTACTACTAACTTGACGACTGATAGCTCCGTAAAATTTCCCATTTGTCGTAAAATTAAAATTGCTGTCTCTAAATTATTAAAATGTGGTATGACTAGCAGTAAAGAAAGGCAGTAAATTCACCACAAATTTTGAATAGTTTTACTTTTTGAAAATTAATGCCTGATGACGTCATTTTAGTTGACCTAGTGATGACGTAAAAGTTTCTGTTCTCAGGCCTTCTTTATCTAGGAGGTGGTGGTTGGTTGGGGCAACTTTTTGCCTTCAGCCAATCACAGCAACGCATCCTAGATATAGAAAGCCATGCAACTCCTACGTCAGCAATCTTTGACAACATCGCTAGGCCTCCGTTTAAAAGTTTCATTTTCACAAAATGAAACTATTAAAAATTTATGGCGAATTTTCTCATGATTAGCAATATTATTTTAAAAATGTGAGATAAAAAGTTTATTTTAAGAAAAATGGCAATTTTTAACCATTACTAATTGGATAATATGACAAGGAAATAGATCATGATGAATAATTTTGTATGAGAAAGGTATTTTAGTGTTTAAGATATTTTCTAATAGTTCAATCATTTACCAGAAATTTGAAATAGTTTTACTTTGTGAAACTAAAACTGTGATGAGGTCGCTTTCGTATGCCGAGTGTTGACGTCAAAGCTCGGTGACGTTTGACGCTCGGTGAGTTTTAAGGCTTTCTATGTCTAGGAGGTGTTGATCGGAGGCACTCCCTATTTAACGATGGCGGCAACTTGTCATTCTTCAAAGGAGGTGGCCGATTAAGCGAATTTTGCAGTTGTATTGATACTAAGCCGAAATATTGAAGTATTTAAGCTACTTCATTTATTTATTTTTCATTCATTTTCTTTGAAAAGAATAAGATATTGTATTTTTATTACTATTTTTTAAATAGCTGGAAATTTAAATTTATGCAATTAGGAAAATGCATTTTTATATTACGCTTTTCTGTATATGTAAAATATTATTCGTTGACGTCTAATAATACACGTCTTATAATTTTAATAATATTATCTATTTTTATCTAAAACATAAGTTAATCAGTCTTTTAGTTTTTTTTTACTTAAGAAAGATAATAATTCCTGGTATGATGCACAATTACTTATGGACTGCAATCAACCGTGTTTAATAGGGATGGACGCGAGACGCGAGAATTCTCGCATTGTCTCGCGAGACGAGACAGGCATTTTTTTGCGAGACGAGACGCGAGACGAGAAAGAAAATATTTTGCGGGACGAGACGCGAGACGAGACAGAGTCTTGTCTCGCGCGAGAATTCTCGCGAGAATTCTCACATTTTTTTCCGTCTCGCATAAATACGATCTGAAAAGCGACAATTTGTCTGAAGCCTCTACCGTTTAACTTGCGTCTCCTTCGTTTTCGGTCCTGGTATACTATCAGCACTCTACAATACGAACAAACACGTAACATTTAAAATTAGAACAGACGAGAGATATACAAAACACACAAAGGAGAGGATAAAGAAAGAGGCGGGAAAAAAAAGAAAACAGAGAAGAGTTGAAACAAAAATAATAAGTAAATAGGAAAGGCGGTACGGTGTGTTCAAATCTGACCACTTTTAGACGGGGCCCGGAGCATTAAGTTTGGGGCCCCCTTTACTATCCCCTTTTTTACGCATTAAGCCCCTTTACTGAGCCCCCCCTTTTTAAGCATTTTAACCCAGTTTTGACCGCTGTTGTACTCGAAAATTGCATTTAAGTTAACTGTAGTTTTTGTACTTTAATCAAATCGTATTTATCACCCCAAAAAAATATCTCTAACTTGATCTAGTGATAGACAATTAGGTAATACCTATATTATAGAGGAAATTCAGTTTTTTCCCCACAATTACTATTTCAGTACATATGAATTTATAATTTAGATAATCGGGATATATATGGGCCCCCTTTTTCTTCAGGGGCACCGGACTACCGCCTCCCCTTGCCCCTGAGATAATCTTGTTTCGGGTATATCAGAGAGAGATTAGAAGTAGAGCAACTTGCATTCGCATTGATGCTTAGTATGAGTAGGTTGAAATATGGTTGAATATCCTTGGTTGAAATATCCTTGTACAGATATTATCCTCAAACTTTCCCGCACGTTGCGGCGTGCGTAGGGGGGGGGGCGCCCACCCTCGTAACAACTTTCTAGGGGCGGTTAAATCCCTATTGTTGGCCTATTTTAAAGAGATTAAAATGGCATTTTTTATTCTTATATATTAATATCGGACGGAAAGAAATGCAAGCAAATTTTTTTAAACTATTTCTCTTTTCGTTTATATTATCATGTTTTCCCTTCCTTCGGCTTGCAAAACTTTTATAAATTTTTTTCCTCCCCATCGTTTTATCTTGCAGTTGGGTTCCTATTCTAAAATTCTCTTCGCCTGTTAGATGTCTTTTCATTTTTTTAAAAAATCCACACTGGATATACATTAGGGGGATTATGGTTTAATTTTTCTGTAAACAGGGCGACCATAACGACTGTAGTACTATCGCTAAAAATTATTGTGGAAAAGTACAAACGGATAGTCGTCAACAAATTAACTGTTCAGTAATTTAAAATATAAACAAAAAATAAGACGTCTATTAACCAACTGAGATACTAAAATCTCCGGTAATGTTATTGGAACACACGGTAATGTTATTGGAAATATTAGGCAAATAATTATAATTATCGTTAATATAATCTTGTTTTCATTAATATAAAAATTACACAAATTTTAGAGACTTGAAATTGACGTTAAAGTAAATAGTAGAGATTTAACAAAGACTAAAAGTGTTCTGTTTATAATTTTTCAAGGGTTATCTTACAACCAACTGAACGATAAGTAATTCCAATTTGTGTTAATATATCCCTCAGTAATTTCAACAGAGGAGATTACTTGAACTTAAAAAAAAAAAAAATCTGTTTTGTCTCATGCAGATATGATTTTAGTAAAATATTCGCTATTTCTCGTATGAAGAGCGGGTGCGCAGCTATTTTAAAACAAACGGTTGTCCATTTCATGTAGTGTCTGAAGTATTTAATGCTACAACTTGAACAGTATAATGTAGAACTACAGTATGATGTAGAAATAACACATTTTGAAAGTCGGGAGTTCTCTGCAAACCGCTAAGCTTTTCACTTTTATGATCGCGAATGACACTGACGTAGTTTTTTGAGTCATTATATTGCAATGATGCCAGGTTAATACTCATGACGCAAACTTTACATCAAGAGTCAAATAATTTTGCTTTTATTTTAGATTCCACATCACTGGAATTAATTGAAATTACTCATGTTAGGAAAATTTTCGTTTACTACAGTGCGAAGAACGGGCACGCAGCTGGTAAATAAAAATAAATACTATATTTTCGGTGTGACATTATATATACGGATTAAATCTCAATTTCTTTTACTTCAAATGTCGATATATGCTGATATAGTTATTAATATATCTACTAATGTGGCTATATGTAAGTAATTGTTATTATTAATATTAATTTTCTATAAAATCCCAATAATAAGTTAGTATAAAATGGTAACGAAATCGCATTCCTTAATTTTGCGAGACTCGCGAGACGTCTCGCGTCTCGCGCGAGACGAGACAACAATTTCTTTGCGAGACGCGAGACGAGACACAGTGTTTGCGGGACGAGACGAGACGCGAGACAGAGGTTTACCACTGCGAGACGAGACGAGACAGCCCCGATTCTCGTCTCGCACGTCTCGCGTCCATCCCTAGTGTTTAACCGAGTAACAGTCGCACATTTTTTCTAGATTTTCATGGAGAAAGTCTAGGTGCGACTATTATCCGGGGTAATCTGCTATTTAATATTATATATACCAATGCTAAAGAATTACTGGTATTATAATAAAACTACTAACTTACCAAATGTTTCTAGTTTATTTGCCAAATATTAAATAATCTTTTCTTTAATTGTACAAAAAAAAAGAGGCATGTTTCTTTTAGACACAAATGAAAGTCAAAAAAGTAACTGCGACTTTTATGTGGGGAAATTTTTTTGAGGATTTTTTCTGTTTCAAAACGAGGGTGCGACTATTATCCGAGGGCGAGTGTTACGCGAGTGAACACGGAAGAAACAATGTTTGAAGGACGTGCTTCATGTTTTCATACTGTGGAGTATGGGGACCTACAATACCCCTATTCTACAGTAAGGGTATTGAATGCTTATTGCAAATTTCCTTTTTTACATTCATTTGAATTATTTATTATTCATCTTTTTCATTTGCAGTTAGATTTCCTTTTATCATTAAAATGTGTATGGTTTTGTTTTAGGCAGTTTCTTTTACTTATTGCACAGACGCATTCCCGCAACTAGAGTCAGCGTCAGCCGGGGCAAACCTAAATTAGGGCGGCCCCTCCTATGGAGCAATATCAGATTATTCCTAAGCCTTTAGCACGGCCCATGGCTTCAAATTTGCACATCTCCGGCTGCGGACTTGTATAGACACAACATAACAGAAAATAACCCTATTTTCTTTCATCATTTGAAAATGTGGATCAGCAACGCTGCCACTGATGCGGAATCTTTGCCCCCACGCAACGCATTCAGTATAAGCGGTTTTAAAGATTTTTTCAGGATTTCGAAAGGTATTTAAATACTTTTTTTATGGGATAAAAAAATTTGAAAAGCCTTTTATGAAAAACTTACGTAAATAATTGATAATTTTGAAAATGCTGTCCAAGAAAATTTTGAGCAAAAGAGCGCACATAGTCCTCAAAGCAGGCTCTGATTACAGAACAGGTACATAGGGCCAGGCAGTTATGCGATAGGGATCCAAAAGCATTGATTTTTCGAACAACTTAATTCAAAAATTAATATTTGTTTATTTACTTATTTTAAAATCATGTAGAGAGTCCGTTCTAATTTCATTTTCGCTTTTAATATAAATAAAAATAATTTTTTGTGCGAAATTTCAGTAAAATTTCAGTGATGTAATATGCATTTTCTTTTACGTATGCCACTTCATTTTATGTTTTGTCGATTCTACCTTCAAAATTTCCCCTAATCGCCAATCACAAGACAGTACGCCAAAAACAGAACCGTACCCTTACATTTTCTCCAACTAAAGCAACTAAATTATAACACTTTTCTCTGCCAAACAAGTCGCGCAAAACTAGTTGTCTGTGTAGTTTAACGTGTATTTTTAGAGCGTCTGATATGGGTTTTAACCTATTTTAATGCATATGCTATCGGCAAAGTTTGAAATCCGGCAATCTATAGAATGCCTAGCCATTGTATAGATGCTTAAAACTAACCGGCAATGTATGAAATGATTACTATTTCATACATTTCCTAGGCATTCAATAGAATGCCAAATGAGAAACTGGCAGAATATAGAATACATATCCAACTGCCTGTAAAATGTAATGAAATGTAATTAAAAATGTCATTAAAGCCTTCTACGTTGCATATGTAGGTTAATTTTCATTTTTTATATATAAAAAATTTGTTTCCCTTAATTAGAAAGGCATTAGTTTTGCTTTTTTCAACTTACATTTTTCTTTACGTATTATAAATAGTTTTTTATGGCACTCATAATTTTTTCAGATAAACAATTGTATTTTTGAGGAATGCGCGTATTTTACCTGAGAATGGGTTAGTTGCAGCAGGCGCAGGGAGAAAAGGGAGAATTGCACGGCGGATGAATTTAATCCACGGGCGAGTTGTACCAACACCTCCCAGATATAGAAGGCCCGAGAACAGACGCGTTTATGTCATCATTAGGTCTTCTAAGATTACGTCGCCACAGTTTTATTTTAATAACGTAAAACTATTTAAAATTTCTGGTAAATGATACAAATTTTAGAACCTATCTTAAGTTGAAGATAAACATTAAAATACCTTTCTGATAAAAAATAATTTGGTGTGATCTATTTCTTCATCATATTACATAATTAATGATAGATAGAATTTCCTATTTGTCGTAAAATTATATTCTCTATCTTAAATCATTAAAATGTTTTATGCGGGAGTAAATTCACCACAAACTTTGAATAGTTTTACTTTGTGAAAATAAATGTGCGAAGGCGTCACTTTAGTGAACCTACTGATGACGTAAAAGTTTCTGTTCTAAGGCATTGTATATTTAGGAGGTGTTGGTTGTACCACCGAGTTATTAGACATAATTGGGCAGTGTAACTTGAAAAAATGTTCAAAATAAGGTCAGAAATAACACTCCATTTAAAAAAATCCCTCTCGTTAATTTTCAAAAAAGTTACACCTTTAAATGTGTGTACGACCACCGTACAAAAAATCCAATATTAGTAAAATGTACCCCATACACTAATGAGGTGAAATACAAAATTTTAGAATTATATACCTTAAAAAGTGACCCAGATATGAAGATAAATATAACGTTCACTTAAACTACTTTTCAATGGCTCTCGAAGGGAAAAAATCACGTTGAATGGGTCGTACGTGAATGATGATCACGTTGAATGGGTCAGGGGTCGTACAGAAACTACGTAAGAAAATATTTCTTCCCCCTCTAGCAATAAACGTTCATACTTAAAATGATGCACAGTACCCGATCATCTTTCATTAAAGATGGCTCTGTGACGTTGTATGATGAAAGGCTCACAATTTTGTTACTTCACTTCATTAGTGACTGGGAGCAGATTTTACTAACTGGGAATTTTTTTTGTACGGGGGTCGTATACGAATTTAAAAGTGTAACTCTTTAAAAATTAAAGAAGAATATTTTCTTAACGGAATATTATTTCCGACCTTATTTTGAGCATTTTTTTCAATTTACACTGGCCACTTATGTCTAATAGAAAAAGAATTAAATCCCATTACTACCTTTTTGCGACGCCTGCATAATAGCCTCATCAGGACCTTTTTTCGTACTTTTCCTAAATAGTATTTGTCATTCTGTAGAATGCCTAGGTATTGTATGCAATACTTAGGGAAAACATCTAATAATTCTCATGTTCCATACTTTGCCTGAAAACGTCCGGCATTCTATACAATGCCGGTGTTTGATAATTCGCCAGTAACAGACAAAAACAGTTGCAGAAGGTGAGCAACTGTGTTTAGTTTAAAAAATAACTTGATTCAATTTCTGCTTTTTAGAATGCTCCGATTGGTTTTATCGAATGAAATTTTCTAAAGTAGTATTCTTTTGATAGAATTAAGTATCTCGGAAGACATATCCTTAAAACCATATTGTATAAAACTAAATACGAGGAAATTTAAAGTTTTTTTTTTTTCAATGGCCGGCTTCTGCCTTGGAGGCGTTGGCTACTACTACGGCCGGAGCTGTCGACCCCTATGAAGGAACCGACACAATGACAGCCACGCCCGGGGATCGAACCTCGTCCGCCGGGAGTTGCACCCGAAACCGTAGTACTGTGCGTTACTCACCATACAATCTCGTCGGCAGGTAATTTGAAGTTACAACATTGAATTATTTTAAAACATTAAGTCATTTACGGTGCACATTATCATTAACGCCTACATACTCCTTGAAAGTAATTACTTAGTCTACCTTTGAGTAATTATAATTGTTGTGTTATAATGTTTGTCAAGTATTTATATGCTTTAAAAACTTTAGAATATTTTCAAAAAAATATTCTAAAATTGGAAAAGAAATATTTCTGAAAATTTTAACACAGTACGAAAACATGACGAAATTTTTATCAAGTGAATAAACACTAAAGGAATAAAAACTTCATCGCCAATTTAAATTTTGTCTTGAAAAGTTCAGTGAAAGCGCATAGTTAATTTAAAAATGATCTATAATGAGGGAAATATTTAGAGCAAGAAATTTATTTTAGACGATTCAAAAATTATATACTGCATACATAAAATGTGAAAAAAATGACAAACATACATTTTTCTTAATTTGTTGTAACATATGTCAAAGAAATTAAATCGTCAGAGAAATTCATCTAAATTTTTAAAGTATTATACTTTTAATATAATATGTGTTTACATAAAATAAAAATTTAACCACATTTTAATTAATGCAGAGACAAAATTACAATTTATAAATCCTAGGGAATTTTCCAGAAATGGTTTTGTATCTACATTAATTAAATAAGCTGCACATTTTAATTAATATAGAGAAAAAAATTATGTGTTTAGTTACTGAAGTGTTGCATCAATAGAAAAAGCCAAGAGAAAAACTTTTGAATAAACTTTAGCCTGTTTTTAAGTCACGATTTTTCAATTCAGCGTCTTTGACTTCTATTTGGAAAAAAACTTTTTCAAAAGGTATTTTAAATAAATATGAAAGTATTTATTTTATCCAGAAGAAAAGGTTTGTTTTCTGCTAAAATCGTCGCTGATCACAGTTAAAAGGTGTTAGATTTATATTGTAAAATCTATAAAAGCATTTGCAATTTTAAAGTTAAAATGATTCCTACTCATGGCATCTATGGCTCTTCTTTTTAAATATCTCAAATGTGTTTCAAGGAATAATGTAACCCATTGATATATAAAAAAAATATTTGAAACAGCAAAGTAAATCTTCCTAATGCTAGTACACGGCATTTGAAAAATCTCTCTTGAAACATATTTTTGAACATAAAGTGTTTTGAAAATCAAAATGCGTTTTCGGTTTATTTATTCTGAAGAATAAATTTAGCTTGTATCTCAGTACTCAGTAGTTTTAGTGAAAACTTAACCATTTTTGGAATTGTACAAGCTTTGTAACTTATTGCGTAAAATGACTAATGCTTTGTAACCAAAATTTTAGGAAGTTCCTGTAAAGGTTTTCATTAAATATCCGTCCATTCTATAAAATGATAAATAATATTCAAGCAAGTTATAGAAAGTTAGTAGAGAACATTTCCGATTGAAAATATGTATTTGAAAGTTAAGGGATTGCAAAAAAGGTAATTTTATTTTCCACTGAGAAGAACGAGATACAAATAAATAAATAACCAACCTTCCCCTCTCTCTCGCTTTCACAAGAAAAAAAACAACATTAACTGTCTTTAATTGTCCTATAGACGATGATTTTCTACTTTGCTGATTCATACCTCCGCACTGAAGAAAATGTTTAAGATTTGTCTAGATCCGCATTGCCCTTCCGTAAAGTTCTCCAAGATTTCCTTTACATTTTGACAGAATATCAGTCTCCAACCTTTACGGAATATAATTAATCACCTTTTGTAAACCGTACCTTTTAAAAATATATTTCTATAGCAATTAACGAGTGCCAAACTCAGAAATTTTGCTATATCCTACGTCAAAAATTGAAGGGTCTGCCACAAAACGGATATAGCTCCAACTATTGAAGCTCGCGGAAAACTTTGTTTGAGGATTCAACAAAAACTAACAAAACAGGCAGCTTCATCTCTTAAATCACGCAACAACTAACGATGGGATCTTCGTAACTTAGGTACCAAACGAATGATTTTTATTTTTTACTGCAAGATAGTGCATGCACACCCAACCCCCCAAGGATGGAGCCATATTCTTTTTACGGCAAACCCTTCATTTACTGTTTTATAAAATGGTTAATTTTGTTCGGTAAAGGTTGGAGGTTGCAGAATGCTAAAAAAAATATCTTATTAGTCTTCAGGAGTAGTAAGATGCAAATTGATCATGTTTCCCAAGCAGTAAAAAAATCTACGGGCGAATGTCCTTATTCCATACGAAACTTTCATTTCATTTTCCCCGATTCTGGCATACTCTGTCCATTCAACCGTCTCGATGTCTGCTCGAACTGACATGAATTGTCCGCGCCGGTGATATACCGTGTATCTTTAGAGGATTTAGCGAGCTTTGCCCGACAATTTCGTGATTCTACCTATTACTTTATTCGTGTTCTTAAAGAGCTATTTTGCAAACATTTTCAGACAAGACTGTATTTGTGTTTACCCTCTTTTTATTTAGAAAATTATATTTTGAGTCTTTAAATATACATTCCGCTTTCGACTGTCATAGAAACTGGTTTTTGTTTACATTTCAGGTTTCTTTTTTCTAAAACTAGGAATTAATATTTGATTTACAGTTATATTAAAAAAATATATAGACATTTTTAACACTCTATTGATTTAGCCAAATTTCGCTGTTAATAATTTTATTTTGACCTTTATTTATTATAGGTATCAAGAGATTTATATCTAGCTTTCTTAAAACTTCTTTTTATTGAATAAAAATTAAATACCCAATATTTACGGGCATATATTAAATCTGTTGAAACTTTTTTTGATTCAAGCTTCAGAAATCAGTTGAGTAAATTATTCCTGTGTTTACATGCTGAAACTTGTGCTGAACATAACAGAATCATTTTGCACATATTAAATCATCGATGGATTAAAAACATTAGGATGTTTTATGCATTTTGAAGGGGAAAATGTTGTTTGATAAATTAAAAATATTCCAGTTCATTTCTAAATAATTTACATAATACGTAATTACATTACAGTAAAATGTATACTATAGGAATACAAAGAGCTATAATTTTCATAAGGGAAAATATTTCTTACTTATAATTTTATTAGTAAGTAGTTCTGTGATGCCTAAAAAATTATTTGAAAAGATGTACTTCAATAAGTTCATATTTAAGCTCATGTTCTCATTTCAGTATTATAAAAAGAAATATATCTTCGAGGAAAAAGTGAATACTTCAATAAATTTTAAAACGTCTAATGCTTTACTTCTCTTTTTTTAAACCACTATACAGTCAGAATAAATTCAGAATTTCTGACCAACTTTAGATCTAACCATGAAAATAATTTTAAAACGTCTAATGCTTTACTTCTCTTTTTTAAAACCACTATACAGTCAGAATAAATTCAGAATTTCTGACCAACTTTAGATCTAACCATGAAAATAATTTTACTTGCATGTTTAACACAAATTTAAGTGATTAAAGAAATGCATCTCAGTAAACTAACACAAGAATAATTTACTTACCTGCTTTCAGATGCGAATTATTTGTATGTGTTTGGCTATAGAACTTTCGGAAGGCCAACTGACAACCAATCCCGTACCCCTTGATACGAAGTACTTAAGAGCAGGACCCTCAAATTGCCTTTAGGATAATAGGAGAGTTTGCGATGGTTGCTCATTTCATCATTAACAAAGATGATACGGTTGTAGAATTCTTTAATTTGACAACGGGGGTGAGGGCTCTGATTTCTAGTTTTGACCATGGCTCAAGAGTTTGGCTAAACCTCGGGGACTGAATGTATAATAACGAGTAAAATATTTCTAGTGTTTGTTAGGACATGTTACCAATATTTGAATTCGGTATTGAAATGCGTACTCGGAAAGCGTACTTCTCTGCTACGTTATAGACATATCAGAAAAATACTGCCAGTAAGAACGGATAAAACAAATACTCGACCAACTTTCTACCGAGTGCTCTTGCTGCCTGGGTCAATAGTGCATTGACACTCATTGAGAGAACATTTTAATCAACGCATTTCAAGCAGAAATTTATAAATACGTTAAATATTCAATTATTTTGTATTTCTTTCACCTTCTTACTTAATTTAGCAAATTTCTCTCGATAACTTCTACGTGTTATTTTTTCCTCTTACCATTAAACCAGTTTTATCAATAAAAAAATATTTTTAACTCTTTTATTTTTTCAGTGAGATAAAATTTCATTGCAATATTACACCCTCTTCCAAAAAGGAAGAAAAAAACGCAATTAATTATAATTCGTAGGTACAATAGTTTTAATTAAGCAAGGTAAATTTGTTATTATTAACTAAGTGGTGATGCAAAATGTTTAAAAGAAACAGAAATCCTACTTACTTTTCTCAGCCCAATATTTGACACTTTTTGTTTCTGGAGTTTCTTCAATTTTATTTACATCTGTTCCTAAATTTTTCAGACCATCCTCCACTGCAAAAGAAATTTAGAACTTTCAAGAGAGCATGTTAAAGAAAATACATTTTTAAAATGTAAACTTTGAACAGATATAAGCTCAAACACTAAACGGGTAATCAATGCAGCTGCTTCTTAACTATCTTAAAGCTAACAAGGTTGAGACACGGCTGCACGGAAACCGATTTCAATGATCTTTGGTATAGTGGTAGTATACCATGTGAATATGGTACCTGTAAAATACCAAGACGCAATATTAAAATACATTCCAGAAAAATTAATATTTATTTTCGAATCACTTCACCGAAACATTAAAGATAAGAAACACGGATTGGTGCTTGATCACAGACGCGTAATTGGTAATGCCGTGGACTACCACTCTGCCATAGCTGGTACGAATCTCGTGCTGCGGTGATGATTTTTCCCGCTTTTTTTCCCTAAAACAAACTGATAATTATTTTTTAGTAAAGTAAATAATTTACTAATTTATTTAGTTATTTATCTATTGATTTGTTTACTACCTACTTACTGATTTTTTCATTATTATTTAAATTTTATTTCTACTAGTAAAGTCTTTGCTTTGGAATCAGCATTTTACGCATTCAAATGACACGCATTCATTTTTACACTAAAGGAAATCAATATTTATTTACGACACATTTCTTTTTGTCATAATTTCAGGGCAATCGTTTTCTCTTATTTTTCTAAAATTTACGGATTTGTGAGCACCGCAGCAGCATTTTCGTTAAATCGTCCGCCATCTGCTGATTGGTTGCCAACTTGGAGTAGAATGTAAAATATGAGATTACATTCTACTCCAAGTCTAATATTTGAGATGTTCTTAAAATTTTGGATAGACGTATTTAAACAGTGAAATTTGTTTTTATTTATATTACATCTAAAAGTATGACATTAAGAGAAGCAAGTTCTTGTTGTCATGAAAAACCTGAAAATTCTATATAGAATGTCGTCTCGAAGCAGTGGCTGAAAGATGGAATAGCGTATTACGAGATATTACTTCTCAAAAATAATTTAATTGCAGCGACAGCTTCTGGTACACTGTCTTATGAAGCTACGATGACAGGCACAGGATCGTATAATAATACATTAGATATATTGAATGGAAATAAGTTTAAAATTGATGAAGAATTGATCCATGCCCAAGAAGAATGTGCAGAAGAAAATTTCGAATCGATTAAAGATAACTCATCTGATGACTATGTGCCAGATGAAAAAAGAAATAAAATTAAGAAATGTATTCCACAATAAATAAATAAATAAATAAAATTTAAAAAAAAATGAAAGCGTTGACAGAGATCCGACCTCGCAACGTCAGAATGTAAGATCACAACCTTGCCAATTACGCTAAGAGGTTAGTACGTAACCTTATTTAAAGCTTCGGTGAAGGTATTCGAAAATAAATATTAATTTTTCTCGACTATATTTGAGAACTGCGTATGAATATTTTACACGTGGCATATTAACATGGCATACTACCACTATGCCAAAGATCATTGAAATCGACTTCCCTGAAGCCGTGCCTCCCCCATGTAAGATTCACGTAACGTTTCTGTAAATCCTAATTGTTACGTAGTAAATTAACAAACAAGTATATTTTCGTGATAATTTTTAAATATTTATATAGGGTCTCAACGTTTTTGTTCAAGGTTTATACTATCTCCTAGCTTCCAACATATACGGAATAGAAGTAGCTCCTTTTTGCAAAGACTAATTTCAGATTTCGAATATAGCATGTTCTTAAAACTAAATGTACGAACTGGTTTTCGTTTTGAAAAAACTTCTGTTTGCAAAAAGTGATTAGTTGTATTATTAGATGTTGACAGGCGTGATAGTATAGTAGGCATGAGAAATTTTGTAAAAACTTCATAAAGCCAGTTTGATAACATTTTCATATTTCAACCCTTTCTAATCATAGATACCTGTGTGAGATAAAAGTAACAGTACTAGAAAATATTCTGAAATTTTAGCACTGATTTGTACATGTATTCTTTACTTGAAAATATAAAAAAGAAATTAAGTTAGAAGTTTCAGTTAGAGATTTTGAAGGTGGATATATCAATCATTCATTAAACCAACGACTAGTCATTTTCGAGTGATGTGCGAATAAGCAAACCGTCAAGGTCAGAAAGACAGAACGACAGAAACACATTTTTTTTTTTTTCACGGTCGTACTAAGTTTTCAGATTCTTCAAACAAACAAAATTAACAGAAATGACGATGAAATTTCTCCTTTTACTGTACAAAAAAACTTAATCACTAGTAATGTAACTCGCGTCTAATCTCAAAATTCAAAACAAACAATAACTAAATGAAATATAGGAATTCACAGATTAGTATTTAATTGACTTGTGGTTAAGGCAAAGGTAACAGAAGGTTATGTGCCTAAGGGCGAAAGCCCTTGTGCGGAGGACTTTTTAAGGAGTTCTAACGCGTATTGACGTTAGATCTGGAGAAAATTGTTCCAAACTGTGGTATCGTTGGGTCGACAGAAACGCAGTAGGCCAGAACTCTGGACCATTACATTGACCAAGTGGATAAAATACGCAGTGTTTTTCAATATTTCACAATGAATTCTTTGTTTCACGTTATACTTTAAAAACGATGTAATAGAGAGTGGTAGCAAAGCTTTTGTTTAAAATAGAATTAGACATAAAATTTCTAACATCGGGACTCGGCCCCACCAGTGGCTGAGAGTTTCTGCTCTGGAAACTGGAATGCTGGAGGTGCCAGGTTCTCAAACGCTGGTCACGCCTGTCGACCTAGCCTTTCGGAGTTTTCCGTGGTATTCTCCGAAACCTCTCGCGTAAATACTGCTAGAAAGTCCTCCTAGGAGCGCATTTCCCTACAAAAAAACCCCTACAAAAAAAGAGAAAATAACTATTCTTTGAAGAAGTCCATGTTAAATTGCTTTAAAAGAATAAAGTTTTTATATTCAACAAATATGTTGAATACATAATTTAAACGAATAAAATTGCTGTATGGAAAGGCAGATTTCTGTCAATATGTTTTTAACGTTTATTTTTTGTTTAAATTCATATTTTTACACTGATGATTTGACCAAATTATTTTTAAAAATCAAAAGTTTACAGTAAAAATATTTATTAATTATTAGCAGCGCTTTGAAGTCTGAGATGCTGAAAATTTGTTTTACATATGCCCATATATCATGGTAGCTGATGCTGACATAACTTTGAATGCGTACAGCATAATTGTCAGACTATTAGAAATCTGAAAATTCTGGCTATGTTGCACAACGAATCACCATAGGGAAGTTAAAGGTAACAAGCACTAGAGTTATTAAAATATATATAAAGATGGGGGGACTCTGAGTAAATCATTTAAGGCTTCTTTTACGATCGAATTTTACAGTTTTAAAAAGTATCTTAAAAGTTCCATTCTAAGGAAACAATAATGGAATAAACATATTTATTTATTTAATTTACCTGAAAAGAGCACACTTGATTTATAAAGTTTGTTTTTATTTCTGTATAATTTCACGCAGATAAAATTTAAATGTTACTGAGAACTCAGAACAATAAAAAGAGAGAAATTCAGAAAAAAAAAATGGAACTGAGATTGGATGCTGAATAGTTCATACATTTCAAAATAAGAAAAGAAAATGAAAGGCCACCCGTTCAGTCTTTAAAAATCGGAGAATGTGTGAATTTCCTTATTCCTATAGGAGCTGAGATTGTTTGTACAGGTCTGTGTTAAATTTCATGTCAGTAAGTTTAACGCTGTGGATTTATATATATGAATAAAAGAAAAAGTCTTTATTTTTCAAGTTTTCATTTTTAATACCCGATAATGAAGCTTTTTGTGAAATTCCAATTTGTTGATTGAACGAATGTTTCGTGTTTCAACTAAATTATTCTGTTATATGGATGAAGGAAAAAAATTTTCGTTCCTTCAACAAAATTTCTAACAGAATCTTGTTGATTTAACTAAATTATTTGCTTAAAATAATGACAAGAAAACTTTTTTAAATTCATCTATTTTTTTTTTCTTTTACCGCGTGTCTGTTTAAATGGTCATTCTCAAATTCAATAATTGATAATTCAAGTTTAAAAAAGGACACTATAAAATTATCAGTTCAAAAAAACGTGCTTTAACTCAATATGACTTATGATTGGAAATATATAAATTCAACATGTTTTGTTAAAAAATACAATTGCATTCAATAGATTTTATTTGAATACGATTGCAAAACACATTACTCTCTTAAATGTACAGTAGCACATTTTCAACATTTAATCATCGAATACCTGTTAACGATATAATAGCTCATTTCCATTTTATTTGCACTTATATAGACCTTTTATTCATCGAAGAACAAAGAAATAGGTAAAGAAAATGTTCGAAAATTCTTCCCATAATGCAAACAGACAAAACATTTAACATTAACGATACTTGACTCTGAATATTTCACTTAAATATTATCGCTTTTCCGAGTACGATGTACACGTTACGTTGCCAAGTAACCTTGGCTGCAGTTTGTTGACTTAAGCCGAGGCCCTACTTTTAGACGAGAAAAGCAATTTTATGATTTATGCTCATTGTTTAGAATTTTTTTCCCGGACATACATATCGTTAATGACAGTAAACTGGAAATGTGAGTATAGCAACAGCGTGTATTGAAAAGAAAGAAAGAAATATGGGAAACGGGAACTATGCTGTGCAAATGAATATTGTTTGTGTACTTATTTTTTTTTAGAATAAGAGAATGGTATATGATGATCCTGAAAAGTGTTCCTAAACGGATGAAAAAATAAATAAATTTTCACACCTTTTTTCCATACTGTGAATAGTTCAATTCCGCTCTTTATTTGTGATTTATTTAAGTAAATTATTTTTGGAGTATGTTAATTTTACTTTTTCATGCGCTTGATAGAAATGTTCCTTCATAATTTCTCGCCCATAGTAAATTGATATTATCGTTGCTTTCATAAAGCGCCAGTAGGGAATTAAATTTGAAACAAGTTTAATTTATTACTGACTAAGAGAAAATAACATATAGCAGCGAAAAAAATCTTGTGTGTCATAATTTTTAAGTAATCCACTACATACTAATACCCTGAATCGTTTCCTATTTTTGATCATCAGTATGATCATAAATAACTACAAAAACTGAAATGGTTGAAAAACTATAGAATGGATACTGGTGGGTACGTTTTATATAGAATTCAAAATCCCCGTTGTGCTTAATTGCAGACTCTTTTAAATGAATATTTTACAATTTTCAGAGTTTTCTTTCTATAAGAATGCATATAATTGCATAGCTGCCAACAATTCTTGAATATAAACAACCACTTTTTGTAAACATTAGTTTTTGTGTTAAAATATAGAAAAATGACATTGCTGGTGGGTATCGTTACTATTTTGAAAAATACTCACAAAATGCTGTTTACAAAAAGTGGTAAATTTCATTCCGGAATTATTGGCAGCTGTGTAATTGCGTTTCAAAACACAATCCTTCGGCGTCTTTTCTTAAATAATTTAAAAACTGTTCGAAAATTGCACTACTGCCTTAAAAATCATTACAGCATGCAGACCTACTTCTAGTACCTGTAATGTCTCGCTGATTGAACATGTTTCCAAAGGATATTCCAAACTAACAAACAATTTTAATACAAAAACGAGTATTAAAATTGACCGGAGTACGAACATTATCTAAAATACTATGTACAAAGGGTGATTTTCTCCTTGTTTTCTCCCTTTCAAACCGAGTTTAACTTTGCGTTCTCATCGTTGCATCGATGCAACGATGCAACGCAATGCAACGCAATTCTTGTTCATAACAAGAGATTTGTAACACCTGTTGGGGGGGTGTTTCTTACAGTGGGGTTGCGAATTAATCCACTTTGTGACTAAATTTGGCCATGATATAACAAAGCTGCCAACTTCTGAGGTTAGTCCCGTAGATTACCCACAACCATTTTTTTAGAGTAATTTTATACATGAAAAATGTGGATTATAACGACGTAACGCTCGGAGAAAGCAGTGACTGATAATTTTTTGGAAAGCCTATACAAATTGTCACCGATGTACACGTACCAAACGTAAGAATAACTTCAAATAAGTATGTTCCCAAGGGGGTTGATAAAAAAGTACGTAGGTTGCTCTATGCATATTAAAATCAGCTAAAAATTTTCCAAATTATCTAATAAATGCTTAAAAAATTATTGAAATGAATGTTGCAATTGTTTGCACATTTGGAATTACCCATTTCTGCTGTTAAATGTATCGTTTTTTCAATCACTAGATCACTTTACATGTACAGTCTATATATCGAGTTTGGTTACAATCCGTCCGCCCTCTTCAGCTATAGAATCCTGTTTCCTAGTTGCCAACTAGTTCAGAATATAATTAACCACTATTCTTTAACGGGAATTTTCGCCTTAAGAATAGCAAAACTTTTGGTGCTGGATGAAAGGCAAGGCATTATTTTGGGACAATAGTTAAGAAATATATTGCTTTCAACAAGTGGTATATATTGTTCCGAAGTGTTCTGCCGCCAGGATGTTGATGAAGGGAGGTTATATTTCTACCCATCCTGCTGAGTTCCAAACTACTCCGGAATATAATAAACTCCTAACAGTGATTTTTTGCTTAAACGTAAAATCAGACTTTCGTAACAATGGATTGAATGGTAGGCATTATGCCACAGGTCCGTGGTTCGATTCCCGGGCTGTGCAAGGTTGACCCAGCTCTTCGTTTCTTGAGTGGGTCCTCTGAAATGAGGACCGAGCTAGCTTGGGAGTTAAACACTGGGGGCTACACACATGGGGGAGTCATACCAAAGATAAAGTATCTAGGTTTGTTTTTGTTTTTTTCCCCAGACTTTCCTGTGTTTCATTTTTTTTAATTATTATCATTTATGTCTTACTTCTATTAAATTTAAATGAAAACACCGAAAAGAAATTTTACTTTGACTTTAAGAACGAGATCGCCAGTCTTCTCCGCAGATACAATTTCAAAAAATACGCTTGTTACATCGGAAAATAGAAAATATTTAATAAAAACAATACTGGAAATAACAACAATATCTGTAGCGTTTTAAATATAATATTTTTTGAGCGCAAGGTACCTTTCTGTTCAAGTTTTTTTTAGCATAACACTATAAGTTCTAATGTGAGAAGTTACAATAGTTCAAATTGTCGGTCAAAAATGTTCTTGAGGCTCACATGGAAGATTGCAATATTTGCCAAGCAGTGAATTAAAACATATCAGGATCAAATAACATTTGCAGAAACATTTTAAACATATTATAATAGATGGACCTTTACTGCTATTCTTTTGAGCTATTAATTTAAATAAAATAAGAAAATATACAATAATCAAGTAAATAAGATACAAAATATATGCTGCGTATTACTCATTAATAATACGAACAAAATACTAACATAATTTCACTATAGTGGAATGAATAGAAATTGTCCTGATTAACAACGTATATACAACACAAAAAAAAAAATATCACAATACATGGGAACCATTTTTCGAATACTTTTCTAAATAAGGTAAAAATATGAGGGCACTAAAAATACAACAAATATTGTAACAAAATGGGTCAAATAATACAACAGTCCCGCAGTGGTCTGGGCGCTAAACTCCATTCCCATAAGAACACGGCAAGTGAAGAAGCAGCATCTGGCAATGCCAGTGCTTGGGAGGGTCAACTTCCTCTCGCCTCGACTGCTGTGGGACCGTGCACGTTAATGGGAGCTGGCGCACGTAAAATTTGTCTTGGCTCCAATCTCCTCTAAGTTGTTAAACGATAACTCTCGGGGTGCCGATTTCAGGGGGTTGGTCCCTCCTCTGGAACTGGTTCAAAATTAGGGGATCCCGAACTAAGTCGGACTTACTCCCACTGGGGCTCATTAAAATGGAAGCCGCCCGTTCCGCCCATCGCCTGCCTATATGGAGGATCTGGCACCGCCACGCCATTGCCAGAGGGCATTAGCAACAACAACAACACAACATGGGTAAATACAAATGCAAAAATAGAAAGAGAAAAAAAATACGTATTCTAAGTGGGTAAATTCTGTAATGTAAAAAATATTGAAACTTGAACATAAAATTGAAAAAAAAAACACAGTTGTACAGTAGCGGTATCCCCACAACACGGGGCATAACGGGGGGCAACACGGTGGCATAATTTTGTTAGCATTTTAAGTTTGCTCAAACTTAATCTCTTCACAGAGTGGCAGCAAAAATTAGGCTCGCACGTTGTCCCGAAAAAGCAAAAGGTTGACACTTGTTCAAGAGAGTACTGAGCAATTGTCGCAAAACTTTCAAAAAAGGGGAAGAACTCAACCAATAGTTAGTTAAAAGAAAAGGGCGGACTTTTGAGCCTGCCTCATATCAGTCGGCATCAACGGGTTTTGTTTGTATAACATTAAAATTATATACAAAGAAAAAAGTGCAGTTTCACTTACACTGCACACACTGGGAACTGTGGGACCTTTTCAAAACTAGGTAGAAGCGGGAGATAGTACAAATTTAGTAGAAGCATAAAGATGATAGGATAGACCATAGAATGTTGCTGTAAGATTGTGAGTAGTTGCTCAGGTATTCTATTCATGGTATAGTTTAAAATTTTGTGGTTTATTATAATATTTTAGATTAGATGAATGTACAATCTCAGAATTCCTTTTAAAATGGGGCCTATCTTTGTCAGTTTCAAAATTTGCTTCCGAAAGTTGTATTATTTTATATGGACCTGTATAGGGTGGACTTCATTTACTTGTATTAGGGTACTGGAATTCTTGGTATATTACTTCAACACCAACTGTAAATTTAACCGGGAGAAAACGAGCATCATACCTGATTTTGTTTTAGTTATGATACTGTATAGTTCTTTCCTTAGCTAATTTACGTACTCCATCAACAGGAGGATAATAATTATAGTTTGGCAATAGCAAAAGTCCAAAACATTACTGTATTGGAAGAACATATTTCGGGTTTACCCAACACCTCCTACATGTAGAAAGGATAACAACTCAAGCTTTTACATCATCACGAGGCCCTAGAAGAAAGTGCTATCACAGTTTTATTTTCATAGTAAATAAAACTTAAAACTATATAAAAGAAAGTAAAACTGGTAAAAGAAAGTAAAACTAGTAAAAGAAAGTAAAACTATATAAAATTTCTGGTGAATGCTACAAGTATTAGAAAATATCTTATATTAAACATTAAAATAAAAATATGTTTATCATACAAAATTATTTATTATGATCTATTTCCTTATCACATTATCTAATTAGTCATGGTTAAAAACTGACATTTGTCGCAAAATTATATTTTTATCTCAGTCTATTCAAACGTTGTTATTCATGAGTAAACTCACTAGAATTGTTTATTAGTTTTATTTTGTGAAATTAAAACTTAAGTACCGGACTAATGATGACGTCAAATCTTGGTGGCCTAAGAGTTGTTAGGCTCTCTTTATCTAGAAGGTGTTGGTTTACGCAAATTCCGTGTTCCTTATTTTTCTCTTTGACCGCAGTTGTCCCTTGCAACATTTAAAGACTAACTAGGAAGCGATGTTAGGTGTGAACAGTTAAAAGATGTTTCTTTGGATCAAGTTACAGAAAAAAAAAAGAAAAAACATTCTTGCGCTCATTTTGTTCATTTTCATAGAAAATGGCTGTGAGAAAAATAAAATGTTTTACTTGCAGATGAGACGGAAATGCTTATTTAGACTGGAATCGTACTGTCCTATCAAATTTAACGAAAGTTGACAGTAGGCGTACTTAAAAAATAAAATTTGACAAAAAAATCTTTTCGTAGCAAATTGGATTTACTGAATCAGAATAAATAAATACAACTATTTTAACACACCGGAACTAACTTAGAGAATATAACATAGAGTTTGGGTGATGAGTACCGTCTCTTGAGTATTAATTCTTTGGGTTTCAGAATCAAGGAACGTGCAGATCCGCAACGAGAGTTGCAGATTTGCTAGTGTTGGATTAGGACTTTTAGTTGTGGCTTAACAAACGTGTAACGTTGAGCTTTAATGGTCTTAACCGGTGATACCTGAGGCTGCTGCCGATAAAGGGTGTTTCCAAAGCGTTTCTACAAAATATTTGAGGAGACCGTTGATAGGTATATGCTAAGCTGGATTGCTGTCTTGATCCGATTTTCCGAGCCGCCTGGGCTTGGCTAAAATCCCCAAGAAGGTAGTAAAAACACATCCATAGCTGCCAACGAGCACGGAATATAATTAAATACATTTGAAAATGCGTTAAAATAACTGAAAGCTTCAACGTTCAGTACAAAAATCTTGTTACTTTTTCACTATAGTGTTAGTTGTTTATCAAAAGTGGTTAGGTGGTTTACACGGAAAACTAACTTCTGCCACTGTTTTGCCACCTTTTTGGGGAGTTTAGCCACGCCTCGAAATCTCACAGTGAAGAGTATTACTGAGATAGTAATCCATTTTAGTATACTAAATACAGATCTGCCAATTCTTCTGATTTTATCGGACGATTTCGCACCACAATTTTGAAACAGTTTTCTTTGCATTAAAAAGTATGGTCTAAAATCCGCAACGAGAAGAGAAAATGCTGGTGAGTATATCCACCACCTTCTAGATACAGAAGGCCTGAGAAGAGAAGCTTTTATGTCATAAGTAGGTCTTCTAAGATGACGTCATTACAGTTTTCATTTCACAAAGTAAAACTATTTAAAATTTCTGGTGAATGATTAAAATTTTAAAAAATATCTTAAGTTAAATATAAAAATCGAAAAACCTTTCTGATAAAAAATTATTTAGTATGATCTATTTCTATATCATATTATAAAATTAGAAATAATTATAATTTCTGATTTGTCGTAAAATTAAATTTTCTATCTTAAATCATTAAAATATTTTATGCGGGAGTATATTCACCACAAAATTTGAATAGTTTAACTTTGTGAAAAAAAAAAATGTGTGATGATGTCATTTTAGTGGACCGAGTGATGACGTAAAAGTTTCTGTTTTCAGGCCTTCTACATCTAGGAGGTGGTGGCATATCCGAATTACTTGAAGGTCTAATGATGACGTCAAAGTTTCAGTTGTGAGGCTTTCTATATGTAGGGGGTGTTGGTAGCACCCGCCTGCATTCATTGCCACATCTAATTTTGCATCTATATTAAATGACTTCTTATTACAGTCGACGTTCGTGGTTACAAACCCGTAATAACTACTTTCGAAATAATCGTGAAAATGAGATTCGTAAAAACGAACGTCGAGACTGCTGAGTTATTATTCCGAATTACCGTGTAGTTTTTGAAAACAGTCAGGTGTTGCATGTAGGGATTAGCTTTTAAAGTAGATTTTGAAATATTATATTTTATTAAAAAAAATCAAAAAACAGTTTATTCATAGTAACATTAAACGATAATAAAAAATAAATTTTACGTCTATTCTTGTACTATTTTGTTCGTAGGTTCAAGAGACGCTCGTATTTGTACTTAGAATTTGTTTTATAAAATAAAATAATAGTGTGCTGCAAATAAAAAGAGATTTTTCGATGTTATATGCGTGTTTCCCTCTTTTCACAGAAAGTGGGAATTGCAGAATTGAGTCGGAACTTGAAATTTTACACGAATCTCAAAGCAGCGATGATAACAAATTGAGAAGAGACACGAAATGAGAGATTTTGCTAAAGTTAGTCACTGGACTTGAAAGTCTTTCTTACTGTAGTTTCTTCTTTGACAATTTTTGAACATTTTGCTCTTTCAAGGCATGACTACAGAAATAAAGGATGTGTACATTTTTCTCTATAAAAAGAATTGCTATCAATCCTGACTCGTGAAGCATGCTTCTTTTTATATGATAAAAATTTTCTGCTTCTAGTTTCATAATAATTTATTTCTTCTTTAATGGCCGTTCTATGTAGCCGTCATAAGCCACTACTAAGCTGGAAGTACTGTTCACTTTTATAGAGGCACCTAATAAGTGGAGCAGCGTTGCTTTCCATGAATGGACGGAAGAGAAGACACTCAAATCCATACCAGGAATCGAACCTGGACACGCGGTGTGGCAGAGAGATTCTCTAGCCAGTACACATCCGCGGGCGGTTACGCCGATTCTTTTGCTACATCAAAATTCGGTGACTAATATGAAGAATCAAAGCCGTGCACACAATCAGAATATCTATTGTGGTAAGGAAGCTTTTGTCATTTGCGTTCTAAAACGTTTCTGTTAATAGGACCTTTGAGAAATTCTTTTCTTCACTTTTATTAGTTTGAAAACAAGACACTCGTCATTCGTATGCTGCTTCATTCAAAGCTTTTGTAATGAAAGGGGCCATAAAGGGAACCAAGATTATTCAGAATCAAGTAGAAATACAGAATCGGAAACGTCTTCCTCTTGCATTTGTTAATAACAACTTTGGAATAATATTGAAATTTCGGCTTGTCAAAAATTAATGGATCTTTCACATAATTCGCTTGACTAAAATTCAATATTAACAAGATTAATTATTAAAGTAAGGATTATACACTGCCCTCCAAAAGTTAAGGTACAAACTGTTTTTTGTGAGTAATATTGAAACGTATGAACATAGAAGCAAAAAATTTGGACTACCTAAGCACTAAATAGTTCTTTATTAAGTACGACATAGAAATTTACATAAATTCAACACAAGCATGGTGTGAAAGCAAAAGAACACTTTTGGTAGAAAAGTCCACTTTTGGAGAAAACAGTTTATCAAAGCTTTTTGTGGAAACATATGGTGGAAACATTACAAAAATGAGTTCTAATAAGGAATGTGTCCACCCCTAACTGCAATGCACTGGCTGCATCGATTCTCCATGCTGCTAATTAAGCTGTCGGACACCTCAATAGGGAGCGAAGACCACGCACGGATTAGTCCTTGTTCCAGCTCATGCAACGATCTTGGAGGAGGACTTGAAGCAGCCACTTGTCTGCCAAGGAAGTCCCAAACATGTTCTATCGGACGGAGGTCTGAAGATTGAGCTAGCCATTCCATTAGCTCCAAATCTTGACTCTCAAAGATAATCCTCAACAAGTACAGCTCGGTGAGGTCGGGAATTATCATCCATCAGAATGAAATCATTGTCAATAGCAGCAGCATATGGCCGAACATAGTATGAGGGAGTTGTCGGAGGTCGATTAAGAGAAACGTTCCCTCGGCCGCTTACATGACGTATAGTGTACAAAAGGTATTTGAGAAAAACTGACGGACAATTGGAATACACAAAAAGCTGCACTTTATTGTAGGCATCTTCACAAAACAGTTATTAAAGAACAAGTTCAATTACGCACCGTGCATTGCTTCATAAAAAGAACACCAGGAACATATCTAATTGTTCCGGCCACACGGCATGCCGGAGTTCCATAAAAAAACGAACACAACCTCCTCTGACGGAGAGCAATCGAGAAGTCTTTTCAAATCTTTCTACAAAAACTGCCAGCTCTCTACAGGTTGGCGAGTAAAATATGAGCACTCATAAGCCACTGCCCCACGTGACAACCACCGTCCGGTAGGCGTAAACAATATAAAAATTTGAAACAAACGGATTAAATGATTTATGCCAAGACAGAAGTGCCAGAATTTGGCGGATGCCAATACGTAAGGCTACAACCCCGTGAGAAAACACCGACGGAGACCGGGAGACGCTATGAACTAACACAGCATATGCTAAAGCGAAATTAATTTAGAAGGGAAACCCCGAAAAATCCCAGACATAGCGTCGCGCAAAAGGAAGAATATTTTATCGAGCCGAAAAAACAAAGTGGAGAGAGATTAATACGGAAAACGAAATTTTGATTTAGAAAGACGAAACATAGGAACATTATTTTAAGACGCGAAAAATATGTGAACTTCGTCACATATATCTCTCCACAGCCCAACAAAAAAATTTTGATGCCAGAAATTTTTTTAAAAAGAACTTTAACCCTTGAATTAAACAGAAAGCCTAACATGCAGCGCTTATGAGGGCTCATCACAAAAATACAATACCAAATAACATAACAAATTATAAAATACATCACAAAATACCATTTGCAGAAATATCAACATTATTCTGCTACAAATAAAACAATACAAAACGATTCAATTATCCATTACATATCAAAATTACACATGTGCAGAAACTAAAGAAAAATAACCTTGAATATTCAAAATAATATATGTACATATGACGTCATAAATGTGAGATCTCTTTACACGAACAACTTTGCAGATAACATTGCACGTGAAAAAACATTTACTTTCAAAGTCCTTTGCATTATCAACGTCCATGCAAAATAAGAAATGAAAGTTTCTCAATATTATTAACAAATCTCAAATATACTTAGTGCACTTAATCAGGTTTAAATTTTAAAATAAAGTTCAAAGATGAAGCTTCGAATTAAATGAATGTCAAAGAAGATTCTAATAAAAGTCATGACATAATTTAAATAAATCAAGTCAAAATGATTGCAATCAAATACCTGAAATGTGTCCAATACAATTTAGTTGCAGCACAGGTATTGCTATCAACTTTCAAAACAAACTCTCTCTTTTTTCTTAAAGTTTGTTTATTTATTTATTAATATATTTTTTTAATATGAAACACAATTTACTTCGTAAAAAACATAATAAAAACTTTCAATGAATAAAAATATCAAAACATATATAAATATATATTTTTTTTTATACGAGCTTCAAAACAAATTAAGATTTTTGTGACCAAAAACAGGAAACTTTCAAACAGACGAAACAGGAACATAAACAATATTTGCAAAAAATGGTAAACACAAAAGAAAAATGTATGTTTGTGTGTGTAAAGAAGGTGCAGGTTAGAAAAACCCATTAAATTGTGTAGAAAAGAAAAAGATTACCGACAACCGTAAGCTCACCTAAAAAAAAAGAGGAACAATAGTTTTCTTTTTTTTAATATTAACAACAACTTGATTAACTAAGTTTCATGAAAAAGAGATACATATCATACAGTATACTGAAGTGTACATCTTTAAAAATACTGGACCAGCCAGATACAAACAAGATATTATACAACAGTGTACAAAGCAAGGAAGTGTCTGTGGGCACCTTCACAAACACGCCATTACTAAAACGAAAACATGCATCTACTTTCTAGGTCTTAAATTATACTGATTATGTGAAGTTGTAGGTAGATTAAAATTATCTGTAACACCATTATGGTAGTGATTATTACTATGTAAAGAAAGATATTCAGAACGTGGAGGAGCTAAAATTAATCTATCAATATGTACTCTCTGAGGTTCGAGATGGGGAGCTTGCAAACGTCTAATAGAGAAAGAAACAGGGGAGTGTTTTTTAGTGATCACATAAGGACCTGTGAATTTAGGTTTAAATTTATCCAAAGACTTTTTATAAACAATGTCATTTACGTTTAAATCTCTGAGCCTAGCATGTTGTGAGTGTCTCTGAAAGCGAATCGTTTGTGAAGAAATAATGTTTTGATAAGCTTTCTTATAAATGGAGTCTAATTCTTGCATTAATTTATAAGTGTGTATGTCATTAAGATTTGGCGGAGTTGTCTCAAAGTTAAATGTGTCAAAAATAAGTGATAATTCTCTGCCAAAATGTAATAAATTGGGTGTAAAACCAGTAGTTGAATGTGTTGAACCATTATACAAAGATTTGTGAATTAAAATTGCATGTTCGAAGTTGTGGCCATCAAGTAATAAAGAATTTACAGAGTATTTAATGGAAGTATTTATGCGTTCAGCAATCGAATTACATTGTGGATGACCAGCCGAAGAATGATTAATTTTTATACCAAGTTTGTCATGAAAATGATTATAAATTGAGGCAACAAACTGTGGCCCTAAATCTGACAAAATCACTGCAGGACGACCAAAAGTTGTAAAATATTTAAAAAGAGCCTCGACTATTACATTAGCAGACGTAGAAGTAAGAGGCACAAGCTCCATATGGCGAGAGAAATGATCAGTGATTGTTAGAACAGTACGACCATTACTGAAGGGACCAACAAGGTCAATAGCAAAAGTATGTCCTGGATAAGTTGGTGTGTATGTTTGTTGTAAAGGAGCAGGTCGAGTAGGATGATGTTTCACCTGTAAACATACAGTACAAGAGGCAACAAAATTCACGGTATCAGTATAAATACCTTTCCAAAAATACTTCCTTGTTAGAAATTCGTAAGTCTTTTTTAAACCATAATGTGACAGATGAGAAATTGTTAAAGCTTTTGCTTTTAACGAATGTGGAACAACAATTACATGATGATAAGTTTGATTATGAACATTATACTTTTCACACATCAATAACATAGTTTCTGGATGAATAAAAAAGGCAGGATGAGTTGCAGAGGAACCCTTACTTAAAATTTCATTATAAATGACAGACAACTCAGGATCAGCATTTTGCTCTCTGAAAAAAGTTTCATTTGAAATTTCCAACAGTGGATCAGTACTATTTGAATTTTTCGTAACTAAAAAGTTCACATATTCATTATTTTTAGGAACATTATCAACAATTGGTATAACACCTTTATCATAAATTAACTGAGGATTACTGTCAAGAGTTTCAGTATTATTTTCAAAGTTCTCCCTAGATAAATAGTCAGCAAGTACATTCTTAGATCCAGCAATGTGCTGAAAACTAAATGAATATTCTGACAACTCAAGTAACCACCTTGTGATTATGTCAGCTGGGTTGGTAGTCTTTTTATATTTTTTCAAAGGAGCACTATCAGAAAGAATTATAAAATGTCTATTATACAAATAATATTTAAAGGCATTAACAGATTTATATATAGCCATTAGTTCCAACTTAAGAGCAGGATACTTTTGCTCAGCTTTATTTAACGATTTGGAAAAATAAGCAACTGGAAGTAGTTTATTATCATACATTTGTAAAAGACAAGCACTTATAGAAATGTTGGAAGCATCAGTATTTAAATAAAAAGTCTTATTCCAGTCAGGAAGTCTTACCATATGTTCAGAGAAAAATATTTGTTGCATCTTTTGAAAATTTTGTTCATGTGTAGAAGTCCAAACAAATTTAGCTTTAGGAGTAGTTAATTGAATCAAAGGTTGAGATAACTCAGAAAATGCAGGAATTAAGTGTTTGTAAAAAGTTGCCAAACCAATAAAGCGTTTTAATTGTTTTTTTGTTGTAGGAGTTGGAAAAGAAACAACTTTTGCAATGTTACATTGAATAGGCTTGATAAAATGATTTTCAATATGAAAACCCAAATAGTTTGTTGATGTTTTATGAAAAGAACATTTAGTAGGAGCAAGTGTCAAATTATATTTACATAAAACTTTTAAAACTTTTTCAAGTTTATGTACAGTGTCTTCAAAAGAATGTGATCCTATAATAAAATCATCCTGATATGCGAAAATTCCATCGGAGTTAACCTCGTCTAGTAAAAGATCCATAAGAGCCTGAAAAGTTGAGGCAGCGGATTTCAAACCGAAAACCATTCTTTTATATTTAAATGAGCCAAACTGAGAAGTGAAAGTTAATTTATCTTGTAAATCTTTTGGTAAATCTATTTGATGATAAGCCTGTTGTAAATCTAAACTGGTGAAAAATTTATATGTTGATAGATTAGCAATAATTGTCTGAATTTTAGGTAAAGGATATGATGAACCTTGTATGACAGAATTTAACATACGCAAATCAAGGGCTAACCTATACTTCTGTTTGCCAGAAGAGTCAGGCTTTTTCTTTACTAAAATTACAGGACATGCCCATTCAGAACAGTTACGTTCAATTATACCTGCATTCAGTAATTGGTCTATTTGCTCTTTAGCTTCACTTTGAAGAGCCTGAGGAATTGGAAATGGCAATGTTTTTATTGGAAAATCATTAGTAAAGTTCAACACAGGAATAACTCTGTCAGTGTGTCCTAAAGTAGACATATCTTTTGAAAAAGCAGCAAAATTGCTTAGTAATAAACTACTTAATTCACTTTGTTCATTACATTCTAAATGTGCTAAGTCAAAATCAGATGAAGTTAATTGCTGTTTTCTTTTATTAAGCACTTCTGATGAAGGCTGTATTAAATTACACATTTGAAAATTCTCAGAATCATGGGTTAGGTCTCTTTCTTTAACTTCATCAATATCATAAATATTACCAATCTTGGTATTCTTATTTAAATGAATTTTCTGTTCAGATACATTATGAATAAATATAGAAAATTTTTGAGAGCACTTGTTACCATTTTTGTTTTGATTAAAGTGTTCATTTAAATAACAAGCCTCATAAGAAATGTAATTTTCAGCATCATTTGGTGAAAAAAGAAAATATTCAGTGCTAGACTTATTATCACAACAAACCTGAGCATAAATATGCTCATCCGGCTCTAAAATGACCTTTTGACATAGATAAACAGAATTGTCATTTACTTTAATTGAATTAGGACCTTTTTCATTATTATCAGTTGCACACACATGCATATTGCTAGAGTCTTTATTATTTAGAAAATATACCTTGACATCATTAACCATAAGACAAGAATTTTTCATATCAATTGAAATATTGTTTTCTCTTAAAAAAGGAAAACCCAAAATACCATCAAAATGTTCATTAACTGGAATGTCAACAATATAGAAGCAGTGGTGAAAAAACATTGATTTAATTTTAAAGGTTAATTTAATACAAGCAGAGAATTTTATTTTTGAATTAATTGTAGATATAGTGACTGAAGAAGCCAGGTGTTTGTAATTGATTTTAGATTTAATTTTATTAAAAACATCCCTTGTAAGCAAAGAAATAGAACTACCAGTATCAATCAAGAATTTAAGTTTCTGTTTATTCACCATCACTTCAATTATTGGTAATAAATTACAATCATTGTTCACATTTGCAATAAAATATTCATTTCGTTTTTCGTCTTCAAAAAAATTATCAGTCTGTACATATTTAGATTCAGCAATGGTAACAGGTACAATAGTCTGAGTCGAACAAGAACGAACTCTACGCTCATTAGACACTTTTGGTAAATTTTTAGACAAAATTGGGAAATTGTCTGGTGTATGTATGAAAGAACGAGATGTGTTCCCACCAGTCAAATCACACCTCGAAATTAGTTTAAATCAGTCATTAGAAAAATTTCTTCCTGAATTTCGGAAGTTGGGTCGACGACCAAAATTATTATTTTGTGGAGTATTGTGCAAAACTTTAAATTTTTTACACTGGCGTGCAGAATGATGTCTGCCGGAGCACAATTGGCAGGTAATACTACTTTGACCTCTATTTCTGTCATAATTTTGAAAAACTGTATTTCTGTTTTTAAACTGTGTATTATGAGGTCTACGTTGTCTGAAAAAATTCCGTTGCTCAGAAGCAGAAGCATTACGATTGGTGTCAGCAGAACCAGAAGTAGAATTTTTAAAAGTTAAATCATTAATTTTTGAAGCTAATTCTTCAATTTTTTCAGAAATAGCAAACACTGGGGCTTTTTGTTGATTAGCCAAAACAAGTGATTCAGATTGTGTAATATTTTGTAATTGCTGGGCACGCACGACAGCTTTAGAATAGTCAGTTATGTTATCCTCCAAAATTTTAACTCTAATGTTAGATGGCAAAGCCGACATCAATTTAACATATTTAATATCATCAAGAGCTTGAGAATCCTTAATTTTATATACCTTAGAAACCAAAACATTTAATCGATGAACAAAAGCAGTTACAGAGTTAAAATCTTCAAATTTCAAATTATTAAGCTCGGTTACTGGAGCTAGAATTTCATTATTACAAAAATATTTTTCAAATTCTAATTTAATTACATCAAAATCTCTCGCTTTATTTACAACCTCATTTTCAATAAAAAACTGTAATGCTGGACCAATTAGTTTAGTCTTGAAATACAAAATAGTTTTTTCTTCTGACCATTTGTTTAAAGATGCTAAGTCTTCCAATATACCAAAGAAATGTTTTAATTCTACGGCATTACCATCAAATGATGGAATATTAACAGAAAAATCAGAAATTTTAGACATTCTACAATAATAAAAATAATGACTTACCTACAAAAATGACATAAAACACACAAAACGCAAAAATTATCCTCTTATGAATGAATATCACAATATTTATCCTTGTGACACACATAAAAGTTCCGAATCCATTATAAAAACACACATAATTCTGAACACCACACACGTCTCACGGTTTCCGCTAGAGTTGACTCAGAGGTATCGGCGAAATACAGGAAACATAGGAAACACAAACACTGGTAACTGAAAAACACAGGGCGGCGAAACCAGAAGAGCATCGTAACACCGGAACGGTCACTACGGAAAATGTAGACACAGAGAACCATACAAGTCTATGACTTTCGATTTCCTGAGCGTCATACACACCGCTGGCTAGTAGGCACAGGTATCATAACGAGGAACAGCAAATTCTTTTCGGTCGCACACCGCTGGGTAATCAAAATTCCGATGACATGGAGACGGGAGAGTCCACAGAACATTTGTTTTGCTTAAGTAGGAACAGTTTTTTTTTTTGTGCATTCTTACTCTGGCAAAAGGAAACTCCAACAGCCGGTGATGTGCCGGAAACAACTACTCGTGAAAACGAGCTGGTCACGACGCACCAAGTTTATATGAGGGAGTTGTCGGAGGTCGATTAAGAGAAACGTTCCCTCGGCCGCTTACATGACGTATAGTGTACAAAAGGTATTTGAGAAAAACTGACGGACAATTGGAATACACAAAAAAGCTGCACTTTATTGTAGGCATCTTCACAAAACAGTTATTAAAGAACAAGTTCAATTACGCACCGTACATTGCTTCATAAAAAGAACACCAGGAACATATCTAATTGTTCCGGCCACACGGCATGCCGGAGTTCCATAAAAAAAACGAACACAACCTCCTCTGACGGAGAGCAATCGAGAAGTCTTTTCAAATCTTTCTACAAAAACTGCCAGCTCTCTACAGGTTGGCGAGTAAAATATGAGCACTCATAAGCCACTGCCCCACGTGACAACCACCGTCCGGTAGGCGTAAACAATATAAAAATTTGAAACAAACGGATTAAATGATTTATGCCAAGACAGAAGTGCCAGAATTTGGCGGATGCCAATACGTAAGGCTACAACCCCGTGAGAAAACACCGACGGAGACCGGGAGACGCTATGAACTAACACAGCATATGCTAAAGCGAAATTAATTTAGAAGGGAAACCCCGAAAAATCCCAGACATAGCGTCGCGCAAAAGGAAGAATATTTTATCGAGCCGAAAAAACAAAGTGGAGAGAGATTAATACGGAAAACGAAATTTTGATTTAGAAAGACGAAACATAGGAACATTATTTTAAGACGCGAAAAATATGTGAACTTCGTCACACATAGGCATCAAGGATCTCGTCCCGATATCTCACACCAGTCATAGTTCCTCCCTGGAACACATGCAGGAAAGTGTGACCATCGAGTGGGATCCCTGCCCAAACCATTATTCCACCACCTCGATAACTGTTTCTTTCCACAGTGTTCGATTGATGGTATCGGGTGCTTCGTTCCCTCCAGATAAGCAGACGTCCTATTTCGCTCTCCAGTGTGAATCTCGACTCGTCTGTAAAGAGTACAGAGGCCCATCGCTGTCTGCTCCAAGTAACGTGTTCTCTTGGCCAAGATAATCGGGCCCTTCTCTGTCGTCCGTTGAGGGGGACACATACAAGTGATCACCTTGCATGGAGACCTGCATTGTGAAGAAGCCGTACTAGCGGATATTCTACTCTCTGATGCTACAGAGGGGTTTGCAACAAGTTGCGAAATCGAAATGCTACTTCTTTTCCTGGTCAAAAGATCTGTAAAATGATATTCTGCGCGTGTTGTAGCTTATGGTCGGCCTAGAACATGTCTTCTGGGCACAGAAGCTTCCGTTTGATATTGATTCCAGAGACGGTGGACCACTCTGCGAGACACATTAAGACGCCTAGGAGCATAAGCCTGCGACAACTCCATTTCCATTCATACGACCGCCCGCCACCTTAACGAATTGGTCAAACAGTTTCTCTAAGACATTGCGGTACCCTGCTACCTATTGTTAACGAATCTGCTAACAAAAGTTGTAATTCGACCAAACTTGAAAGCGTAAATATGAAAGCCTGATACATAGCTGCCAACTCTTCCGGTTTTTCCGGAATATTTTTCACCACCGTCTTCAAGCAGTTTTATCTTACAATAAAATTTTGAACTTATTTTAAGCTGAAATTCGTAAGTAAAAATTAGTGGTGGAAAATCTTCCGGAAAAACCGGAAGAGTTGGCAGCTACGCTGATATTTGCACACTTTTCTCCGACTCATATATGCCTATTCTTTTCTATAAAAACAAAGTGGTAGCTATCGTTTTTACATAAATTTGCATAAAGTTCATCTTTATCATTTATATAAACCATAAATTTCACTGTCAGTGTCATTTTTTTATGGTGAGCTCCGAAAAGCATGCTGTTCCTTAACTTTTGGAGGCCAGTGTATATTGATTACATCATTGATTATTAAAATGATTATTAAGGAGCTTTTTATGGATCAGTAATTACCATAGCCAGAACCGTAGCCAGACGATGAGATTATTATGGATCAGTAATTATCATAGCCAGGCCCATGGCCCGAATAAGGGGACAGTGCGCCCAGGATGGCTAAGCATTTTCAATTGTTTTCTTCTCGAAAAAGATATCCGAATGTTTAAGGAAAAGAAAAGTATAACTAAATTTTGATTCACCAGAAATACATTTTTAAATATAATATCAACATGTAACGGAAAGCTGCTCGGGAGGACTTATTGATGAAACTGCCACTTGTAGACGAAACTTCTCAACTAAATTCCAGACTTGTCGCAAGTGTTAGCGGGAAATGGAGTAAGTCTGACGTCTTTTTCCGAAGCCTAACCTGAACTAACCGTGACCCCTAATAGTCTAAGAGCCAGCGACCGCCAGACCTTCGTCATAGTATAAAAGCTGAAACTTTCTCTGCGCATACCCCCCAACAGAGGTAGGAACAATCGGCCACTATAAAGTTTGGATGACCGTGGCTTTGCCAGGTAACAGGTGGCAAAGGTGTATAAAATTGCAGAATATTTTCGTCATTTCATAAAGCTTAATTTTTGTATATGTTCTTCTTCGCAATACTAGAAATCACTTTATCCCTTGCCAGACATTTTTCCATCGTGGCAAACCCCCGCCAGACAACCTCAAAGTCATGGAAAACTGTTGTGTTCGTAAACTCCCGCGACGAAGTACGTCAAGCTGTCACGAAGTGGCAAGCACATTTTATACTGCTACTTCTGAAATTTCTTACGATGCTGCAGCGCGCTCGTAATAGAATTACGTTTTCCATGACTTTGAGGTTGTCTGGCGGGGATTTGCCACGATAGAAAAGTGTCTGGCAAGGGATAAAGTGATTTCTAGTACTGCGAAGAAGAACATATGAAAAAATTAAGCTTTATGAGATGACGAAAATTTTCTGCAATTTTATACACCTTTGCCCCCTGTTACCTGCCAAAGCCACAATCATCCAAACTTTATAGTGGCCGATTGTTCCTACCTCTATTGGGGAATAGTCGCACAGAAAGTTTCAGGTTTTATACTATGACGAAGGTCTGGCGGCCACGGGCTCTATAAGGGTTTGTCTTTACGAACACTCAAGGGTCAATCACATAGTTCGTAAAGTCGCCCTGTCACAATTATTCATGAGCACTCGATCAACACCTTCTGGATGGTGAAGACCTAACAACCGAAGCTTGGCGTCATCGATAGATCTTCTTAAATGACGTCATCACAGCTATATCTTCAAAAATTAAAACTATTTAAAATTTCTGGTGCATGCTACAAATATTAGAAAATATCTTAAATTAAAGATAAAAATTAAAATACCTTACTGCTAAAAAATAATTCATTGTGATCTACTTCTGTATCATATTATAAAATTAAGGATGGTCAAAAATTGTGATTTGTCGTAAAATTAGTTTTTTATCTTAAATCATTAAAAAGTTTTATGAATGAGAAAAGTAACCACTAATTTAAAATAGCTATACTTTGTGAAAAAAAACTGTGATGAATTCGTAAGAGATCTAATAATGAGGTGAAAGCTTTTGTTGTAAGGCTTTTTGTATCCACATGGTGTTGACTTGTTGTACAATGGAGTTGGCCTTTTAAAGTAGGTTTTGAGATATATCATGATAAAGGTATATAAAAAAATAGCTGATTCAAAGTTACATTAAATAACGCATATGTGCAACAACTCCGGGCAGAGAGTCAACCACTTTTTATACACAGTAATTTTCGTGTTAAAAAATAGTGAGATTTCATAACGTAACGTCTAAATCGCTCGCTTTATTGAAACAAATTCATAAAAAATATGCTGGTTAGAAAATGTGGTAAATAATGTGCCCTGAATTTTGCAGCTATGAATAACGTTAAGAAATAGATTTGACAGTCTATTCTTGTACTGATTTTCTCATACGTTCTAGAGATGCCTTTGCTTATAGTTACTTTTATAAAATAAAATAATAATGTCCTGTAAGTATAAGTATATATACTAATATAATAAGAACGCAGTAGTGTATATTTCTATCTTTCCACATAAAAATGGAATTGCTTAAAAAAGTCGGAACTTGAAATTTTACCTGAATTTTATAGCAACGCTGATAATAAATGAAAAAGAGACGTACGTACGTGAAATGAAACTTTATTAAAGTTGGTCATATACCGGAAAGTCTTTCTTCGTGTAATTTTTTCTTTAACTCTGAGAAATTCTTTAAAATTTTGGATCTTAAAGACATGACTACAGAAATAAATGATGAATACATTTTTCACTACAAAATGGATATTATGAATCGTGACATCGTGAAGGATGCTATATTTTCTGAAGTTAATCTCATAACGATTGTTTTTTTTTTTTTTCTAATGGTGAGCACTAGCCTATTTATAGGCACTAGCTACTACTAGGCTGGTGGTACTAGTCACTTTTATGGAGGCACGTAATAGGTGGAGCAACGTTTCTTACTAAGAAAGTAAGAAAGAAATAACACTCAAACCCATGCCGGGAATCGAACCTGCACCCGCGGTGTGGTAGAAAGGTTCTCTAGTCACTACACAGCCCTGGGTGGTCATAATGATTCTTTTGCTGCATCAAAAATCAATGACTAATAGGAAGAATAAAAGATTAACGCATATTGCAAATATCTATTACGGTAAGGAGGCGGTTGTCATTTGCGTTTAAAAAGAGTTTTTGTGAATAGATCTTCTAAGAAATAGTTTTGTTCACTTTTAATTAGTTTGAAAAGAGAAAACCCTCGTCATTCATATACAACTTGATTCAAAGCTTTTGTAAGAAAATTATATAAGGAGTGATAAGTGGAAACAAGATGGTTGAGAATCAAGTAGCAATGTCTGAAACGTCTTCTTTATTTATTTGTTAATAACAACTTTAGAATAATATTGAACTTCCAGACCAAGGTTCATTAAAAATTAATGGATCTTTCGCAGAAAGCATTTGACGAAAATTGATTATTAACAAGACTAATTATTAAAGTAGGGATTATATATTGATTGCAGGGTCATTCCACGTCAAATCAAACACAAAACTGGAGAAAGTTCACCACACCAACTTGGATTTTCCTCAAATTTTATATAGAGGATTTATAGGCTAAGACAACAACAAATCTCAATTTTGAAGGTTCCGCGATAATTAATTACCGTGAAATTAATTATGCAAATTTTTAAGTTTTCTGCAAGATGCGCCAACTTTTTTCTCAATTCGTTAAATAACTCCTTACCTGTAAAAGTTACCGAAGTGAAAATTTGTTTCTAGGAGTAACTTTTTACGCTAATTCCAAAAATGTTATCGAAATTTGCATATCTTCTATAGTTTATGCATGAGCACTGCATTTGTTAAAAAACATCATGAATTTTTTTCGGCATGTCTGATCACAGACACATGTTTTAAATTTTTATATGTTGTTAAGATGGAATAATCCTACTTAATCTATCTTTGTAATAAATCTTTGTAATAAATCTTTGTAATAAATCTTTGTAATAAATCTTTGTAATAAATCTTTGTAATAAATCTTTGTAATAAATCTTTGGAATAAATCTTTGGAATAAATCTTTGGAATAAATCTTTGTAATTCTGTATGACATTCAAGTCAATAGAAGGAACAAAGTTTATTGAAAGATTTGGATTCCTGTAAGTTACAGTACTTATTTACCTTTAACAGAATGCGAACAAATTTGTGCTTTGGCTAGTTTTGTGGATACAGCAATTTGAAATAAGTTTTACTCTATACTGTATTAAATTTTTATTGTTACAACAACTAGCATAGCAATGTCAGGCACATTGTCAAATTGCACATTTGGTGATATATTGCAGAATAAATGTCATGTAACCGGTTATTCTCGGCAAACTTTTACGTCTACCCTCCTAGAAGGATTATATTCGAAATGTTCTGAAATCGATTTTTCGGCATTCTTGAGTGTTGTGCATTTTACAGCAAGAATTTTATCGATATCTCTTTTCGTCTTTGAAATCCCGCAGAATGTGTGAAAAGAACTTTTTGGGCCTTTATCCTCCATAAATTACGAATTTTTGAAAATACTCTCTAATCAAGCACCTACGCTATAAAATTCCACTCGTGCTAAATTTTGTGTTATTAGCTTCAGTAGTTTTGGCTAGGCAAAATATTGACATACGGAAAACGGATAGACCTTTCCGGTAGACCTAAAATATATACATATATATGTTTTATTAAACATTGTTCTTTCTTTTGAGTTCAATATCATACAGAATTCCAAAGATTTGCTGGCTGATGGATGACTGCCAAAAACAACAGGGTTAAATTAGAAATAATTCTAAATTTTAACTTTAGAATTCTTTTTAATTTAAGATTGTTTTACATGCATTTTTTGTTGTTTGTTTATTTTACTTTCCGATGCAAGCACTTTGATATTTTTTCTAGTTTTTGAAAATGCCTGGGTTAGTATTTAAACTTCAGATATCAATTTAAAAGACATAGGAAAATTGACTAACGCTTCTGAATTTTCTCATCTTCAGTATAAAAATTGCATATGAAAATCCTCATATATAGGTACATACATACAATTTTTTTTTCTCTGCTCCTGAGCAGAAAGCCAAGATGAAATTATTTTGGGATGTAGGATTATTCCATCTTAACAACATATAAAAATTTAAAACATGTGTCTGTGATCAGACATGCCGAACAAAATTCATGATGTTTTTTAGCAAATGCAGTGCTCATGCAAAAACTATAAAAGATACGCAAATTTCGATAACATTTTTGGAATCGGCGTAAAAAGTTACTCCTAGAAACAAATTTTCACTTTGGTAACTTTTACAGGTAAGGAGTTATTTAAGGAATTGAGAAAAAAGTTGGTGCATCTTGCAGAAAACTTAAAAATTTGCATAATTAATTTCTCGGTAATTAATTATCGTAGAACCTTCAAAATTGAGATTTGTTGATGTCTTAACCTATAAATCATCTATACAAAATTTGAGAAAAATCAGAGTTCGTGTGGTGAACTGCACTGTTCGATCTGACGTGGAATGACCCTGCACCATTTATTATTAAAATGATTATTAAAAAAATAATTATGGATCAGTATTTATCATTGCTAGGCCCGTAGCCGAACGGTGAGATTATTATGGATAAGCAAGTATCATAGCCCTGCCCGTAGCCCGATGAGGACCGCGGCCCGACTAGGGGTGCTGTGCCCGCAAGATGGCAGCGCATTCTTTTTTTTTTCGGGGAATAGATTAGAATAATTTAAGAAAAAAAAAGTAATTATAAATTTTTGACTCACCAGAAATACTTTTTTAAAATAGAATATCAACCTGTAATGAAAATGCGTTCCAGTTGTATAATGCTAGCAAAACGTTTGAAATGTCACAAGTAGACTGCAGACTAGCTACAAATGTTAACGCGAAAGGAATGGTGACTGATTTCTTCTTCCCTCTGATCGAAAGCTGACGGCTTGTGAAGCGCATTTTCGTCTAGTGATAGTTATGCGTTTTTCTTTACTCTTGTTAATTCCATTTGAAATGTTTTGAAAGGCAAAAATGTGTTTTAATAGCGATGCTTACCGTCACTGATAGATTTTTGGTCTCATTTCTGCAAACACTCTGAAGAGAAAATTACCACTGTGCTTCCATTACTTTGATCAACTGAAGGGGTCACAGGACATTCAAAAACGAACTTTTATGAGGGTATTTTAAGAGGAAATGCAGATTCACACTTCCCTCCCGTTCAATGACTAAAATATGCTTGTGCGTACAGGTCCGAAATCATGATAATTTTTTAAGTAATGATATTAAATAGTTGCTTACATAGAAGCATAATTGCATTTATGCGTGCTACATTGTTAAAAGATTTTTTTTTATCCTTAAATAATTTGGTTAATGTAATATGGGAGTTAAAAATAAATATAACTTGTTGTTTTTCTGGTCATGTTACCTTTTGTCGTATCTGAGTTCATATTTTTATTGAATAACTTTTAATTACAGTAGACACTCGTTTTTACGAATCCATAGGGACCATGCAAATAGTTCGTAAAATCGTCTATAAGAATTATTCATGGCCATTCTCTAGTTCGCAAAATCGAAAGCCTTGGTAAAAAAAGATCGTCCACTGCAGTATTATCAGGCCCGCCGAGAAGGGCATGGGGGGGGGGCAATTGCCCCTGGGCCCGAGCTAGGAGGACGTATGTTACGAATTTTTAGCGTACAAATCCCACAGGAAGATAAAATATTTGTGTCTCACAAAACATTTTGATAAAGAAGGTAACTCTGCTCTAACAGAGAAAAGACAAGGTTAGCAAACAATAATGATATTAAATTCCGCATGCCAATTTCGGTAAACATGTCTTAAAGTTATACTTATCGAAATCGGTTTGCGGCATTAACTCTCATTGGTGTTTGCTAAGTTTCTATTTCTTTTTTCTGCGGTATACGTTTGGCTACGAATTTTACAATAACTCTGCTTCAGTTTTTAGACAGCGAGTACTGAACATTAAAAAAAGTCTTAGATTTAATTGTATCGAGTGATTCTCTGTATACATTAAGGAAGGATTTCAGAATTATAGATACATTAGTTAAAAAGTAATTCTGATAAAATACTTGCAATTTGATGTAAATTTTATCATGTACAAGGTTTTGTATATATAACTACTTCAAATTTAAAGTGTACTAAATCCAAACAGTTTTAAAAAAGGGGAGGGGGGCTCGTCGTAAATACCTGCCCTGGGGCCCGAAAATCCCGTGGGCGGATCATGTATTATTATTCCGAAGTATCATTTTTTTTTTTTAAACTGCGGTTGTATCGCCTGCTGATTTTAGCTTTTAAAGTAGATTTTGAACTAGTTCTCATAAGAAAAGTAAATAAAAAAACAGATTATTCAAAGTAACATTAAATAACATTAAGAAACATATTTGACAGTCTATTCTTGCACTGTTTTGTTGATACGATAAAGCGACGCTAGTGTTTATACTTAGTTTTATAAAATACATATAGCATAATAATAAGCTGTAAGTATAAATAGATATGCCAATATAATAAAACGCAATATTTTCTCTCTATCGACAGAAAATGGGAATTGCAGAAAAAGCTATGAATATGAAATTTTACACGAATATTAAAGCAACGATCATAACAAATGAAGAAGAGACATAAGTATGTGAAATAAGGTACTTTATTAAAGTTAATCAATTGACTTGAAAGTCTTTTTTCCCTTAGTTTTATCTTTAACAATGAGAAGTTTCTTAATATTGTACTCTTTAAATACATGACTACAGAAATAGGTGATTTGTGCATTTTTTCTCTTTAAATGAATGTTTATAAATCGTCACTTATTGAAGCATGCTTTACATTTTATGTATTACATTTTCTGCCATAGGGCCTTTAATGAGCCCTCTGACGTTCGGCTGAGCTTTCACTTAGAACCTCCAGATGCCGAGTCCCGGCCGGAAATCAAAGAAGACCCCCCTCCCCCTTTTCTGGTGAAGAAGACTCCCTCCTTCCTCTATCTGGTGAAATTTCCCACTCCCTTGTGGGCTGGAGTTTGCGATGACCGCGCCGAAGAATATCTAAGGAAGTTTTCGTGCGAAGAAAAAACAGAGAACAACAAAGACATCTGATGAGATGAAACAGATAAGGAAGATCGTGGGACTTCTTCGCGCCTCCCATGATGTAGTCGCCAACTTCCCCGGAAAAGAATTAACCACTTTTTTTAGCAGTAATTTTTCGCTTAAATTATCGCAAAATTTTGATGATTGAGACTGTTTACCATTTCGGAAAAACATTTTTAAAAAATTACTGTACGCTAAAAGCGTTTAGTTATATTCCAGCGTAGTTGGCAACTCTACGTAATGGCTGTTGTCCAGCGATCCTAAGAAGCTTCCCTGCCGCAAGCCGGAGGAAAGAACTATTACTTTCGCTCAACCGGCCGACTGGCTGTTTGTATGTGATGCCGTTTAGCAGGGCGTGACAGTCAGAGAGAGTCTTTTCTAATGCCGGGCAATTGCCTGTTTTTTATTACCGGCTGGCACTTGTCGATAAGGCATTGTCCACTAGAGCTGCCCAAAGTTAATGTGGCAATTTTATTATGTGGGCACCCAGTGGACAGCCAGCGTTACTCCCTATGAAGGTACGGACACGTAACATCCGTGGCCCAAGCCGGGATTCGAACCCGGACACAAGGCGTGATAAAATGGTTCTTAAGTCACTACACCACCTGGATGTCTGTAGTCTGCCAATGCAAGACCTCCTAGATATAGAAAGGCTTACAACTCCCACGTCACCAAGCTTTGCTGTTTAAATCAGTGTTATACTGTATTTCTTACAAATTTTAATTCTGATATGGATCAAGGAGTACATTTCATAGAAAGGATCTGGCCTACCTCTCCTGCTAGCTTTTCTGTTGATTTCTTGTTTCCCGCTGTGTTTTACCTGTCTCAGTGACTCCAGTATAAAGACGAATATATAATAATTTATTTCTGGGTTTATATAACACATCTCACACAACATTAACAAAAGAAATTTAGATTCTGCTATCAGAAGGGGGGGGACCCCTTTTACTCGACTGTTTACATCGAAGCCTTCGCTGCATCTGAAAAGCAAAAAACTTTCAGTTCAACAGCGCCCTCTTCTGACTCTGGGGAAAGTCAATCTGCTTCATCTTCCTGTCCCAAAGGACCGTTGTACAAACAGTCATTAGGTTCTTCACCAGCGACATTAAGTTTAACAGGATACAATAGTTGAATTGGTCGTTTCAGTATAGCTCCATTGGGAAGTTTGATAGTGCATGCACGAGTCTTTCCATCACGTCCAGGATGAACACCGATGACTATACCCATCTTCCACATAAGTCGAGGAGTCTTTTCGTCATACATTAAGGCAGTCAAACTTTTCGTCGGCTCAATATTTGATTTGGACCGCATTGACTGATGGGCAGTTCTCAGTTCTAACAAATACGAAGATTGCCATTTTCTTCATATTCCTTCTAAAATGGCTCTTTTATGTTCCCACCTACCTTTTAGATCAGACTTGCTGGAGGTTGGAGCTACGGATGAGTTTGGGGAGAGAGCAACAAGTCTTCTACCTATGAGGAAGTTTTCAGGAGTAAGTGGCTCAGGTTCCTCGAAGTCGCTGTAGACAAATGTCAACGGCCTGGAGTTTATAATAGCCTCAACTTCATTGACTACAGTCTCTTGTTCTGCAAACGTCTGGAGGATGATCTTTCTAGTATTCTTCTTACGCAATTTTTCGTGGATCTTATAAGCCTTTCCCAAAACACCCCTACCATTTTGCTCTCTCTACGATAAAATTCCACTCGACGTTTTTATTTGCAAAGTAGTTCTGGATTTCTTCTGCCTTCAAATGTTTCCACGATAAATTCATTTCAGTTTTAGCCCTTTTGACCCAGCAGCGCACACACGTATAAATTACGTATTCCCGATGTCGAAATGGCGAAAATAGGTCGAGCAAAAATTACAGCAAAAAATATCGTTTAAAAGAGATCAAACATACATTGTGTTGTCGACGCTATAAAGAGCCGTCCTATGTTGGTCAGGGAGGCGGATGATCTTCGACAGTGAACTTGGTCACCCTCACGAGGTCTATGTTCCGTCAATAGATCGCCGATTTTCCGCTCATGGCTTCGAGCGGTCTGAGAGACCTCTCCAGCCAGCCAAGAGGATACAGATGGACCATCGAGAAATTTTTTCAGCTTAGTTAATAGTCAGTTGAACGTCAAAGAAACAGTGCAGGGGAGACGGAATTCTTTCGCACGACCTTTGAACTGTCCACCCCAACCGTTTTCCCAGGAACGCTGTCGTCACGTGACATGTGCTTTTTTTTCTTTTTTGTGTGCGTATTCGTTCGTGGTTCGCTTGCCCGTACTTCGCAGTTTTTTTTATGCACGGGCAGATATAGCACCATTTTCAGCGCGTAGTCAATGGCTGAGCTCAGCTGCGCTGCACAGAAGAGTAAATTTTCGGTAGTTTTAACTATGAAAGTGGATATTTTCCCAGAATCTCTTCGAATATTTTCAAGTTTAATGCTAACACGATTTATCGTTAGCTTGACATACACTGCTCAAAACAATTAAAGGATATTGCGGTTTTAGGTGGATCTTGTAGCTGGGAAACTTTTTAGCTGATTGATACATGGTCTACAGACGTAGTAGGTTATATGAGAATAAATTACACATGTTTGGCAGAAAAAAATGCATTTTATTGCGCATTTGTGTAGAAAAGGAAAAAAAACGCAATTTGTGCATATGAGAAAAAAGAATAAGAAAAGGTGTTTTCTTCAAAGGAAATCATTTTCAGGGGGGGGAATGGTTTCCACGGACGGCCAGCAACGTTGAACACCTTTGAGGCATGGGGTCAATGAGGCTATTAATCACGAGTTGGAGTATTCTGATCCACTCTTCCAGAAGAGCTCTTTCCATTTCTTGGAGAGTTTGTGGGGGTGGTTGGCGGCCAGAAACTCGTCTTCCTAGAGCGTCCCTAACGTGCTCTATTGGATTCATGTCTGGAGAACACGCTGGCCATTCCATTCGTACGATTCCTTCCTCGAAAAGGAAATCCTCCACCGGGTTAGCACGATGTGGCCTGCAGTTATCGTCCATTGAAATAAAGTCATCCCCGATTGTTGCAGCGTAAGGGACTACAATAGGTCTGAGGATCTCATCCCTATATCGGCGACCAGTCAGAGGTCCATCTCGAATAATGTGGAGGTCTGTGCGCCCATCAATGTAGATGTCACCATACACAACCACTCCCCCACCGCCAAAGCTGACACTTTCGTGCACGAACGCAGGATTATTCCTACTCCGCGGTCCCTCCAGATGAAAATACGCCTATTATCAGGATGAACTGAAAAACGGGACTCGTCAGAAAAAAGAACATTGCTCCATTAATTTCTCCTCCAGTTCAACTGCTCTGTTGCCCACTCCCTGCGGTCGCGACGATGCCTTCATGTTAGTCTAACGCAGGCATGGGCAAACTTTTTCGGTCGAGGGCCAAAAATCGAAAAAAAAAAGTTTGGCGGGTATTTGGCGATAAATTTTTCTAAAATTTTAAAAACAATACATATGCATTACAATTTAAATATGTGAATGAGATGAATGAAATTGCGATTTCATTTTTAAAAGTTTCTTATATTGAGGTTCGAAGTGAGATGTACTGATTCTAAGGAACGAGGCTAAATGCTCATCTGCCAGTCTACTTCTGAAAGAATTCTCTCTAAGGTTCATAGTTGAAAACACTTATTCACATATATAAGATGAAGCAAACATAGCACTGATTTTCTGGTAATGAGATATTAAATTTGGGAAACTTACTTTCGATAACGATTTCTAAAACTCTAACTTTGGCATATTTAGAAACAACTGTTTGCGATGATTGTTAAATTGCAACTCAATTAATTCAAGCTGCAAATCGGACCTCACTGCTTGACAATTTACGTTGAAAGGTATGGTAAAAATATCCAATTCTGTTTAAATGGCACTGAAATCTGGAAATCTGAGTTCAAACTCAAAATGCTGTTTTTTCAAGCCATCTTCATAATTCTTAATAGGGACAGGGTGCGAATTGACGGAGGGGATGCCGGATAGACGTTACGGGGATCGTCCCCGGCTGAAGAATGTAATATCCCTGGCTAGAGAAATATTAATGGATCCCTGCCAGGGATACTATTTATCCCCTGCTGAATAAATATTAAACTGGTGACTGGTGAGTGAAGATTTGGGATTGAAGTCAAGAAGTCAAAAATGAAGGTGGTATGTTATCGTTTGTTCCCAGACAGCGCAGCAAATTTGCATCAAACTTGCAGCAAGCTTGATTCATCAAGTCAATAAGCTTGAAAATTCCAGTCGTGTAAGCTTGATGCAAGCTTGAATCAAGTGTTCTAGTTTACACTTGCCCAGCTTGCATTAAGCCTGACATTTCAAGCTTAAAAAAGTTTCCGAAAAAAAAAAATTCTAAAAAAACGGGGCGCCCGCATACTTTATTTTCGGCGCATTTCCCCCCCTCTATGCTGTAAATTTAAGTTATTTTAATCTGTTTCCATTGAGTGTCCGTGGCTAGAATAGAACCCGGGACCTTTCGATTCGTAGCCGAGCGCGTAATCCATTCAGCCACCGGAGCATTGCGCAGCTATGACTAAAGTTTGAAGTGAATTATTAAGCGGTTTTATGGCCAGATTGATAAGTGGGCGATATGTTATTTGTTTTTTTTTATTTTTCCATGGGATGCATCAAAATTAAAATAATTTTATGTGTGATTTAGAGACTCTATTAATAGGGAAATAAACATAATATAAACTTAAGAGCAACACATGTTTTAGAACTTTCGCAACACTCATGAGCAATACTGCCGCTGGCCAAAATCGACACAAACGACTGATTTTGAAATCAATTTCGTAGTATAATTGTATTTTATTTTGAAGAATATCCATATTTGGAAATATAGAATGGGTTTACTTACTTAACACAAATTTTGTGTTAAGTAATCTGAAATCAAAGAAACAGATAGACGTTACTCCGAAATGCTATATCACAGATGCTAACATAACATGTATGGAATACAAAGACTTTAGTCATTTTTGTAAATATTTCTTATAATAACAAATAATTGAAAAATTTTGCTATTTTTTAACGGTAAAAATTCTCTTTACAAATGTTGTTAGTTATTTTCCTACATATATTGGTATGCTATATCGATATAGAGCATTTCGAAGAATTAAAAATAAGTTTAAATTAATTTATGCAAATGTAAATCTGAATTATTTTCATTGTTCATACTTTAAAATTTAAAAAAAATTATTTAACTTCTGAATTTTTTTTTATCCTTTTAATTTTATTTTAAAATTACAAAAGTGTAAGATGAAAGATTTTTGGGCCCTAAAATCTGTAGGCGTTTGTCCTGACGGTAATATGGCACTGGTAATGAAAAACCCATCCCCGTTAAAACACATCTTTTACGAACTTTCAACAAATTTGACGACGCTAGACAATTAATGTCCATTCTCTTTCACAGATGGCACCATCACCGCACTTTGCAAGTGAAAATCCAGCTTAAGCCAACCTTGCATTGCCAAGCCAAATATCAAGCTTGATTTAAGCTTATGTGCTGTCTGGATTACTATACTCTAAGGCGACTGCCTTAAAATTTCGTCTCTTTTCTAAGCTAAGAACACTCAAGGGTGGCTTCCAATACAGGCACATTGTATGTATCTTGTGTATCTGTGAATTCATAGAACAAATAACCACTGGCGGATCCACGGGGGGGGGGCTCTGGGGATTCGCCCCCCCCCCAGAGCTAGAAATACACTATGGATTAGGGAAGTTTTAAAAAATTGTAAATTTTCACAAGAACTGAAATTTAAAAAAGTAGCACTGTATATACAGTTGACTCTGACAGTTGGAATGCAAAATTTTCAGGCTTCGGCTGGTTAGCTAGAAAAATTCATGAACATAAAATGGAAGCCGGCACATTTTACATTTGAGAAAATCTGGAAGAAAGAATAACGGGAAGGAGAAAAATGAAACAACTGACTCATTTTGATTTTCTTGAAACCTAATTTTATTGTAATGCTTGTTTTTACTACCCTGTTCGCACCCTGAATAGGGATATATAACATATAAATATATATTTTCTTTCAATTTCCGTCGGACCGGCAAATTTAAAATTCTATCCGCGGGCCGGATAAAACCTTCCGGCGGGGCCGGATTTGGCTCTCTGTTAACAACGATCTCTTTCCAAGACGATATTTCAAAGTCCTAGCAACTCCAACGTAAAAAATTTCTATTCAAAGACGACGTTGTTTCTGTTTAACAACGATTTTTTTTTTTCTACTTACGCTACTGGAACAGGAGAAAATTTTTTTAAGAGTGGGAAAAAAGTGTCGGGGGATGTCAAAAGTGCAATTCGCAAGACAATCTCGACTACCTGAGTGTATTCTCAAAGGTATTTTAGAAGCAAAGAGAAAATTCTTGAAGCAGCACAAAAATTTAGTTCGGGATCCAAATCCAAACGGCCGAAAAGTCAATGTAGCCGATTGGAAGAGTTTACCAAGGCACTTCTGCATGCAAATGATTGCATGAAGCAAGAGCACCCAACATTCTAATTTCTGGGCCCCACCATGGCCGAGTGGATAAGACAGTCGACATGATAGGTGGCTGAAGTGTGAAGGTCCCGCGTTTGGACCTACCGCGCGGCTGTGGATCTAACTATCTGGAGATTTTCCAGATGGTTTTCACCTGATTTAACGTGAATACGCTTTAGAACCTCTGAAAAAATCCTCCGACCAAGGCAACCGTCCCAGAATGCAGATGCCTCTAGTATAGGCTTGCCACATAACAAGTAACTCCAATTTCTGGAGGCCCGACGAGTGGCTGAGCGCATAGCGCTCGCAACTGGGAGAAGAAAAGTGCCTGGTTCAAACTCAGGTCGCGTCCGTCAATCTCAGTTTTCTCCGAAACTTCTCATAAATGCGGATTAAGACCCTTAGAAAAAACCCCATGTAGGGTACCGCGTACTCGGCCTATATCCCTCATGTAGATAATTGTTCGTATTACCAAAATAAAATAAAATCAAGCAATTACTGCAGTGCTGTTATTCTGGCAGAAAAATTTGGAATGCAAAATTTTCAGGCTTCGGCTGGTTAGCTAGAAAAATTCATAAACATAAAATAGAAGCCGGCACATTTTACATTTGAGAAAATCTGGATGAAAGAATAACGGGAAGGAGAAAAATGAAACAACTGACTCATTTTGATTTTCTTGAAACCTAATTTTATTGTAATGCTTGTTTTTACTACCCTGTTCGCACCCTGAATAGGGATATATAATATATAAATATATATTTTCTTTCAATTTCCGTCGGACCGGCAAATTTAAAATTCTATCCGCGGGCCGGATAAAACCTTCCGGCGGGCCGGATTTGGCCCGCGGGCCGTAGTTTGCCCATCCCTGGTCTAACGCATACCATCGGTCGGCGAGCATACAGACCTACACCATGGAGCGGGTTTCGGACAGTCTGAGTTGAAACCGTGGTGCCAGTAGCCGAGCGAAGGTGTTGTTGGAGAAGAGTACCGTTCATATTACGGTGTCTCCGAGCCATTAACACAAAATAACGATCTTCATTGGGCGTTGTTGCCCATCTACGACCTTGCCCTGGTCTTCGGCCTGCACTTCCAGTCGCCAAAAACCGGTTCCAAATCCTGGAATTCACACTTTGTGACACTCCAATGGCTTGCGCTACTTCGGCTTGAGTTTGGCCCCCTTCTAACCTACCGACAACTCTCCAAAATTCTGAATCGGTTAAATGACTTCGCTGAGACATCGTACTCATCGAAACAAAGCAGTCACTGAATGCCGATCATCCTTGTCTTCATTGTCTTTTATTCAGTTGAAAGTCCAATTTCATTCACTGCCGGTGAAGCGACGTTTTTGACGTCGAACTCAAAATTAGCATACTCCACAGTTTGAAAATCAGAAAAATTTGCATTTGTGATTCTCTTCTTCCATTTTCGGAAAAAAAATTTCGCTTATATATATATTTTATATAAAACTTACAATATCCTTTAATTGTTTTGAGCAGTGTATATTAATAACTTTGTCTGGCTCTCTTTAAATTGTGTTGGCCGGTGTTTTTAAAGTTTGCCGGGGTAACTACTAATTTTAATCCGTCAAAATTTTAGAGGTGAGTTAAATAATTATTTAAAAATACTTATGTGCTTTGTTTCTTTTAATTTTTCTTTTTAATTTCTAATTATAAGTCTTGTTATTTATTATTATAGAGTGAAATATACAGGTACAGCTGCGGAAAAAAAAAGTCCCACTTGCTCTTTATTTCGCCGTCATTCGTCATACAGTAAAGTTATATATACCATTCGTTTGCAAATAACGCGTACTTTAATTTACTACTAATTTAATTTGCATCAGGGACCGTCTTCATATTTAATTCTGCATTAACTTCGTTTTTCTCAATGGCAACCCCTATATTTTGACTTTATTAAACGAAAGAAAACCTTCAAATTACCCTAAATATAAATTTTCACCAATTTTCTACGATAATTTCCGGAGATATTGCGAATTAATTTTTGCGCGTTTTTAAGGGGCTTTCTGCAAATTCAAAAACGCTATTTGTAGGTACCGAAGTTTTCGCCTTTCAATTATTTCGCTCGCGAGAGTTAAAAGAGATTAATATTATTTTCAAGGAAAATATTGTTTCCTTCTCTCTTAAAGTTTTTTGTACTGAGAATATGAAGGGTAGAATAGGATATTTAGTCCGTGGTCCAAATGACCCGTGAGTTTATAACTTCCTTGGTTCGTATACATGATTTAAGGGAAAAATGCAAAATGACTGCTCACGATTTTGAAAATCTTTGTAATTTTGAAATTGTTATTGAGTATTTCCGTTGATGGTTCTCTTAGTCAGGTGAAATGTTGGAGGAGTTAGAGGCTGATCTCTGCTCTTCTGACTACAAGCTTGAATATTACTCAGCTATGGTCGAACTTGAAGAATGATTTCCTGATAGAAAATTCATTTGTTTGAATTTCATGTAAAAACGCAATTACTTTTTTGCCGACCCAATATTATCACAGTGTTTGTTATTTCACTTTCTTCATTTAATACTATCGTCTACAATGTGCAATATTCTTAAGACTTTTGGCGGTATTTTAATTTATAGTTAGATGAAAATTTAGACAGAAAAACGCGATTGTGAATGTTTGATAACGTATGGGGAAGTTCAAAGACCCAGTGTTTCCGATATTAAAAAAGGTTACATTCACGTCTGGAAAGTTGAGGAAGTTAGTTTTTCAGAAATAGGACGTTGTATTAGAAGGCATACATCTACTGCATCTAATTGTATAGCTGGAAAATATTTTATTTGGGGGACTATGGTAGCGGACGCAACAATACACGCTTTATACAATCTCTATCAAACTGTAAAAACCTCTAATTTATTTGCTTCAAAATTTGATATTTTTAATACTGGTATCTTTTACTGTGTTTTTGCACAAAATTAATCCAATTTACGTTTATTTTATGCAATTTTCAAAAAATGTTCACTTAATAAATTTATATATGGTCCCTTAACTCATGAAAATAACACATTTTATTTAATATAAATTAAACTACTGAACGTAAAAATTTGAAATTTTGCACAGCCATGTAATATTAATTTCTGCATCTATTTCCATCGAAATTTTGCTAGGTCGCTATTCATAATTTTTTTAATATTAATTTAATAATTCATAATTCATATTCATAATTTATTAAAAATCACAATAACATTAAATTATATTTGGGTCGTTTAGTTCTAATAGTACGAATAAAAATCAGCTTCTTACTACCAATATTATATAAGATATGAATTGAAGTATGAAAAAATATTTTAACATAGGGGGATTTTCGGTGCTGATAACTCACTCATTTTCTGTCCAAAATTATTGAAAATTGGTGTCCGGGGTTAAAATGAGCTAAATTTTTGAAATATGAAGTGAAATCTAGGGGTTGCTATTGAGAAAAAAAAGTTGGTGCGAATTTTAATAAGTAAATGACCCCTTATTCAATTTTTATGCATAGCAAATTAAAGTTTACGTTAATCGTAAACGATTGGTATCTGTAACTTTGCTGTAGGACGAACGACGGCCGAAAAAAGTACAAGTGGGACTTTTTTTCCGCAGCTATACAATTACCATAAAATCAACTGCTTACCTTAAAAAAATAAAATATTTTTTTTCTCATAATAAGCAGGATTTTATGTAATGTGAGCTTACTATAACAAAAGTCAACCATTGTTACATTATGGCTTAACTTACAATGAAATAGGTTAAAGCTTTTTATGCGAAGGTAATTTTTTTTTCTTTTTAAATTGTATACTAATATGTATGCATTTAGTATCTAATTTAAACCTATTTGGAGTAGTAAAATTTAACAAATCAAAGAATTAAGAGTGATAAATAAAAAACTGTTTGTGTAATGAAGTAGACAAGATTTTTCTCGTGGGACGAAGGGGGGGGGGGACTAAAATTATAGATAGAAAACTTATTCTTATTTTATTACAGGAAAAATGTAATGAAAAAAGCAGGCTTATTCGTCCAACAGGTCGTTCGCTGACGATTTCGTCGAATCCTGACAATTTATAAACGTACTAATTATACCTCAATTCTAGATAATTAGAGAATGCGTGAGTCACATACTATTTACATACATCGTGAAAGCATGGAAATTCAAGCAGTCTTTATCTTGCGCACATGCCGTTTAAAAGAAAAGAAACACTTTATACTTCTAAATATAAAACATTTTACTACTGGTTTTAGCTAATGAAAAGCAATTTTGAATTAAATGTTCATTAATACCAAGTTTAAAATTAACTTCTCATCGTTTAGATAAAGTTATAAAATATATATAGAGATAAAAGTTTGTACATATACAAAAAATATATTAAGTTAAAAATATAATCTTGATTTTGAATTTAACTGATAAGTAACTCCCATAAACAGCTTATGTCGCTATTTTACATATTAAAGGGTTTCCATTTTTTCCCCGGTATATTTTATTAATCGTTTTGACTGTATTAGGGTTTTTTAATAAAAAATCTAAATATCTTCATATACTGGTGCAAAAAGTAACCATTTTTATATAAAATAAGTAAATTATATTTACCGTTAGTAAAATTGCATTTTAAACAGTATTAGTTAACTAAATTTACTAATATTTATTTTATTTTTTTTAAGTTATTTTTTTGCCATTTTTCACCAATATATGAAAATATTCAGGTTGTTTATAACTTTGGATTAAACAGCGTCCCCCCATTTTATTGAATATTCCTAATACAGTTAAAACAATTCATAATATGTACCGGGGGAGGAGTATACCCTTTAAATTGTAAATCAGAGGCATAAGCTATTAATGCGGGTTACTGATCAGTTAAATTAAAAAAATCAAGGTTATATTTTTTCTTTAATATGTTTTCTCTGCGTTCAAATTTTTATGAATGTATTTTGTAACTTTATCTATACGACCAGAAGTTAATTTAAAACTTAATATTTCTGCACATTTGATTAATAATTACTTTTCATTAGCTAACAAACTAATAGTAAAATGTATTTTACAGAAATATAATGTGTTTCCTTTTAAACGGCAAAAGTGCACAATATCAGAACAGTTTGAATTTCCATTCCTTCAGGAAGTGTGTAAATGGTATGTGCCTATATTCTCTAAATGTCTGGAATTGCGGCATAATTACTACGTTTATAAATGGTCAGAATTCGACAAATTCTGCGAAGTCTTTAAAGGGCGACTTCTATTAGACGAATATAAGCCTGTTATGAATTGATTTCTCTGTCCTGTTGGAGCAATTCGACAATGTATAACGTAAAATCAACCACTATGAGCTGAATTTTATAAACGGATTCCGAGAATCTGTCTCCCTTTGCCGTTATTGCGACGAGTGTTCGACCAATCTCGGGGATTTTCTCTTCCTGGCGGTCACCCTTTTCCATTCTTGCGCCGTAGTTAAGCGAGATTGTTACCTCTCACGGTCACCACTAGCGCGTAATACGCGCCGTCTAGAAGTTCAGTGCTCGACGGGCAAACAGGTGGACATATCCAAAGATTTTTAACGTCGATGATTACGTCGAAACTACGTCGACGGCGACATTAATTCGATGTATCGTGGCTGGCTGGGTGAATGTACTCGCTTTGTCCGAGTATACTTTTATGCATAGTCCTCTTCGGGATAAAAATTTTCTAAACGGGAGTAAGAATATTATGATTGTCAGACCTTCAGGATGGACAGCTCTGGTGACGGCACACTTAAACAGCAGAATGTAAGCTTTTATGTTCAGTTTGTACTATTTATATAAAAGGGACCAGAATAATCGATACCCGTTACTTCAAATGGTTGAGTCTGCTTAATACGATCTGGGGGAAGAGGAGCATCGTCTTGGGTAAAGGGCTTAACTCGAAATTTTTTGCAAAGATTACAGTTGAACACAATGCTTTTGATTCGCTATCGTCTTCTTAGGATCCAAAATTTTTCTCTGACCTCTGTCACGGTATCCGCAACTCCTGCTGTAAATGGCTGCGGCGAATCACGAGCTTGGTAAAGTGATTTCTGTCGGGTAACAACATCGGTTACACTTCGTTATGGGTAATGTCAGAATACTGAAGTCTGCTTCAAAGGCGAATGATATTTTCAACTAATGTAAAGGAAAAGTTTTTCAATTTGGAATTCGTAGATATTTCACGACCGCATTTTAGTGCTTCCAAGTCTTCCCTGAAGTGTTCTTCTTGAGTTTTTTCTTATCCAGTATTCTTCAGCTGACTGTTACTCTTCACAACTAATAGTTCCAGATCTTCTGTTTTCTTTATTCTTAAGGTTAAAAAATAAATCTTTTTACCCAGACAATGATGCGTATGAGTTTCGTTAAGTGCCCAAATTTTACAATGTCTACAATTTTTTCGGTCTCTGCATTTATAGTGAAAACGGTTGATTCGTTAACTTCTTCATAATTTTCAACGCCCTCAATTTCTTGGCTTTCTTTTGGCCAATAATTTTCGCTTTCTCTCAACCACTTTGGTCCTTTCCACCATAGTTCTTTTTCAGCAGATTTCGTAAAGATTCGCCTCGAGTCAGCACATCAGCTGGATTTTGATCTGCAGGACAGTGCGACCAAAATGAAGCATCGCTTCTTGAACGAATCTCACTCACACGATTTTGTACAAAGGTTTTCAGTTTCTTAGAATTTCCACAAACCAAATGAAGTACAATAATCGAATCTGTCCAGAATCTAATTGGTGTGTTTGACATATTTGAAAGGCTGTTTTTTGAAAAGCTGTACCGTACGCTCGCTTGCTCGGGTCGATGAAACAATGAAACTGAAAATCTTCATTTTCGTTCGCGTCTTTGAGGTAAAATCTAGGTATTTCAAATTTACTTAATTCTACGTTGTAATTCATCACACCATTTGTTCTTTCGTTATATCAAATGACAGAGGATCATCCCATTTAAATTTTTGATCCCAAATATCCTGAAGAGGAATTTTTGGTCTAAGCGTAAAGGGAGTAATAAAGCCAATGGTGTAATATAATTTTGAGTCAATTTTCAAAAGTAATCGTTTAAATAGCGGATTAAATTTTTCATTAAAATAAACAAATTCACTTGCTAATTTTAACATATCGTCATATGAATTCCAGAGGTAACCTAAAACTTTCGAACTATCCTCAAGGAGTCTCTCTACCCTTAAAACGTCAAAATTTTCGATTTTTTGAAAAAAAATATATGCTATTTCTCACACTATTCTGAGTATTTTAAAACAAACCGGAATAAAAGAATTTGTAAAATTACCCGAGATATCGTCAAAAACGTGCAAGCATATGATCCTGCAAAGAGAATTTAAATCGACATTACAGAACAGCTATGTCTTGTTTACACTTAGAACGCAGTACGATATGATCTGCTCTGTGTCATTGAATACGATTTTTTTTCAGCTGCATCGCTTTTAGAATCGCTTTCAATTTTTGCAAAATAAGTCTAACAATAATAGGTTTTAGAACATTTAATGTGTTTAATCTCATTTTTCTCAAAATGTGAAATTTCAGTATTGCGCGCATTATAAAAAATAATCTACTTAATATTTTCCTATAAAATTTTTGTCATAAGTTATATATTATACTGTCAGCAAACTGAACCTAAATTTGCATTATTTCAGAAATTTATTTTTATTTATAGAGATACGTACATATTAAAATATAAAAAAAATTGTGGAATATGATAAAATAAAATAGAAAATTGTTACTTCTGTTTTTTTTTTTGGTTTGATTAAATTTTGGAACATTACTAATAATTTTAAAATCAATAAGTACTTATTTTGGACAAAACTTTTTTTCCGAATCTTGCGCGCAAGGAAGTTCGACAAATCTGATTTGCAATAAACTTCCCAATGATTTATTTATTTTAAAAATAATAATAATATTTCATAACTTTAAAAGTATTTTTAGAAACTGCAATCTTTGATTTATTATAGTAATTAAAAATTGTTTGTCTGCCATTATTACAAATGAGATACATATAATCGAAAAAGGGGGAAAATCCAAACTTTTCGTAGTTCTAAGGTAGGGAGACCCCTTAAAGATTCCTTACAGTTTTCAGCCTGACTCAGCTTTATCTGAAGACACTCCGAATTGGTTTTCCATTTACGCATACTAAATCCACCTTCGTGTAAAAATTTTTTTATTTGTCGGTAAATTTCAAAACACTGATTTTCATTTTCTAATCCAGAAATTAAATCATCAAGGTATAATTTTGAATTTAAAATACGATATGCTAACGGATGTTTATGTTCGTACTTTTTTATGCAATGTTTGAGAGGTGCAGCCAACAAACAAAGAAAAATAAATGGAGTAGTTTTCAAACTCGCATTTCTCCTAATCATTCTGGAGCCATAAAAACCTAACCGCATCTCTATCATTTTCATCTAACAATATCTGCAAGAACGCTTGCTCTATATAAGCAGTTAACGCGATTGGTTTGTTTCTAAAATCTATAAGTAATTTTAGTGAGTCAGGATTCAAATTCGGTCGGGAATGTAAACAATCGTTTAATGATAGTTTATTTTGCGAGTGAATTGAGGCGTGAAAACCCTAATAGCACGAAACGTCACAATGAGGCCGCCGTGACGTCTCTGTGAGTCACATAGGTCGCAGTCACACTAGTGACCATGAGTAATGTCAACTGGAAGTCACAGTGTGACTTGCCAATGACAATAGCTTGTGACTTCTTTGTGACGTCAACGTGACGGATCGTTTGTGACGTCTTGCCAGATCTTGAGACTTTTCGCAATTTTTGAAAGCACCATGCAATTTTTGAAAGCACCATTTGAAAGCATCTACAACTACATTCATTATTTTCGCTCTGCTCTTAGTATCAATTTTATTTTCTAAATCAAAAGAACAGCTCAAAACCCATCGGAAAGACTATCCATTGCAACAAAAGAAGAATTCAGTCTCCTGCATATGTCACCGGAGGCGATACTCCAGTAATATTCGGCGCCTATCAGAAGTCTGACTGGTGAGGAATCAAGGAGCTGGGAATGCTCATTTTCACTTCGTGCGAGCTGACCCGATGATTCATCTGCCAGTGAAAATTTATTTATGCAGCCACGTTCTTTTATTTCTCGCTCTGGCCGATAAATCACTGCACTGCTTATCGTGTTGGTAGCTAAATCTTCTAATCCCATTTTTTCGTGGGATCACGAACGTTTCTCAAATTTACTAGAACGCGGTTTATAACTTCTTTCTAGGGTTCTTTCGACCCAAAGGGATATATTTTCATAGTTTCTTTTCCTATTATTTTTAATTTTAATTCATTAACAAGTTCCGATTCAATAAATGATCTTTGACTTCCAAAATCTAATAATAACTATATCTCGGCTGGTTTAACCTTATTTTCTACAAAAACTGTTGCAGTTTGAAGTAAAATATATGTATCTGAATTTCTATCTCCCGTAACGGAGGACACAATCGTTTCATTCTAGCGAACTTGTGCTTTTGGCTTCAAATGTTTTAATTACGTTTTTTGTGACCAAGAGTACATGCGGGTTTCTTAACACATAGATTTATAATATGAAATTTTTGTAAACAATTGAAGCACCTTCCTTGACGTAATAGACTCTTTTTATCAGTATAAAGGACGAATATAATTTATTTCTGGGTTAATATAACACATCTTATATATCATTAACAAAAGATTCTGCTATCACAGGGGCGAAAACCTCTTCTCCTCGACTGTTTACCTTCGATGCATCTGAAGAGCACAAAAGGCAAGAATTCAACTGCGCCCTCTTCTAGCGAAGGTTAAAGGCAAGCTGGGGCAGTCGTTATCGGAAGGGCGGCGAGAACATTGACATCACAGTTTTATTTTACAAAAAAAACCAATATAAAATTTCTAGTTGATGCTACAAATATTAGCAAATATTTTAAATTAAATATTAAAATTAAAATACCTTTCGCATACAAAAATATTCCTTATGATCTGCTTCCTTATCATATTACGTAATTTGTCATAGTTAAAAACTGCCATTTTTCGTAAAATTATATTTTTTATCTCAAATTATTACAATATAGCTATTAATGGGTAAATTCACCGGAAATTTTTAATAGTTTTATTTTGTGAAAATGAAACTTTTGATCGTTATCGCAGTGTTGACACCAGAGCTTGACGACGTAGGAGTTGTAAGGTTTTCTGTATCTAGGAGGCGTTGGCAGGTGTCACTATTTACTACATTGCTTCCGACACGTATGATTGGCAGTTAACCACTTTTGCAAAGAGTGCATTTTAACTATAACATTTTGTCAAGAAATTTCTTTGAACTGAAAATGTATGAATGAATTGTACCAACGAATGTATGAACATGAGCCATTTCTTTGTTCCTGTTGATAACAGAAAGTTTAAATAATGTGTATGAAATTTTGTTGGTTTTCCCTTAAGTTTTACATTATATAAAAAATATTAATATCTAGTATGCTATATTTCTACAACTACTTTGCTGTAATGATTTGTTTTTGTAAATCATCACTCATACATAGGCCAAATATTCTTGGCCACCAGAATTTTCTATAAGACTACATTTGTAAGATTTGGTGGGATTTTATCACTTTGTTATTGCTTCTCGTATAATTTTGGTCTTTCAAGGTACTTGCTGTTGAACTGCAAAGCTTTCAGCAGCGAGCCGTAAGTACTGGTAGAATGTGACTGGAATGTCGATTCATAACCTTCGCCCAGAAGGCCTGATGGTATGCGAAATCGGTCGACCTTCGAAGGTGGTTCAAGGCATTGAAGGATATTTTATGCGGAAAAATTATGATTCTTGTTCTTCATCCACATCTGATCAAGTTTATAGTTTCTTAAATTAATACTTGCAACAACGGTTAAATTGTATTTAAAATTGAATCTGCAATGAAAATTTCTGAGAATAAATTTTTGCATAATATTTAATCAATAATCAATAACACATCAAGATAAATTTAAAGAAAAATAAATTTGATAAAATGGTATTGAAGAACCAGAATCTTAATTTTTCTATAGAAATTTTCATTTCGCGCCTGACTGGCTTATACGAGCTGATTTAAACGTTGACTTGCAGAATTTCGTTGATAAGATAACGGCCGATCACGAAGTAGGAGATGCAAACGCCGAAATTTCATGTTTGTGAACGCATAAGATGCAACTCCTCGTATGTATGGAAAGATTAACAACTGAAACGATGCGATACTAGTCCTTCGAATGATGACGTCATGTTAGTTTTATTTTCATAAAGTAGAACTACTTAAATTTTCTAGTGAATGCTACAAATATTACAAAATTTCTTAAGATAAAAATTAAAATATCATTGTAGTACAAAACAATTCATTATGATGCATAACCTTATCACATTACATTTCTTTTTCAACGGGAGGGCACTGTTGCTCAGCAAGCATTTTGACACTACCAAGGCCCGAATTTTGTGGCCATTTTATTATGGGGGGCACCCAATGGGTGGCCAGGATTACCTCCTATGAAGGAATGGACAAGTTAACATCCATGCCCAAGCCAGAATTCGAACCCGGACCCAAGACGTGATAGAACTGAAGTTAAGCCGCTTTACCACCTGGGCGGCTATCATATTACATAATTAGTTTCAGCTAAAAACTTGCCTTTTTATTTGTTTCAAGATTACGGCCAATCAGCTGATCTCTGGCTCTAGCAACGCCTGCTACATATAGAAAGCCTTACAACTCCTACATCACCAACCTTCGATGTCGTAATTTGTCCTATATTTAAAAATTTTATTTTCATAAAATAAAACTATTAAAAATTTCTGGTAACTGCTACAAATATTAGAAAATATCTTAGATTAAACATTAAAATTAAAATATCTTTCTCATACAAAATTATTCAGTTTGATCTATTTCCTTATAATATTATCTAATTAGTTATGGTTAAAAACTGCCATTCGCCGTAAAATTATATTTTTTATCTCAAATTATTAAAATATTCCCAATCATGGGTGAATTCACCAGAAATTTTTAATAGCTTTATTTTGTCAAAATCAAACTTTTAAATGTCGGCCAAATGATGACGGAAAGCTTGGTGACGTAGCAGTTGTCAGGCTTTCTATATCTAGGAGGTGTTGTCTTAAGCCACTACACTGTCTGGGCGGCTATCATATTACATAATTAGTTTCAGTTAAAAACTTTTCGTTTGTCGTAAAGTTAAATTTTCTATCTCAAATAATTAATCGTCATTCGCGCTTAAATTCAACAGAAATTTTAAATAGTTAACTACTTAAATGTTCTGGTGAATGCTTCAAGCATTAAGGAGTATCTGAAGTTAAAGATGAACGTTAAAATAACTTTGGGATACAAAACAGTTCATTTTGATGCATTTTCCTATCACATTGAATTATTCATTACAGTTAAAAACTTGTTCCTTTGTCTTAAAATTAAATTTTCTGTCTCAAATAATTAAAATGTTGTTATTCTTGCGTAAATTTACCACAAATTTTAAATAGTTTTACTTTACGAAAATGGAACTATGATGACGTCATCGTCGAAGGCCTACTGGCGACGTAAAAGTTTGGCAGCATAGTAGTTAGTAGGCTTTCTGTATTTAGAAGGGTTTGTGGGAGCACCTGTTTAATGAAAGATTCAGAAAGATTCATATATGTGAGAACCAAAAGTCTAACATTTTGACAGACTTGACGGGTTGTTTTAATTAACGCCTCAATACCTTTTGTGTTTTTATTATTGGCCGGTGAACGAAATGTAAAATTTGACTCCGTAGCTATGTGATTCTTAATTTTTATTATCCGTCCTACCATTTTTTGTTGCAATTGCAATTGTTTGAGACACCATATATATATATAAATATATATATATATAAACATCTTTCTTCTTTCCACTTTTACACTTTTATTTTGTGGCAACACCATTTTTCACTTTTTAAAATTCTTAACATTGGCAACACATATTACTTGTTTTCAATGTGTTTTCCATGTGCTCATTTCTGGTATGTATATTTATTACTGCTAATTCTATTTTTTGTTATCTTTTTGATTTTTTTTCCCTTTATATAGTAGGGTAGGGCCCCGAACGTGTGGAGTAAATATCTCTTTTGATATGCCACACAACCGAAACCCTACTATTTTGTTTTGCTTTTAATTATAATCCACTGTTCGTGGCCCCTGAAGATGGTGGTAGTGGTTATAATTTCCGTTCCATTCTATTTTCCCATTAATTATTGCACCTTATTTGGCTTAGCTTTTATTAATTTTTATTATAATTATCTTTTCAAAATGTGGTTTCTAATTCTTGCCTCTAGCTGTTATATATTTAATGCGAGGTATGTCTTATTTGCAGTATGTTCTGTGTTTTACTCATTAGTTATATATATATATATATATATATATATATATGGTCGCAATATCGTTAAAAGGTCTTTTTCACAGGTAATTTCATTAGATAATTCATAGGAGTTTTTTCTTAAGGTAAACGTTTCTTTTCGACTAGACAAACAAGCGTCTGCGATCATAATATCAATATAATCTTTTCACCGTCTATTCTAGGTGGTATTAGTTTAATGTGTTTCATCATTGTTTACTTCTTCTTGAAATGTTTTGTGAAACGAGGATATTTTCTAAATACCGTCAAAATTATTGGCTTGTCATAACGCACCCTGCTCCATTCTTGCAAAAAAATAGGAGTGAAAATTAGCTTGTCTCAGCATTACTTTTCTGCATTTATTAGTGCATTTTCTCTGGGGCATTCCAAGACCAATTTTTTGAAGAGTATAAGAGCATTTTTTCTGTGAGAAAAATCCACGAAAAGACATCGGTTGAGTGCTTAATCTATTTTTGTACTCTTGTGAAATTATAATTTTCTGCGCTCCTTGATCTGACATATACATTATTATAAGTGATAATAATATAAAAGAATTATTTGCTTCCTTATCATAATTTCAGGACATTTTCCTGTTTAAAAAATGTTAGTGCGTTCTCCATGCCATTCTAAAATGCAAAGAATGAAGAAGCTGGAAAGTTGTAAGCTACATTTTAAAGGAAGAATTCGTCCAGAAATGGATCCGTGGTAAGTGCCATCGAGACATAAAAAGAAGCGTGCCGCGGCAAAAGTCCCCATTGAAGAAATTTTGTGTAGAAGCAAAAAATTTAACTCTAATAACTTCTTACTTTCTAATAAATCTTAAGGTTTTTTTATTAACACACAGCAATTATTTAATGCTTCTATCAATCACCAGTTTTGAGTTATTTATTCTCAAAGTTAGAGGCTCTGCGTGGTACATATCGCGCGCTATTTACGGAGCGATCAACGGTTATTCCGGCCGGCGACTATGTAAAGTGTAAGAAAAAGAAGTATAATTTATTACTAAATCTTTCATAGATTCCTACAACTGTTAAATTTTAGCTTTTCTAGATAATGTAGAAGTGACATTGGTGTCCGGAAACTTTCCATTATATTTATTAAATACTGCTCGAAGGATCCGGTGATATTTTTTGCAAACGAAGTGAAGTGTTAACACAGTCTCTAGTCTTTACGAATATAATTAACTTTTTTTTGCATAATTTTCGGCTTAAAATATAGCATAATTACGAAGCATTTCGGTTGATCCGCCTGTTTTGGAAAAAATGTTCAAAAAATTATATTCCTTCGAGGTTCGAGACAATGGATGTTAGAGTGCTAATGATGTACTGTACAGTTAAAGAATTTTTCAATTTCTTATTGTACTTATTGTGAATAGGTTGTGTTGTATTCTACTGCTTACGCATGGTATCTACTTTCGGACAGAAAACAGATCGTTTTATTCAGAAAATGAAAAGATTCTTGCATGATAACAGTTACTAACAGAGTCGCGTGTTGGTCAAAAAATAATTTGAGTTTTACTTGGGATAGAAGCGAGTACCTATGATAAAAATAAGTAGGTTAGAGATACCAGATTTTAACCCCAACATTTTAAAGCCAGGATCTCGTAACTCCATTACGGTCCACTGGAAAGAGAAAAAATGTCTTTTTCCTTCATTATAAGTTATAGTATTTATCCGTTAGAAAACAAATTGGGTTAACTAACCAGGAGATTTCACTAAACTAACAGGGATTTCTTTTACGGTAATGAAAACGTGACGTGATAAATTTCAAATTGAATGAAATTCTTAAAATCTGGCACATGTTTTACGAGATATATCAAAATAAATTCGTGAATTCGTGCGATAATTCTTCGAGATTGCAGTTTGCACTTTTTAACGAGATTTATATAAACAAAATAGTTTAATCTGATTATACATTGACGTTTTAAATATTCAAAACTATCGCTTTCAAAGATGCCAACTACAACGGAATATAATTATAAACCACTTACAGTAAACAGTATATTTTTTCAGTATTTCTTCCAAATGATAACCAGCTCCCGCTCGCAGTGAAAAAGATTTGCTGACATTTTATGCCAAAAATTACCGTTTAAAAAAAGTTGTTAATTACATTCCGTGGTTGTTGGCAGCTATGCGTTTTACATTTTGTAGGAATTGTTTTTTGGTTTTATCAGACACGATCATTGTTTTTTAAAATGCTTTAGTTATGTTATGACAAAATCAGATAATGAATTTTACAAGTTTTGTTGCAAAATATGGATTCAAGCAAAATATACCGTGTTATTAATAATATTCTAGGATTTTAAATTAAAATTATTTGTTGTATTCATCATTTTTAACTGATGACTTACAACTAACTAAACTATAAGTAATCTTTACGTTCATATATCCCATGGTAGTTTCAACAAAAAAGGCTGCCTGAAAGTTTTTTCCCCCAAAACTTGTTTTAAGCAATCGTTTGAGGAAGACTTTTCCTTTTTGCTGAAATTTGTTTTTTTTTTGAAAATTTTAAAGGAAACGAAACATTTTTTCTTCACCGAAAAAATCAGAGTTGCCAACCTTTACAGAATAAAATATAATTGACCAGTTTCTGTATACAGTAATTTTCGGCTTAGAATATTATATTTTTCCTTTCGTTGCGGAATAGTCACAATTTTGAAAAGTTATGAAAAACTTTTATTGTTTAAAACAGGGGTTAATTATCCTCCGTTCATGTCGTCCTATATGAATAACTAAGGTATATACAGTGTGGTTATAATTGAACTTCCCCTATAAACAGCCATCTGCAGCTGTGCACAGTGTTACCAAATTTCGGATATGGACTGTACACGAGATGCACTCAAGGGAAATTTTCAGAACGTTTAGTTTCAATAATTTACACTAGATGGCACTTTGCATGGTGAAATCAATTTAAATAATTTCCACTAGATGGCACTTTGCATGGTGAAATCAATTTAAATATTACTCAAAATTAGTAAATAAATGCCCAAAAACTACAGAATAATTGAAATTAAAATTGTTTTTGTATTTCAAATTAGCTATTCCCATAATTAAATTTGCCACTTTTTATGCAAAACGCCACCTAGCAGACATTTTTGAACTATATTTTTTTCGAAATTACTGGAGTGCATATATACCCAATATACCAATTTTGGTTCTAATCCGTTCGCTCGTTTTAGCTATAGAGCACTGTTCATGGGGGAAGTTTAATTATAACTATCCTGTATATATAACCCCTAGCTATATTAATGCGACCAAAGGATATATGAACACACAACACCAGTGCTGACTAACTCGGAAAATATTCACAAAAATATTGACACTACGGTTGAGTAGCAAAATATTCATAGAAATTTTATTTAGAAAAGAGGAGGCGGGGGGAATCTAGATAAATACCTCTGGACTTTCCGAAAAGTTGGTTGTGAATTATAAGATTTTTTTTTTTTTACCCCTTTATAAAAACTGTAAGTCCCGCACACACCAGAATCTATACAAGTTGTGTGATGGTGACCTCTAACATACATAAACAATTTGCGTTTAATCGAATGCGCCGTTTAGATGCTAGCTCAATTTGAATAATTTGCGTCCGTTGACCGTAATGTATTAGAATTGTTTGTGTTGCCCTGTAATAAAAGTATGCGTCTTATAAGCACCAAAATAACCACCGGTGGTATTAGAGGAGTCTATAATACATTTACCTAATTTGAAGTCAATCCAATTAACAGTTTAGGACTTATCGTGTTCACTTCCTTACACACATTCACACGTGTAACACCGTAGAAGTAGCATAAATGAATTCAGAATAGAAATACATCAAAATGTCATAGTTGAATTTTTTCATGATTACGAAACTTTCCTTACATGGTAAATAATCTGAAAGGAAAAAGTTACTTCTGTTTTTGAACACAATATGTTAAGGGATCGTATATATTTCATATCAAAAGAAGACTGTTATTTCTACCGAAAGTCTACCAAGTATCACAAAGAATTGTACATGATTTTATTGTTTGGATGATTCATTATATATTTTTATGAGATTTTTTTAAACATTCATTAAAAGTAACAATGTTTAAAAAATATTGGACCACCGGAATTATTTAAAAAAAATACGTAGTATTAAAATTCATTGGTTCCTTCAACGTATGAAAGAGTATTGATTGAGAATGATTTCGAGAGATCCGCTGGTATGTTCAACACCTCCTACGTGCAGGAAGCATTCCAACGGAAGCTTGGACTTCAGTACTAGGCATTCAGTTCTTGACGTCAACACAGTTTTAATTAGATAACGTAAAACTATTTCATTTTCTGGTGAATGCTACAAATATTATAAAATACCTTAAGTCAAAGATAAAAATTAAACTACCTTTGTTATATACAAACAATTCATTATGATATATTTCCTTATCACATATCATTATTAGTTACAGTTAAAAACTCGCCGTTTGTCGTAAAATTAATTTTTCTATCTCAAATCATTAAAATGCTCTAAAGCGTGAGTGTATTCACCAGAAATTTTCAATAGTTTTACTTAATGAAAATGAAATTGTGATGCCGTCAACATTGAAGGACTGTCGATGACGCGAAAGCTTGATCACGTAGAAGTTGTTAGGCTTTCTACATCTAGCAGGTGTTCCGCTTAATCAGTTTATAACATAGTGCACGGTTGCAGTTGCGTAGTGCTGTAGGACTGTTCTTCTGTCCTCGACATAGGAAAACTTGTGAATATTCAGTGTGATAGCAACGTACTTCTGGATATGAATTGAGAGGAAATTGATTGGTGCGTATATTTTGTTCACCCTCGTCTTTGCAGAAAAGAAAAGTGCAAAATAAACTACTGTGTTGAGCATTGCATTTCCAAGTTCACATGAATGTTTAAAACACCATGAAACATACATAATTTGGAAAAACATTAAGTTATTTTCTCTGAGGAAAAAAGAACGAAGAAATACACCTTCCCATATGAAAAGTACCGAAAGCTAAATAAAGGTTTTTAATGAAATATTTTAAGAGATCTCTATTAGATGCAACGAAACTTCCCTTACATGGTAAACGCTCATAAAGGAAAAAGATATATCTGCTTTTTGTCACATTAGTTTGGTAAGGGATTGCTATTTACGAAGATTTCGTTATCGTACCAAATATAACGAAAACATGTACATGATTTGCATTATTCGTTATATATTTTTATGAAATCCTTTTTTAAAGATTCATAAAAAAGAATAACGTTAAAATATTTTGGCCCACCGGAAATATTTTTTAAAATATGTAGTATTTAAATGGATTGGGTCGCCTTTCACTTGCAGGTTGTTGACCAATATATGAAGAGGTCTGTTGACATGCCTTGGCGTGTTAGCAGTAATTCACTGATCTCAATTATTATCTGTGTGCACGGCTGAAGTTGAGTAATGCCTGGACTATTCTTCTGCTTTCCACGTCCCTTGAACAAATTGTGTTTATTCAATTTAATACACTGCTGGCCATCGTAAATGCAACACCCTGAAGGAAGCATGCAAATAATATGAAATTTACAACATGCATTAGCTGAGGTGAGATATGCAAATGATTAGAATTTCAGCGCAGACGCACATCAAGCGCGCCTGTGGCGCCACCTCAAAGCGCTATTTAAGGCTTGGAGATTTCGACGGTTTCAAGTACAGCAATTGTGGTTTTCTTGCTTTTTTTTCAAAAAAACGATAAATTATGCCTCGTAGGAAACAACGATCATCTTTTGATCAAGTATCCGAGTTTGACAGAGGAAGGATAGTGGCATACCGAGATTGTGGGTTATCTTTCAGGGAAATCGGTCGTCGTATTGGACGAAACCAAACAACTGTGATGCGGATATGTGATCGTTGGGTGCAGGAGGGTACGACGGACAGACGTGATCGACCGCATCGACCTCAGTGCACCACGTCACGTGATGACAAGCAGATTGTACGCATGGCAGTGACGGACCGCTCAGTCACATCACGAACCATATCACAGCAGATTCACTCTGTAACGCATCATCCAGTGTCTGCGCGTACCATTCGACGTCGTTTACAGCAGAATGGTCTGTCCGCAAGACGTCCGTTGCTTTGTCTACCTCTGACGCGGAACCACAGACGTCTCCGCCGCCAATGGTGCGATGAAAGAAGGATGTGGACGACAGAATGGAATGAAATTCTCTTTACTGACGAGTCACGCTTCTGTATGCAACACCACGACGGTCGGATTCGAGTCTGGAGACACCGTGGAGAGAGGATGCTGAACAGCTGCATTATGCACCGTCACACTGGTCCTGCACCGGGTATTATGGTATGGGGCGGTATCGGATATCTCTCTCGCACTCCTCTAGTACGCATTGCCGGTACTTTAACCAGCCAGCGCTACATCTCCGAGGTGTTGGAGCCAGTTGTCCTTTCTTACCTTCAGGGCTTGCCAACAGCCATATTTCAGCAGGATAATGCACGGCCACACGTGGCACGCATTGTCCAAGGGTTCTTCATCAATCACCAGATTGAATTGCTTCCCTGGCCGGCGCGCTCTCCGGATCTTTCGCCGATAGAAAACATGTGGTCCATGGTTGCTCAACGACTGACCCAGAGTTCATCCCCAGCTGTCACACCAGATCAACTTTGGCAACGTGTGGAAGCTGCTTGGTCTGCTGTACCCCAAGAACACATTCAAAGTCTCTTTGAATCAATGCCGAGGCGTGTGGCAGCTGTGATCTCCAACAACGGCGGCTACTCTGGGTACTGATTTTGGCAGGAACCACGCTTCATAGAATGCTGTAAATTTAATCATTTGTTACTTGGTCAACATGTTATCTACACAATAAATTTTGTTGTGATATCTCTTGTTTTTCTTGGTGTTGCAATTTGGGTGGCCAGCAGTGTAGTAACGTACTTCTGGATAGGAAATGCAAGGAAATTGAGTGTTGTTTATATTTTATTCATCATAGTCAGTGCAGAAAAGCAAAATCTCAAAATAAACTAGTGTGTTTAGCATTGACTCTCAAAGTTCATTTCGAAGTACATACAAAACTCCTAACTTGGAAAACTATTAAGTTACTTTCCCTGTGAAAAAAAACCCGAAGAAACGCACCTCCCCATTGGAAAGTGCCGGAAGCTCAACAAAAGTTTTAATGAAATATTTTAAGAGATATCTATTAATTCTATCGGAAAGAAATGTCGATTTCTCATACTTAAATTCAAAGAAATATAAATGGAACAAGTGTTGAATTAGTCGGTAGCCGAGCCTGATCGTGGTATTCTTATTACATGCACTTTAAATTAAGAAATTTATAGACATATTTTAATGATGTGAAAAAAAGTGAAGGGGTGTTGGCAGGTTGCCCTTCTTCGAGGATGAAATTCTGAATGTCCTGAAACTTCTTAATAGGTATTCGTGTGTGTTTTTTTTTATTGTTGTATTTTACCGCAATCTCTTGTTTGTTTAGTAACAGAGATACTGTTAAACGAACTTTTCGGGTGCTCTACCTCACATAGGCAGCGAAGTTTAACCCTCACGTCACCCTGAACCTCATATGAGGCTCCTACTTCAAGTAGGAACATTTAGAGAGAAAACAATTGAATTTAGTATTTTTTTTCTTTCAGTGATATCAATATCATTAATTCATGAAGAAAGTATATGAGGCTCTTAACTAGATGCATAAATCGTGCAGAAATTGCAGTACTAGTCAATTTAGATCATTTTTACAGTTTTCGCTTCATTGTTTCAGGAAAATATTTACGCTGCTTTGTTACCGTTTTTTTTTAAGGTAAGTATATTTTTTTCTTATTCCTCAACCTTTACCTAATGTGTGCATCCTTTTAAATTAATTTTATCATAAGAAAATGCTTCAAAAATGCAGAAATTAATATTAGAAAAATCTAATATTAATCGACATTAGAAAAAAATATTTTTGCATGATTTATAATAGTATTTCAGATGCATTAAATGCTAGACAGTTTTTTTTCTATGATTTTTCATAATTCGGTGACGAGAGGGTTAAAAAAAACCTGCTTAATTGGTCGACTGTCCTCGTTTTAAAAAATGTTTGTAATGTTTTACTGGAAAAGTGCTGGCCGTACAGGGTGGTTCTCCTATACTACTGATCTTACTTCTAGTGACTTGTACCTGCAGAAATTTCTCTCCGGCCGTCACTTTTCCACTGAAGGAGACTGACAAATCTGACACGTTAGGTCCTTTCTTTGACAACTGATATCTATGATCATCGAATATAAAAATTTAACCCCAGGTAAGACAACTGTTATAGTTCACGTTATTCTCACGTTGAAAAGTGACTGAAATATTGATGTATAATTTGTAAAAAATTTTTCCAGGTAAACATATTTCTCCATTTTATTCCTTTGCGCATCCAATATGAATTTTATACGTTTTGTTGGAAAATATAGAATTTATATATGGATTTTATTTGTTGATAATTTCCGTATATGCAAGGCTGTAATGTATGAGAATTTTCCGTTGTCTTGCAATAAAAATTTGCGTCCTATATATACAAAAATACACTCTATTCACAGGAGGTGAGTCAGTATTACTTTTACACAATCTAATTCACCGTTAGGAGATATCCTGTTCAGTCCCTCAGACACGCACACATATATACACACATTAGCGCATGCAAAACCGTAAAAGTAGCACAAAATAATTGAAAATATCGCAAAATGTGTAAATACGTCAAAGTCTCATAGTTGAATTTTTTCTTGATACCAATCTTTCCTCATATGGTAAACGTACTGAAAGAAAATGTTATTCCTCCTTTTGGTCACATTAGTATGGTAAGGGGCTATATATATTCCATATAAAAAATTACTGTTATTTAAGGCTGAAGAAAGTACATACAGTGTTTTACGATTTCGTCATTCTACCAAATATAACGAAAATATGTAAATGATCTGGATTATTCATTATATATTCTTGTGATACTTTTTTTTAATTCATAAGAAATAGTAATGTTAAAAATTTTGGCCCAACAGAATTATTTTTAAAGTATGGAGTATTTTATTTGATTGGGTCGTCAACTAAATGAAGATTGCTGACCAATATCTAATATGTGAAGAGATCTGTTGATATGCCTCAGCATGTCAGCAGTTATTCACGGAAATCAGTTATTAACTGTGTACACGGCTGCAGTTGTGTAATAGTCTTGGATTATCACTCTGCTTCCCTCGTTCCTTGAACGACTTGTTTTGATTCAGTTCAATAGTAAGGTACTTAATGAGAATAATTGCAAGAAAATTGAATAGTAATTATATTTTATTCACCTTCGCCACTGCAGAAAAGAAAAAACTCAAAATAAACTATCGTGTTTAGCAGAGATTCAAAGTTCATGAGGATGTTTCGAACTACGTGTAAAATACGTAATTTGGAAAAATATTACTTTCCCTGTGGAAAAAAAACGAAGAATCATACCTATCACTCTGCTTCCCTCCTCCCTTGAACGACTTGTATTCATTCAGTTCAATAGTAAGGCACTTAAGGTGAATAATTGTAAGAAAATTAAATAGTAATTGTATTTTATTCACCTTCGCCACTGCAGAAAAGAAAAAACTCAAAATAAACTATCGTGTTTAGCAGTGATTCAAAGTTCATGAGGATGTTTCGAACTACGTGGAAAATACGTAATTTGGAAAAAATATTAAATTACTTTATCTGTGGGGAAAAAACGAAGACTCACGCCTTTCCATTGGAAAAGTGCCGAAAGCTTAACAAGACTTTTAATGAAATATTTATAGAGAAATTAGGTGTATAGGAAAGAAGTGTCGATTTTTCATAATTAAATTGAACGAAATATAAATGGAATAAGGTGTAATTGCAAGCAAGCTGAGCGACCATAGTATTCATATTACGTACATTTTAAACTAATAAATTTATAGAGAATTTATAAAGATGTGAAAAAAAGTAAAGGGGTTCTTGGCAGGTTGCCCTTCTTCGAGGACGAAATTCAGAATGTCCTGAAACACATTCTTAGGTACTCTTGAGTGTTTTAATTAACCTCAATCTCTTGTTTGTTTAGTGACAGAGATACAGTTAAACGAACATTTTGGGCGCTCTACCTCTTATAGGCCACATATTTTAGAAAAACCTGCCTAATTGGTCGACTATCCTTGTTTTAAAAAATGTTTGTAATCTTTTACTGGAAAAATGATGGCCGGACACGGTGGATCTCCTATACTACCGATCTTACTTCTAGTGACTTGCACCTGCAGAAATTTCTGTCCGGCCGTCACTTTTCCATTGAAGGAGACTGCAAAATGTGACACTCCTTTCTTTGACAACAGATTTCCATGATCATCGATTGTGCAAATTTACCCTAAGGTAAGACAACTTTTATAGTTCGCGTTATTCTCACTTTGAAAAGTAACTAAAATATTGCTGTATATTTTGTAATTAATTTTTCCAGTTAATCACGTTGCTCCATTTATTCCTTTGCGCATCCAATATGAATTTTAGACGTTTTGTTAGAAAATATAGAATTTATATATGGATTTTATTTGTTGATAAATTGCGTATATGCAAGGCTGTAATGTATGAGAATTTTCCGTTGGATTGCAATAAAAATTTGCGTCCTATATATACAAAAATACACTCTATTCACAGGAGGTGAGTCAGTATTACTTTTACACAATCTAATTCGCCGTTAGGAGTTATCCTGTTCAGTCCCTCAGACACGCACACATATATACACACATTCGCACATGCAAAATCGTAAAAGTAGCACAAAAGGATTGAAAATACCGCAAAACGTGTAAATACGTCAAAGTCTCATGGTTGAATTTTTCCATGATACCAATCTTTCCTCATATGGTAAACGTACTGAAAGAAAATGTTATTCCTCCTTTTGGTCACATTAGTATGGTAAGGGACTATATATATTCCATATAAAAAAATTACTGTTATTTAAGACTGAAAAAAGTACATACAGTGTTTTACGATTTCGTCATTCTACCAAATATAACAAAAATATGTAAATGATTTGGATTATTCATTATATATTTTTCTGATACTTTTTTTTAATTCATTAAGAAATAGTAATGTTAAAAATTTTGGCCCACCAGAATTATTTTTAAAGTATGGAGTATTTTATTTGATTGGGTCGTCACCTTGATGGAGATTGCTAATAATATCTAATATGTGAAGAGATCTGTGGATATGCCTCGGCATGTCAGCAGATATTCACGGAAATCGGTTATAAACTGTGTACACGGTTGCAGTTGTGTAATTGTCTTGGACTGTCACTCTGCTTCCCTCGCCCCTTGATGACTTGTATTCATTCATTTAAATAGTAAGGTACTTAATGAGAATAATTGTAAGAAAATTGAATAGTAATTATATTTTATTCACCTTCGCCACTGCAGAAAAGAAAAAACTCAAAATAAACTATCGTGTTTAGCAATGATTCAAAGTTCATGAGGATGTTTCGAACTACGTGGAAAATACGTAATTTGGAAAAAATATTAAATTACTTTATCTGTGGGGAAAAAACGAAGACTCACGCCTTTCCATTGGAAAAGTGCCGAAAGCTTAACAAGACTTTTAATGAAATATTTATAGAGATATTAGGTGTATAGGAAAGAAGTGTCGATTTTTCATAATTAAATTGAACGAAATATAAATGGAATAAGGTGTAATTGCAAGCAAGCTGAGCGACCATAGTATTCATATTACGTACATTTTAAACTAATAAATTTATAGAGAATTTATAAAGATGTGAAAAAAAGTAAAGGGGTTCTTGGCAGGTTGCCCTTCTTCGAGGACGAAATTCAGAATGTCCTGAAACACATTCTTAGGTACTCTTGAGTGTTTTAATTAACCTCAATCTCTTGTTTGTTTAGTGACACAGTTAAACGAACATTTTGGGCGCTCTACCTCTTATAGGCCACATATTTTAGAAAAACCTGCCTAATTGGTCGACTATCCTTGTTTTAAAAAATGTTTGTAATCTTTTACTGGAAAAATGATGGCCGGACACGGTGGATCTCCTATACTACCGATCTTACTTCTAGTGACTTGCACCTGCAGAAATTTCTGTCCGGCCGTCACTTTTCCATTGAAGGAGACTGCAAAATGTGACACTCCTTTCTTTGACAACAGATTTCCATGATCATCGATTGTGCAAATTTACCCGAAGGTAAGACAACTTTTATAGTTCGCGTTATTCTCACGTTGAAAAGTAACTAAAATATTGCTGTATATTTTGTAATTAATTTTTCCAGTTAATCACGTTGCTCCATTTATTCCTTTGCGCATCCAATATGAATTTTAGACGTTTTGTTGGAAAATGTAGAATTTATATATGGATTTTATTTGTTGATATATTGCGTATATGCAAGGCTGTAATGTATGAGAATTTTCCGTTGGATTGCATTAAAAATTTGCGTCCTATATATACAAAAATACACTCTATTCACAGGAGGTGAGTCAGTATTACTTTTACACAATCTAATTCACCGTTAGGAGTTATCCTGTTCAGTCCCTCAGACACGCACACATATATACACACATTCGCACATGCAAAACCGTAAAAGTAGCACAAAAGGATTGAAAATACCGCAAAACGTGTAAATACGTCAAAGTCTCATGGTTGAGTTTTTCCATGATACCAATCTTTCCTCATATGGTAAACGTACTGAAAGAAAATGTTATTCCTCCTTTTGGTCACATTAGTATGGTAAGGGACTATATATATTCCATATAAAAAAATTACTGTTATTTAAGACTGAAAAAAGTACATACAGTGTTTTACGATTTCGTCATTCTACCAAATATAACAAAAATATGTAAATGATCTGGATTATTCATTATATATTTTTCTGATACTTTTTTTTAATTCATTAAGAAATAGTAATGTTAAAAATTTTGGCCCACCAGAATTATTTTTAAAGTATGGAGTATTTTATTTGATTGGGTCGTCACCTTGATGGAGATTGCTAATAATATCTAATATGTGAAGAGATCTGTGGATATGCCTCGGCATGTCAGCAGTTATTCACGGAAATCAGTTATAAACTGTGTACACGGTTGCAGTTGCGTAATTGTCTTGGACTGTCACTCTGCTTCCCTCGCCCCTTGAACGACTTGTATTCATTCATTTAAATAGTAAGGTACTTAATGAGAATAATTGTAAGAAAATTGAATAGTAATTATATTTTATTCACCTTCGCCACTGCAGAAAAGAAAAAACTCAAAATAAACTATCGTGTTTAGCAGTGATTCAAAGTTCATGAGGATGTTTCGAACTACGTGGAAAATACGTAATTTGGAAAAAATATTAAATTACTTTATCTGTGGGGAAAAAACGAAGACTCACGCCTTTCCATTGGAAAAGTGCCGAAAGCTTAACAAGACTTTTAATGAAATATTTATAGAGATATTAGGTGTATAGGAAAGAAGTGTCGATTTTTCATAATTAAATTGAACGAAATATAAATGGAATAAGGTGTAATTGCAAGCAAGCTGAGCGACCATAGTATTCATATTACGTACATTTTAAACTAATAAATTTATAGAGAATTTATAAAGATGTGAAAAAAAGTAAAGGGGTTCTTGGCAGGTTGCCCTTCTTCGAGGACGAAATTCAGAATGTCCTGAAACACATTCTTAGGTACTCTTGAGTGTTTTAATTAACCTCAATCTCTTGTTTGTTTAGTGACAGAGATACAGTTAAACGAACATTTTGGGCGCTCTACCTCTTATAGGCCACATATTTTAGAAAAACCTGCCTAATTGGTCGACTATCCTTGTTTTAAAAAATGTTTGTAATCTTTTACTGGAAAAATGATGGCCGGACACGGTGGATCTCCTATACTACCGATCTTACTTCTAGTGACTTGCACCTGCAGAAATTTCTGTCCGGCCGTCACTTTTCCATTGAAGGAGACTGCAAAATGTGACACTCCTTTCTTTGACAACAGATTTCCATGATCATCGATTGTGCAAATTTACCCTAAGGTAAGACAACTTTTATAGTTCGCGTTATTCTCACGTTGAAAAGTAACTAAAATATTGCTGTATATTTTGTAATTAATTTTTCCAGTTAATCACGTTGCTCCATTTATTCCTTTGCGCATCCAATATGAATTTTAGACGTTTTGTTGGAAAATATAGAATTTATATATGGATTTTATTTGTTGATAAATTGCGTATATGCAAGGCTGTAATGTATGAGAATTTTCCGTTGGATTGCAATAAAAATTTGCGTCCTATATATACAAAAATACACTCTATTCACAGGAGGTGAGTCAGTATTACTTTTACACAATCTAATTCACCGTTAGGAGTTATCCTGTTCAGTCCCTCAGACACGCACACATATATACACACATTCGCACATGCAAAACCGTAAAAGTAGCACAAAAGGATTGAAAATACCGCAAAACGTGTAAATACGTCAAAGTCTCATAGTTGAATTTTTCCATGATACCAATCTTTCCTCATATGGTAAACGTACTGAAAGAAAATGTTATTCCTCCTTTTGGTCACATTAGTATGGTAAGGGACTATATATATTCCATATAAAAAAATTACTGTTATTTAAGACTGAAAAAAGTACATACAGTGTTTTACGATTTCGTCATTCTACCAAATATAACAAAAATATGTAAATGATTTGGATTATTCATTATATATTTTTCTGATACTTTTTTTTAATTCATTAAGAAATAGTAATGTTAAAAATTTTGGCCCACCAGAATTATTTTTAAAGTATGGAGTATTTTATTTGATTGGGTCGTCAACTTGATGGAGATTGCTAATAATATCTAATATGTGAAGAGATCTGTGGATATGCCTCGGCATGTCAGCAGTTATTCACGGAAATCAGTTATAAACTGTGTACACGGTTGCAGTTGTGTAATTGTCTTGGACTGTCACTCTGCTTCCCTCGCCCCTTGATGACTTGTATTCATTCATTTAAATAGTAAGGTACTTAATGAGAATAATTGTAAGAAAATTGAATAGTAATTATATTTTATTCACCTTCGCCACTGCAGAAAAGAAAAAACTCAAAATAAACTATCGTGTTTAGCAGTGATTCAAAGTTCATGAGGATGTTTCGAACTACGTGGAAAATACGTAATTTGGAAAAAATATTAAATTACTTTATCTGTGGGGAAAAAACGAAGACTCACGCCTTTCCATTGGAAAAGTGCCGAAAGCTTAACAAGACTTTTAATGAAATATTTATAGAGATATTAGGTGTATAGGAAAGAAGTGTCGATTTTTCATAATTAAATTGAACGAAATATAAATGGAATAAGGTGTAATTGCAAGCAAGCTGAGCGACCATAGTATTCATATTACGTACATTTTAAACTAATAAATTTATAGAGAATTTATAAAGATGTGAAAAAAAGTAAAGGGGTTCTTGGCAGGTTGCCCTTCTTCGAGGACGAAATTCAGAATGTCCTGAAACACATTCTTAGGTACTCTTGAGTGTTTTAATTAACCTCAATCTCTTGTTTGTTTAGTGACAGAGATACAGTTAAACGAACATTTTGGGCGCTCTACCTCTTATAGGCCACATATTTTAGAAAAACCTGCCTAATTGGTCGACTATCCTTGTTTTAAAGAATGTTTGTAATCTTTTACTGGAAAAATGATGGCCGGACACGGTGGATCTCCTATACTACCGATCTTACTTCTAGTGACTTGCACCTGCAGAAATTTCTGTCCGGCCGTCACTTTTCCATTGAAGGAGACTGCAAAATGTGACACTCCTTTCTTTGACAACAGATTTCCATGATCATCGATTGTGCAAATTTACCCTAAGGTAAGACAACTTTTATCGTTCGCGTTATTCTCATGTTGAAAAGTAACTAAAATATTGCTGTATATTTTGTAATTAATTTTTCCAGTTAATCACGTTGCTCCATTTATTCCTTTGCGCATCCAATATGAATTTTAGACGTTTTGTTGGAAAATATAGAATTTATATATGGATTTTATTTGTTGATAAATTGCGTATATGCAAGGCTGTAATGTATGAGAATTTTCCGTTGGATTGCAATAAAAATTTGCGTCCTATATATACAAAAATACACTCTATTCACAGGAGGTGAGTCAGTATTACTTTTATACAATCTAATTCACCGTTAGGAGTTATCCTGTTCAGTCCCTCAGACACGCACACATATATACACACATTCGCACATGCAAAACCGTAAAAGTAGCACAAAAGGATTGAAAATACCGCAAAACGTGTAAATACGTCAAAGTCTCATAGTTGAATTTTTCCATGATACCAATCTTTCCTCATATGGTAAACGTACTGAAAGAAAATGTTATTCCTCCTTTTGGTCACATTAGTATGGTAAGGGACTATATATATTCCATATAAAAAAATTACTGTTATTTAAGACTGAAAAAAGTACATACAGTGTTTTACGATTTCGTCATTCTACCAAATATAACAAAAATATGTAAATGATTTGGATTATTCATTATATATTTTTCTGATACTTTTTTTTAATTCATTAAGAAATAGTAATGTTAAAAATTTTGGCCCACCAGACTTATTTTTAAAGTATGGAGTATTTTATTTGATTGGGTCGTCAACTTGATGGAGGTTGTTAATAATATCTAATATGTGAAGAGATCTGTGGATATGCCTCGGCATGTCAGCAGTTATTCACGGAAATCAGTTATAAACTGTGTACACGGCTGCAGTTGTGTAATTGTCTTGGACTGTCACTCTGCTTCCTTCGTCCCTTGATGACTTGTATTCATTCATTTAAATAGTAAGGTACTTAATGAGAATAATTGTAAGAAAATTGAATAGTAATTATATTTTATTCACCTTCGCCACTGCAGAAAAGAAAAAACTCAAAATAAACTATCGTGTTTAGCAGTGATTCAAAGTTCATGAGGATGTTTCGAAGTACATGCAAAATACGTAATTTGTAAAAATATTAAATTAGTTTCTGTCTGAAAAAAAAAAAAAAAAAAAAAAAACCCGAAGAAACACGCCTTACTATTGGAAAAGTGCCGAAAGCTTAACAAAAGTTTTAATGAAATATTTAAAGTTATATCTATTAGATATATCGGAAAGAATTTTCGATTTTTCATAATTAAAATTGGAAGAAATATAAATGGAACTATCTGACCCATGCGAAAATTTCGCACAATATTGTATCTAATACTACAACTGTAAATATTATACTGTGAAAATGAATAATTGTGTCTATCAGTACATAATATTGTCTTAAATAGTTTCACGGGTCAGTTAGATGTTTGATTGGAAATCATTCAAAAAGTAGACATTTATTTTAATAGAAATAAATTTATTTTAACTGTTTATTTTTATAAAACCTCTTTAAAAACAATATTGGCAGTTAATAATTATAAGCATACAGAAAATCTACTTAATGTTAATTGCATATAAAAATATATAAATATATATATTGGTATATATATATATTTACAGTTTGAACCACTGATCTCTATATCGAAGATGGCGCCTCTTTCATTTAAAGTTGAATATATCGGCAGTATTAGGGCTATTCAAACGCCATCTTCTGTACATTTTTGCATTTCATAGAGAATAAAAAGCATGTGTCACCAACAGGTGGCGCTGTTTTCGTCAAAAGTAGAAATTATAAGCTTTAACTGGGTATTTTTTATATTTTTTCGACACGTATTTAAAGAGATCTAGCCGTGCCTGTTTTAATTCAAGCCGCCCACCCGGGAACGCCAGAAAAATGTCGCCAAACCTTCGAGAAAATAGCATAGAACAAAATATTCTGCCGACGACTGATGAATACATCTCACTGAATTATCAAAATGAGGCGGCTCGATTGAAAAGACAAAATAAGAAGTTCTTTTATCCTCATTTAAATATTTCTTTTACAAACAGAATTACAAAAAAAAATGTATTTCTAGTTACCTTCAATCATTCATCCAATCTATACAAAAAACATAATAGCAACTCCTAGCTGTTCTATTTTTCTTACATTTTTTATCTGTCGTTGCCACTCATTTTTAAAGAAAGTTTATTCAATTCATCTGACTTCATGGCAACCTGGAAATGGTAGACGGGCGTCAGTGTAAAGGAGATGCCTGGATAGAAATTTATTCAGGTGCAAGTTGCTGGAAGCAAGTTGGTATTATAGTGGAATCAATCTGTCCGGATTACATTTTTGCAGAAAGAAAGACTAAAAACATTTTTCTAAAATTCGTGGCCTATTTGAGGAAGAGGGCCTAAAGTGTTCTTTTTATATCTATCTCCATCACTAAACAAACAAGAGATAGCCATAAAATTCTTGTTGTAAAATAATACAATACTCGCGAATACCTAATTGTCAGTTTCATGACATTTTGAATTTCATCCTCGAAAAAGGGTAGACAGCCCATCTTTATAAATTCTCTATACATCTATTAGTTTAAAATGTACGTAATAATAATACTATGGTCACGCTCAGCTTGCTTGTAATTCAAACCTTATTTCATATTATTCTTATTTCATATTATTTCATATTTTCACCTTATTCTACCATTTCTATTTTTTGCGTTATTCTCACATTGAAAATTAACTGAAATATTGCTGTATATATATTGTAATAAATTTTCCAGGTAATCACGTTGCTCCATTTCATTCTTTTGCGCATCCAGTATGAATTTTAGAAGTTTTGTTGGGAAATATAGAATATATATATATGGATTTTATTTGTCGATAAATTGCGTATATGTAGCTATAATGTATGAGAATTCTTTCTGTTGCCCTAAAATAAAAATATGCGTCCTATATATACCAAAATACATTCTATGTACAGGAGGTGAGTCAATAATACTTTTAACCAATCTACACAATCCAATTAGCATTTTAGGAGTTATCCTGCTATCCCCCAGGCAGACACACAGATATACACACATTCCCACATGCAACAATGAAAAGTAGCACAAAAGAATATAAAATACCCCAAAACGTGTAAACACGTCAAAATCTCATAGTTGAATTTTTTCATGATACGAATCTTTCCTCATATGGTAAACGTACTGAAAGAAAATGTCATTTCTGCTTTTGGTCACATTAGTATGGTAAGGGGCTATATAGATTTCATATAAAAAAAGTACTGTTATTTAAGACTGAAAGTCCATAAGTGCGTACAGTGCTTTACGATTTCGCTATCCTACTAAATATACGAAAATATGTATAGATGATTCGTTATATATTTTTGTGAGATATTTTTAAAAGATTCATAAGAAATAGTAATATTAAAAATCATGGCTCACCGGAATTATTTTTTGAAGTGTGTAGTATTTAAATTGACTGGGTCGACAGCTAAGTGCCGGTTGTTGACCTATGTATGAAGAGATCTGTGATATGCAGCGGCATGTCAGCAGTCACTCCCGGAAGTCAGTTATTAACTGTGTACGGCTGCAGTTGAGTAATGATCTTGGACTATCACTCTGCTTCTCTCGTCCCTTGAACAACTTGTATTCATTCAGTTCAATAGTAACGAAAATAGGTATAGATATGTATCTCAATAGTACTTCTTGCGAATAATTGTAAGGAAATTGAATGGTAATTATATTTTATTTACCTTTGCCACTGCAGAAAAGCAAAAACTCAAAATAAACTATCCTGTTTAGCAGTCACTCAAAGTTCATGAGGATGTTTCGAACTACATGCAAATTACCTAATTTGAAAAAAAAAATTAATTATTTTCCCTGTGGAAAAAAAACAGACACACTTCCCCATTAGAAAATTGCCGAAAGCTTAACAAAAGTTATAATGAAATATTTAAAGATATATCTATTAGGTGGATCGTTAAGAATTGTCAATTTTTCATAATTAAATTGAAAGAAATATAAATGAAATAAGGTTTTAATTACAAGCAAGCTGAGCGTGACCATAGTATTATTATTACGTACATTTTAAACTAATAAATGTATAGAGAATTTATAAAGATGGGCTGTCTACCCTTTTTCGAAGATGAAATTCAAAATGTCATGAAACTGACAATTAGGTATTCGCGAGTATTGTATTATTTTACAACAAGAATTTTATGGCTATCTCTTGTTTGTTTAGTGATGGAGATAGATATAAAAAGAACACTTTAGGCCCTCTTCCTCAAATAGGCCACGAATTTTAGAAAAATGTTTTTAGTGTTTCTTTCTGCAAAAATGCAATCCGGACAGATTGATTCCACTATAATACCAACTTGCTTCCAGCGACTTGCACCTGAATAAATTTCTATCCAGGCATCTCCTTTACGCTGACGCCCGTCTACCATTTCCAGTGATATAACCACTGTGCTATGGTGAGGCATTACGATTTTGTTATCCTACCAACTATAACGAAAAGATGCACAAGAACATGCTTGGATGATTGATTACATAATTTTTATGAGATTTTTTAAAAGATACATAAAAAATTTTTTGTCTACCGGAATTATTTTTAAAGGTATATAGCACTTAAATTAATTGAGTCTTCTTGTCCATAGGGAGTTTTCTTTCCTGAACAGCATATCGAGAGATCTGCTGGCATGCTTCGGCACGTTAGCAGATGTTCATTGAAATCCGTTGATAATTATGCGCACGGTTGTAGCTGTGTTATGTTGTAGGACTATTATTCTCCGTTCCTCGTCCTTTGAACAACTTCTATTCATTGAATTTAGGTGGAACGTAGTTTTGACTAGGAAATGCGTGGAAATTGACAAGTATGTATATTTTATTCGCCCTCTTAACTATATTTCATGAAACTGATGTTACGAGGACGTCACATAGGCCACGAATTTTAGAAAAATGTTTTCAGACTTTCTTTCTACAAAAATTCAATTCGGACATCTCGATTGCACTATAGTACCGACTTGCTGCTAGTGACTTGCACCTGAATAAATGTCTATCCAGGCATCTCTTTTACACTGACGATGACTGCAAACTGTGACAATCTAGATCCTTTCTCAGACGGCAGATTTAAATGAGCATCGACTATACAAATTTACCTCACGGTATAACGCGTGTTATTGTTAACGTTTTTCTTATGTTAAGAAATAACTGATATATTGCTGTATATTTCGTAATAAATTTTGAAGGTAATAAAGTAAAGTGCTACGTATTTTTAAATGCCCATGCATTATAAATTTTAGAAGTGTTCTTGAAAAATATTGATTTTATATATGGATTTTATTTATGGATAATTTGCGTCCATAGGCCGTAATGTATTAGAATACTTTCTGTTCCCCTGAATTAAATATATGCGTCCTATGTATACCAAAATCAATACCGGTCATGGTAAGTGAGACAATAACGCTTTTACCCAATCTACTCAATCCGATTTGCTGTTTACAAGTTATCATATTCAATCCCTCTCTCACACACACATATATATATATGCACACATTCATTATTCATATATGTAACGCCGTAAAAGGAGCATAAAGGTATTTAACAAATCGCAAAACGTGTAAATAAGCCAAAATCTCATAGTTTAACTTTTTAATGATTACGAAACTTTTCTAACATGGTAAATGTTACCGAAGGGAAAAAGTTATTTCTGCTTTTGGTCTGCTTTTTTAACACTCTGTATTTTACCGTAGCAAAGAACGTACGCATGTTTTAAAAAAGTAAAAGTAAAATTTCAGGCCACCAGAAATATTTTCCGGAATAGTTCATAAACATGTCGGGAATATGTTCTGTAAAGTTGTTTGTAAGTTAGATGTTACAGCTCAAGAAGTTTGCGTAACTGCTGAAAAATATCAGCCGATGAGCAAATGCTCACTGAAGTACAGGGTTGTACAAATTAAACTCACCAACTCAGAGGCTCTTGCAGGATGTTGTATGGGTCATAATGTGATGAAATTTTGGAAACAGACACTTCAGATCACGCGCTCGTGATTTATTAAAAAGAAATTATTAGTACAAGGAGTTGCCGATAGGTGGCGCTTCAGATCAACAAGACGTTCTACAGACGTTAAACAGCTCGAGAAACAGTTGGGACACTGACAGCACCATGTGGCGATTGGCTACCGGCGTCCACGACCGCGTAAGCAACGTCTTGAACGCGTGCAGAATCCACAACATGTTGTCCTCTACCTGGTAAAATTCCCACCTGACTGGTTCTCTCGAACTTCCTCATCATGTCTCGTAAAGCGCGTGGTGTCATTGGTCCTCGGCGTAAGTTCTTTACTCGACGGAATCCTCTTATCGCAGCACAGCAGTTCTCGTCATTCTGGTAGAAAAGTTACACTAACAGAGCTTTGTCTTTCATAGTACATCATTGTAGCCGCCATTGTACATCAGCGAGCTGGAAACAACTGCCTGTGCAGCACCTGTCTTCCACTTTTGTAGGTCTCTCTTTTGGATACGTTGCTCAGAAGCTTTATTTCTGCAAATCACGTTCTTGCAATATGCAAATTACAAGTGTTACAACGCCATTTTTCGGAAACTTCTTGTACTAATATTTTTTTTTAATAAATCACTAGCGCGTGATCTGAAGTGTCTGTTTTAAAAATTTCACTATATTATGACTCATACCACATCCTGCACAGGCCTCTGAGTTGGAAAAGTTTAATTTGGACAACCCTGTAGATTCATTTGCCTGCTGTTTAGCATCGTGACCTCTTCAGCACATCTTGGTTCCACGACCCCTAAAGGAACTTCCTCTCAGTGCATTTCCTCGCCGTAGCTTTGCAGGTCGTGTTGTACCTAAAGAACCGTTTTATGACGCAATGGGCCCTTTTTCGGTTCCTGGCTTGGACTTGGGGGTTAACTTGTTCTTCCCTTTATAGGCGATAACTTTGGACGCCGAACGGGTGCTCCCATAATAGAATAGCTAGTACGTGTCATCGTGTACTGGCGATTACCTAATAGGAAAGTGCCCGCTCGATGTATATAAAACATGTAAATAATTATTTACAGCGTATTGGATGACAGGGTTGATCTGGTACGATAGCCCTGTCTCTTAGCAATGGAAGAGTACTGTGAGCTGTTGCAAGGGTTTGATCACCGAAGCCTGTCTTATCTCATCATCTACGTTGCACCATCTTTTTGTAGCATTTTGTGGGGCAGATGCTTTCTGTAAACCTCTTAACGGCCATATTATTTACAAGTAAACGGTCATGAAAGAGCTTGTCCTTTATTCAAGATAAGAATAAGTGCATGTACAATATATGTATTCATTTTTATGTTTGCGGGCATTTTTCTAGTGCGGAAAAAAATACATTACTAGGAAAAGCACACTTTCAGGGTTGTTATGACTGAATGTGTGTATTGTAGAAAAGCAGGGAATCATTAAAAATATATTTTTTAAACACTAAAGAAAATATTTATTAAACTTACTTCGAAAAATAAATAAATATTTGTAAAGTTTTTAGCATAAATTTTAAGAAGTCAGCTACGATTACAATGCATTTCACATATACGTGTATTTGAGTACTCCTAGCATGTACTTAAACGTAAACTATCTTCAAATTAAGTTAAAAACTGTTTAGTCTGGTACTGTCATCTTTAGTTTAAAATGAGATGTAAAAGAAAATCCCTGCATAAAAAGTGAAATGCTTTTATCCTTCTGGCGCGTAACTTTTGAATACCCTTTCCCGGTATTATCATGGCCACGGGAAAGACAGGGAATAGCTTATTTCGTGATTTTGACGGCAGTGAGAAGGAAGGGGTTACACGATAGTTATTATTATTAAAAATTATTTTAATGTATAAACTCAATAAATACGTGTAATGTAATTGTATTGATCCGTTCAGTTATAACAAAAATTAGAAATTATATAAAATTAAGAGAATAAATTGGAAGATTCTTTTACAGGATGTCTCAATACAGCTATAAACTTTTAGGGTTTTAGGGTGAATTTAAATGTTTCAAAATCATAAATCAAAATGGAGGTCTATGATTTCATACACCAGTTAATAATCACTCCAAAAAAACCATTGAAATCTTAGAGAAATTCCCTATATTGCTCTGCCGAAATTGAATTACTCTTTTTAGTAAATGCTGAATTAAAATTGATCAATTTAAATAGTTTTTAGCTTTCAATGCTCCAAATTTCGCGGAATTAACTATTTGTTATAAAATTAATAAATTAAATAAATGAAAACTGCAGCACATTTTGTGGAGTGATTATTAACCGTTGCATGGAAATAACGTTTGCGATTCCGTTCTGTATGCTTATTACGTGACCTAACTCCTCCATCAGTTATGCGCTATACCTTTGTGACACCCTGTATTTTATTATAGGTAAAATGTTTGCATGTTTTAAAAAGAGCTAAATGATTTTTAATATAAAATATAACGATTATTGACCGTTGTATGGAAACAACTTTTCGCTAGCTAATTTTGAATGCTTATTATATGCCCGAATTCCCCGATCAGTTTATAGCTTTTCTTTTCTTTCTTTTTTTTGTCACCCAGTATTTTACTGTAGCAAAGAACGTATGCATGTTTTAAAAAGTAAAATTTAGGGCCACCAGAAATAATTTACAGAATAGGTCATAAACATGTCGGAAAGTCAGAAAGCAAGCGTCCTATTTTCAAACGCTTGAAGTTCAAGGTATTTGCTTGCATACTGAAATGATCAGCAGATAAGCAGACGCTTTCTAAAGCATATTCATCCAACATCTCCCAGACATACAATGACTGAGAACAGAGACTGTTGCGTCGTCAGTAGGTCCACTAGAATGACGTCATCACACATTTCATTTCACAAAATAAAACTATTCATATTTGTGGTGAATTTACTGCCGTATAAAACATTTTAATGATTTAAGACAGAAAATTTAACTCTACGACAAATAGAAAATTTTAACTATCTCTAATTATATAATATGATATCGAAATAGATCATAATAAATTGTTTTTTATCAGAACGGTATTTAAATTTTTAATTTCAACTTAGAATATTGGCTAAAATTTGTATCATTCACCAGAAATTTTAAACTGTTTTACTTTGTGAAAGTAAAACTGTGATGACGTCATCTCAGAAGGCCGGGTGATGACGTAAAAGCTTCTGTTCTCGGGCCTTCTGTATCTAGGAGGTGTTAATTCATCTGCTTTTGATACTAGGACCACTAAGGACACTGCCTCTCAGTACATTTCGTCGCTACAGCCAACACCTCCTACACATAGAAAGCCTAACAACTGAAACTTTGAAGTCATCATTAGGCCTTCAAGGGATGACGTCATCACAGTTTTACTTTCATAAAATAAAACTATTTAAAATTTCTGGTGGATGCTACAAATATTAGAAAATATCTTAAATAAAAGATTAAAATTAAAATTCCTTTCTCATACAAAATTATTAATTCCGGTCTATTTCCTTATCATATTATCTAATTAGTTATATCTAAAAACTACCATTTTTCATAAAACTCTATTTTTTATCTCAAATTATTAAAACATTGTTATTCATGAGTAAATTCACCAGAAACTTTGTATACATTTATTTTATGAAAATAAAACTTTTAAGTGTAAGCCGAACGATGACGTCAAAGCTTGGTGACGCAGGAGTTGTTAGGCTTTCTTTCTAGCAGGTGTTGTGGCTAAAGAACCATTATATCAAGCTTTGGGACCAACAACTCCTGCATACAGAAAGCCTAACAACTGAAACTTTGACATCAACACTAGGCTTTCAAGTTATGAAGTCATCACAGTTTTACTTTCATAAAGTGAAACTATTTGAATTTTCTGGTGAGTGCTACAAATATTAGAAAATATCTCAAGTTAAAGATAAAAATTAAAATACCTTTCTGATGCAAAACAATTCATTATGATCTAGTTCCTTATTGTATTACATAATTAGTTAAAATCAAAAACTTGCCCTTTGTCGCAAAATTAAATTTTCTATCTCAAATCATTAAAATGCTGTTGTGCATGAGTAAACTCACCAGAAATTTTAAATAGTTTTGCTTTATGAAAGTTGAATTGTCATGACGTCAATTTCGAAGGCATATTAATGACGTGGAAGCTTGGTAACGTAGCAGTTGTTAGGTATTCTATATCTAGGAGGTGTTACTTGTACTTGGGTTTTAGCTCGCCAATCGCTTCATCGGCGGTAACGTTGGACGCCCACTAGGTGTCCTTTAGAATGACCAGTACTTGGAGCCGTTGTAGTGGCAATTGCCTAATTGGAAAGTGCCCGCTTTTTATATATAAAAGAGATTAAAGGATATGTTTTACAATCTATAGGCTGACTGGATTGACGGGGTATGATGGTCATATCTCTTTGCAATGAAAGAGCAATGCGAGGTTTTAAATGGCTGTGATCACCGTGGCCATTCTTATATCCTCAGCTACCTTGCACCATCTTTTTGTTGCATTTTGTCGGGCAGAGACTTTCTGTAAAAATGAAATTAAACCCTTAATGTTCGCATTATTATGCTCTTATCCTTCCAGTGCATAACTTTTGAACACGATTGCCCGGAAGCATCACGGGCGCGAGAAATAGAGGGGAAAAGCTTAGCCCATGATTTTGACGGGAGCGAGAAGAATGGCGTTAAAAGATAATTGTTATTATTGTTAAAAGTTATTTGAAAGTTGAAACTTAAGAACACATACATTGCAATTTTATTGCCCCCTTGAGCCATAACGAAAACTATAAATTATTTAAAATTAAGAAAAATTTAAATTGGAAGATTCTTTTTACGGGATGTTTGTTGCAGCTATAAACTTTTAGGGGTTAGGCGTGAATTTGAAGGATTCAAAATCATCTATCAATATGGAGGTCTATGATTTCATGCACCGGTTAATTATCACTCCAAAGAAACCATTGAAATGTTAGTGAAATTTCCTACTTTGCTCTGACAAAATTGAAGTGTTTTTTTTCTTAATAAATTTTGAATTAAAATTGATCAATTTAAATAGCATTTCGTTTCGAATGCTCCAATTGACGCGGAATAAACTATTTGTTATAAAATTAATAAATTAAATTAATGAAAACTACAGCACATTTTGTGGAGTGATTATTAACCGTTGCATGAAAATAAAGTTTGCGATCCCGTTCTGAATGCTTATTACGTGATCTAACACCTGCAACAGTTTCGCGCTATACTTTTGTGACACCCTTTATTTTATTACAAGGAAAATGTATGCATGTTTTAAGAAAAGTAATATGATTACTAATATAAAATATAATGATTATTAATCGTTGTATGGAACCAACGTTTCGCTATCTTATTCTGAATGCTTATTATGTGCCAGAATTCCCGATCAATTTATCGCTTTTCCTTTCTTTCTTTTTTTTTTTTTTTTTCAACACCCTCTATTTTGCTGTAGCAAAGAACACGTGCATGTTTTAAAAAGTAAAATTTCGGGCCACCAGAAATAATTTTCATTATAGGTCATGAACATGTTGAAAAGTTACAGTTCCATCGTATTGTTCCGCGAAAGTAATTCAAGAAATTCGCTTGTGTGCTGAAATAATCAGCAGATAAGCAAGCGCTTTCTAAAGGCAGATTCATTTGCTAGCAGCTGGAGTGCGTGAGTTCTTCAACAGATTACGACCCCTAAAGAAACTTATCCCAGTACAATTCCTCCCTATAATCGTCGACGTGGTGTTAAGGGTAAAGAACCCTTTCCATTGTATCACGCCTTGGGTCCAGGATCGGTTTCTCACTTGGACTTGGGTGTCAGCTCCTCCGTGGCCTTTCATAGGCGGAACGTTTGCCGCCCACTAGGTGGCCGTGTAATAGAATGACCAGTACTTGGTGCCCTTCCCGAGGCGATTGCCTAGTCGGAAAAAGCCCGCCCTTTCCATACAAAACACATAAATAATTTTAACAACTTATATTCTGACGAGATTTACGGGGTACAATGGTCATATCTCTTTGCAATGAAAGAGTATTGTGAGCTTCTGAAAGAGTGTGATCGACGTAGCCATTCTTATCTCATCAACTACGTTGTGCCATCTTTTTGTAGCATTTTATTGGGTAGATACTTTCTGTAAAAATGAAAATTTCCCCTTAATTATTTGCCAGAAAACGGTCATAAAAAGTTTATGTTTTTATTCGACAAAACTGTATAAGAAAAGTAGATATACACGATGCGAATTTATTTTAAGGTTTTGGGCATCTTTTTAGCGCAAAAGAAATAAAGGGAGCTAAGGTTGCAAAATGCGTATCATAAATACACGTATGTAAGTACTGCTACCATGGACTTAAAAATAAACTTTCCCCAAATTAAGTTAAAAATAGTATGGTATTTGTCATCTGTTGAGTAAAATAAGACAAATAAACAAAATCCCTGCATAAGAATTGAAATGCTCTTATCCTTCTGGTGCATATAACGTTTGAAAACTATTGCCCGGAAGTATCACGGGCACGATAAATAAAGCGGAAAAGCTTAGCCCATGATTTTGACGGGATCGAGGTGGATGTGATTAAACGACAATTATTATTATTGCTGAAAATTATTTGAAGGTTGAAACTTAAGAAGACATATATTGCAATTTCATTGCTCCCTTCAGCTATAACGGAAATTATAAATTATTTAAAATTAAGGAAAATTTAAATTTTAAAATTCTTTTTTACAGGATCTCTCAATACAGCTATAAACTTTTAGGGGTTTAGGGTGAATTTAAAGGATTCAGAAACATATATCAGTGTCGGGGTCTAAAACGTTGATTTCATACACCGGTTTATAATGACTAAGAAAAAAATGAATTGAAATGTCAGTGAAATTTCCTACAATGCTTTACAAAACTTAATTATCTTTTATTGGTAATTACTGAATTAAAATTGATCAATTTAAATATTATTGCGTTTTGAATGCTCTAATTGACGCGGAATAAACTATTTGTTATAAAACTTTATAAAGTAAATTAACTACCACCACAGCACATTTTGTGGAGTGATTATTAACCGTTGCATGTAAACAACGCTTTACTACCATACTCTGAATGTTTATTAAGTGTCCTAACTCTTTGAACAGTTTGTCGCTATATTTTCCTGACACCCTGTATTTTATTATATTAGGAAAATGATGCATGTTTTAAGAAAAAGTAAATGATTAATATTATAAAATATAATGATTACTAGCCGTTGTATGGAAACAACGTTTCGCTGTCGTATTTTGAACTCTTATTTCGTGCCCTTACTATCAGAACGGTTTGTCGCTTTTCTATTTTGACAGCCTGTATTTTATTGTAGATACAACGCATGCATGTTTTAAGAAAATATATAAATAAAATTTCATTCCACCAGAAATAATTTTCTGAATAAGTCATTAAAACATTAGTTGGGAAATAAACGCTCGAAAGCATATCGGAGAAATTCAAGTTCAAGAAATTTGCTTGTGTGCGAAAGAAAACGCGCACAAGCAAAGGCTTTATGAAAAATTTAATTTACCTACTGGCGAGCAGCTTCCGATCTCTAACAACTGTCTTATGGATGACACCAAAAGAAAAAAGTGGGATCCCCGTAGCCTCTTCTGTCTCATCCGCTACCGATCCACCATCTTTTTGCAGCATTTTGTGGCGCAGATACTTTCTTTAAAAATGAAATAAACCACAGTTGTACTTGCATTTTCTCTCTTCACTTAAAAGCAGTAACAACAGAAATCAACTTTTGCAGTGATTCACCGCATTCATTTGAATGATCCACATGAAACATTCGGGTTTTTATGGCTATTTGAAAATTTATTCAATGAGATGAGTAAATATATTATAAATTTCCTCCCCTCATACAATCACGCTCATCCAATGAAATAAGTGTGCTAACTCAACTGGTGCGAAAATCTGGAAAATTCTTAAAATTATTTTTAATTAGTAAAAATATATTGAAAACGCACCTACACCTGCACAACACATCTGGTTTACCTTTATTGTTCCAGTCCTAGTCCTAAAAAAGTATATGAACATTGCCAACTGTGTCATTTCATCGTTGAAAAAGTTCTTCTTTAAAACAATGAAATTAAACGACATCTGCAACGTTATTAATGTTTATAACCTTAAATATGCAACTATAATATTAACCTTTTTGGTTTTTTAACTCTTAACTAGACCAGTTCGATAGACTAGGGTGCATTTACCAATAAAAATCTCCATAAGTTTTTCAAAACACTTATGAAACGTTGAAGCATTTGCAACAGCTTCTTCATTCACAGAAAAGGCTTTATTCTTTGTTTTAGCTGTGTTTTTATATTTCTTTTGATGAAAAAAAAAGAACATTATGTTCTGAAAATTTTGTGTCTTAAACAATTTATCATTAAAATAGCAATGTAAGTATAAAGTGCTATCGTTAAAATTTATATTATTAATATAATATTTCCAGTTGCCAATATGCATTTTCATTTTGTTAAACCTCAAAATTGCTTGCTTTATTTAAATTTTATCTGAAGACAGAAGGAAAAAAAAACGAACTTTTTGTCCAGCCGTATAATTTTATAGTTCCATTCGAAAACTGTTTGGGTGATTGGATGATTTATTAAAGAAAAAGAAAGAATGATCAAACAACGGATCGCCACTAATATTCATTAAAATATTATTTTACGTTTCAGCTGAATCCACATTGGATTTTTACGGCAGATTATCTAAGGAAAAGTAATTTGGTGATCTTCTCTACAGTTAGCAAGTCAAACTATATTGTGGAACAAATTGGATGCTGTACGAAATTCTGCAATTTCGTAACGCAGCTGGTTTATCTTTAGTGATCCTGTCCTAGTCCTAAAAAGTATATCAACAATACCAACTACATCATTTCAAAAAAGTGTACAAATCTTGCATTAAAACAAAGACACTGAACGATGGCTGCTACTGTTACATGTTAATGTTCATCTCCTTAAACAATGAAACACTGCATTAATGAACGCAACTCTGAAAATTAACATTCTTTACCTTGCACAGCTTCCGAGAATTCATCACTCTGGCCCACAAGAGATTAGAATTATCAAAATGGTTATTTTAGCAATTAAAGAAATACAATCACCACTTTCTGCAAGAAGTAAATTTGAAAAATGACTTTTTTATGTCAGTAACCACCGAATACGCTTAGAAAATGTAATTTGATAAAATGTAACTCGAAAATCTCTGTTTACAAAAAATGGTTAATTATATTCCGTTAAAGTTGGCAGATATGTGAATAGAAGGTGGGTTCTCCCAACACTGGAAGAATTCTCTGTAAACTACTCTTCTGTAAACCAGAGAAAAATTTTAAACATTTCTTCTTAAGATATGCGCAAAGGTGCCAACAGGATTCATTGAAACTAAATGTCTGATAAAAGATTTTCAGTAAAAAATACGAAGGTTTATACGAAGGTTTTCAATAGGTAAATACACAGCCTGTAACTGTTGGGTGCGCAGGGGAGAGAATGTGATATATGAAAACCTAAGTTATAGTATTTACATTAATTCTTCGTGCAATTTCTTTTATACATACACAAATCTATTATAATGACTTCCCTATTACAAAAATTTTCGCTGCGATTTTTTTTTTCGCGACAGAATTATTTTGATACGAATCAACTCAATTTATGGTAGGTCAATTGCATTCTTAATATAAATGATTCAGATTGCTGAGACAATTTGAAATTCCAATATAAATTATTGGCACAACGTAATTTAAGTAAATGTTCGTAAAATAGTACGTGCAACTATTAATGTATAAGAAAAATTAGAATACTTATATTTTGTTTCTTTTCATTTCTAAAAATATTAATTTAAAATCCATTTTAGCCGACTTCTAAAATGAGAAACATATCAATTCGACGAAATCTTTTTTTTATGTATCTTAATCGATAATATTTTTTACACAGGATCGATCTCGATGATTTTTTTTATTTGAAAGGAGTTACTTTAAGTCAGCGTTACGAACTGCTCCGGAATATAACTAACCACTTCTTTAAAACAGAAACCTTCGGATTAAATTATCTCAAAATAACGTAAGTTAAGCGGCCGTTTTCTAGAAACACTGCCTGTCGGATTAGAAAGAATTTAAGGGTAGATGTGAAACGATAGGTGTCGCCTCTTACGTACCATATATTTTTTTTTAGGTTTAAATTAATAGTTTTTATTACAAGAATTCCTAACAAATACTGTTTTTGGAATGTGAAATTGATAAAAACTTTGTATAATAACACACATTGTTAATAAATACCATTTATGGATGTTTCAAATGTTTTCCTCTTCTAGATCGTTTTAAAAATAATCTAAAAAAAACTAATGACCCTATTTTGAAAATAGTTTGTTTTCAATTCAAACCTTCTCCACATTTTAAAAAAAATTATATATATATATATATATATATATATATAAAGATTTAGTTACAGAACTTTAAGTCTTTATAAATTTCAATAAGAAAAGAAAGCTACTAAATTTTCCTAAAACTCATTATAAATTAACAGGTGGCTATGCATATATTAAGTTATTTTATACGCTTACCATAAAAATATGGACATTAACATTTCCAATATATTTGATTTAAAAAGAAAGCGTCATTTTAATTTTTAATGCACCCTTATCATGAGTTCTAAATTTAATAGATTTGGTTTTTCATTTGAAAAGTGTTATTATATTTGTGTGTTATTATACAAAGTTTTTATCAGTTTTACATTCCAACACTAGTATGTGTTAAGAGTTCCTGTAATAAAACATATTTATTTGTATCTTGGGTAAATACGGTATTAAAGTGGCGCTGCCTATCGTTTCACCTCTCCCATTGAATTCTTCCCAATCTGACAGTCAGTGTTTTTAGAAGGCGGTGGTTAGTCTTGGGAGTTCATTATGTATTTCAAAAAATTGTTTAAGAAAAATTACTGTTAACAAGAAGTGGTTAACTGTGTTCCGGAGCAGTTGGCAACTCTGCTTTAGGGGTAGTCACATACTAACTTAAACAAATTCTCATGATACTATCAGATAAAAAAATTGAAAAAAAAACATGTCTTTAAACCACAGGTGCCAAGTACTTCGGGATGTAATTAACCACTTTTTGTGAGCGGTAATTTTCTCTTTAAGATATAGCAAAATTTGAGTCAAAGGAATGGTCGAGTAACCATTTTGGAAGATTATTCAAAAAAATTACTGTTTACAAAATGTAGTTAATTATATTCCGTAATACTTGGAACCTGTGTTAAATCATGTTGCCTAAAGGGTTGCCAGTAGTAACAGTCAATTGTATGTCAAAAGTCCGCATGGGAAGGCATTTTTAAAAGTTAGTTCCTTTTCCAAGTTGTTGCAAAGTGCCATATAAATGGTGAAACCGTAAATATGCTTGAATATTTTTCTGGTGATCAATTCTTCTCAAAATATCTTTGGTTAGCTCAATCCCAGATTTTTTTCTATTGGAACCCCCTAGAAAGGTGGATATTTTGAACATTTATTGTGACTGAATGTTCAGAACTTTCTCCAACTTGATGTCAAAAGCGCTTTTATAGCTACCAATTTTTACGGAGCATCACAAACCATTTTCTGTAAACAGAAATTTTCAGCTTACATTTTAGCAAGCATTTTCAGTTAAGTGTGCCAGCTGGTTACAGCTTTGAAAATAAAATTTAGAAAATTACTGCATGCAAAACCGGTAAAATATGTCCCGTGAAAGTTGGCAGCAAAACGGGCTTTTTACCCAGAGACTTACTTGCATATAGGAGTATTATCGGCAGAGGTGTGAGACAAGGGCGGCTCCAGACTGAATTTTCGGAGGGGGCCATTGAACTTTTCAGATGAGTATATACATTGTCGAAAATGCAAATTGAACGCACGAAGTCATGAAGTATGCTAATCTAAGGTAACAAAATAAAACTTCGGAGGGGGCCATGGCCCCCATAGCCCCCTCACTGGAGCCGCCCTTGGTGTGAGAGCGCTCCAGCCCGTAATCTTCGACAATAAGGTCTGCTATTTTAGGGGATGCGGTATCCTGGGTAGAAACACTTAGGTATAAAATGAAAATTCTGGTTGCTCATCATCATTTTATCACATTTGTCAGTGCTTAAAAATATATCTTCAGAACAAAAGTTAAAATTATATATATTAAACATTGGAGCTGCAATCACAATTTCTAAATACATTTTTAGTATCATATTTAATCCGTAACCAATAATAAATCAAGATAAATGTAAGGAATAATAAATTGTATAAAATGATGGTAAGCAGCGACAATCATAATATTGCTATACAACTCTTAATTTTATGTCTAAATTCGGCTTACACAGGATGATTTAATATTTAAGCCAGCAGGCCTTGTTTGCAAAGATCACGGTCAGCCTCTCAAAGGCATAGCTGCCGAATTTTCCGATTTAATTGGAAGATCTTCCACCACAAATTTTTACTTTGCAATTTTGGCTTAAAATAAGTCCAATTGAATGACCAATAATTCTGCCCAAAATTTATAGTGGGAAGTCTTCCGATAAAATCGGAAGAGTTGGCAGCTATGCAAAAGAAAATACTTGAGCCAGTTTCAATGATTAACTGCGAAAGCACCCTGTCGCGGCTTATCATTTTAAAAGCCTTAAGGTTTTTTTCTCATGAGACAAAACTGTTAAAAATTTCTATTATGTTCTGTAATTGTTAGAAAATATCAAAAAGTTAAAGATAATTAAATTTCCTTTCTGTCATAAAATAATTTATTGTGATATAATTCCTTATCAAATTATATGTATAATTAGTGATCGGTAAATATCCCATTTGTCGTAAAATAAAACGTGCGATTGCTAATTTTTAGATGTTGCTGTGGGTGAACAAACCACCAGAAAATTGAAAAAGTTATATGCCCCGAAACTAAAGCCTTATAATGCGATCCAGTAATATAAACCTGGTTGTTTTTCGAATTATAAATGCATGTTTCGTGAGTACGGGAACCTTTGGGAAACTGTTTTTTGTGAATCAATTGAATCAATTGAATTTCTGTATGCTATACTTCAATAATTTGAATATTTTATGTAGTTCATACTTAAGAATACATGGCATTAAGAATACGATGTAACAAATCTTGTAAGAAATAACATAATATATTGCATTGGACTGAAAATGAATTACATTCACAATTTCACTTCTTTAGTGCCGCGCAGCGCAACCAAGCTGTGTAAAAAATCAATAGAAATCCTATCATAATATCTTCAGCATGTAAAAGTATGCATAAAATGAACAATTTGAAGGAGAAAATTAAAACTATTCTAGCTGTTAATTTTTACTTTTATTCCTTAAATTATACACATCGGTATGTAAAGTTTGCAACTGTTCCAGAATATAACTAACCACTTTTTTAAACGGTAATTTTTCGCTTAAATTGACGCGTATTCGAAGCCAAGCGGGTGTGCTGATTGCCATCTCGCAAAAGATATTTTATTTTTCAAATTACTGCTAGTAAGATAGTGGAGAATTATACTCGGGAGTAGTTGGTAACTCTAGGCATGTTAAAGCAAGTAATTTATGAAAATAATCATTATTGAAAAAGCCAACAAAACCGCTGTTTCCGCTAGAGAGTACAGTCGTAACTGCGAACTTTTGCAGTTTTCCTCGGAAGATTATCTGCCACTGTTTAATTCTGAATAAATTTGGCCTCAATATAAATAAATAAGTAAATAAAAAAGATCCAAAATTAATTTATTAACAACATTTTTGGAAGTTGCGGTGGATAATCTTCCTAGAAAAGTGTAAAACTCTGCAGTTATGTCTATAAAAATCATTTCAATACTCCAAGTCAAATACTATGCCAGCTATTATATACTACTAGCTGAAGTACCCGTCGTTGACGGGTTAGTACTGAATGCAAATTTCTAGAAAGCAAGAACTTTCGTCAGCATTTTAGGAGTACACAGAATGGATGTAGTATGTTGCCAAAGTAAAGAAAGCGAAGTTATTATTTTTATGTATTGTTAAAATATTACAGGTTAGAGAGTAACTAAGTAATATCATTTCAATCGCTTTATTCGTAATTATGTGATGCGCGAACGAATATTTACGCATATTGAAATAATTTTCGCAAAATCTCAAAATCTAATCAACATTTTTGAAAAATTGGAAGCCTAGAATTTAATTTGAGTGACAACCTATCATGCCACCAAATTTCGTTCCATTCCCTGCAGTCTTTATTTCGTGATGCTGGAACAAAATTTTCATAAAACCTCAAAATGTAATCAAAATATTTTAACAGTTCAACACCTATAAATTAAGATTAGCAACTACCTATCATATCACCAAATTTCGTATTAGTCGTTATTACGAGATGCTTGAAGAAATATAACCGCATTTTGGGAGAATTTTCACAAAATCTCAAAATCTAATAAAAATGTTTAAAAAATTGGACACCTATACTTTATGTTGAGCAACAACCTATCATGCGACCAAATTTCATATAATTCACTTTAGTCGTTATTACGTAATGCGTGAACAGAAATTCACTCAGTTTGAAACGATTTTCGCAAAATCCCAAAATCTGAATGATTTTTTTTAGATGCTTATAGTTTAAGGTGACCACCTATCATTTCACCAAATACCATTTTTTCACCTTTGCAGTTATTACGTGATGTGCGAACACAAATTTACGCAGTTTGAAACAATTTTCGCAAAATCTCAAAATCTAATCAAGATTTTTTAAAAAATCGACGGCAAAGTTTTAAGTTGAGTGACCGCCTATCATGATACCAAATTTCATTTCATTCACTTCAGTTATTTTTACGTGATGCTCAAACACAATTTTAAGGTGTTTGGAACGATTTTCGCAAAATCTGAAAATCTAATCAAGATTTTAAAAAAATACGCTGCCTAATGTTTAAGTTGAGTGACCACCAATGATGACACCAAATTTCATTTCAATCGCTTCAGTCGTTTTTACGTGATGCTCCAACACAAATTTATGCAGTTTGAAAGGATTTTCACAAAATCTCAAAATCTAATCAAGATTTTTTAAAAATTCGACGCCTATGTTTTAAGTTGAGTGACCACCAATCATACCAAATTTCGTTTCAATCGCTTCAGCCGTTTTTACGTGATGCTCAAACACGAATTTACTCAGTTTGAAACGGTTTTCGCAAAATCTGAAACTCTAATCAAGATTTTTTTTTAAATACGACGCCTATGTTTTAAGTTGAGTGACCACCTATCATGACATCCAATTTCATATCATTCGCTTCAGTCGTTTTGACGTGATGCTTAAACAAAAAAAGCGTCACGGACAGAATGACAGAATGACAGAACGACAGAATGACAGACAGACAAACTTTTTTTTAGGGTCGCATCGGATTCTCGGGTGCTTGAAACGGATAGAAATCGCCAAAATATTTGAATTCCAAGAAATGTACAGACAAAAGTCTAATTTTATTTATATAGATTTCAGCATCCGAAATTTTGCAATTTTTAATGTTTAGTTTTAGAGTTAAGTAAAGCCACAAAATTGAGTTATTTGCATACATTCCTCATAAGAGTTACGCAATGCAAAACCACTGCTATAGTATTCACAAATGCCCTTCCAGCCATTTTACCAATTAATTGCATAGCTTTTACAAAACTCGTAAAGGCTAATTTACACTGTCATTGACTCTGTGTAGGTTACTGACATGTTTCAAAACACCCTGCTTCAGTTAATACATTATTCACAAACTTTCCGCGAAATAATGAAACGGATTCGATTCTTCCGGAAACATATGAATAATTAGATAAATTACTTTTTACATACTTTCAGTCAACCATGCGGGACCACAGCTCTTTAATATAATATATTGAGAGAAATATACTCATTTGATTAATCAGGACAGTAATCTATACATCTAAGTGTATCATTTGAAAATTTGAAGATATTTCCATTATGTAAATTGGGAGTGCATAGTTATCAGGTGTCTCTTTGATGTGCTATATATTAAAAAATAAATTAACAATATTTGTAATAATTATTTTTAATGAATTAATTTGTTTTATTTATCTATTTTAATAATTTATTTCTCTTAATTAAGTAATTTAATAAATTAACAAATTAAATAAAAATTTACAAGCGATATATTAACATATGAGTATAGCTATATATTTAAATAATTACATAATTATTAAATAATTTAGAAATAAATATTTAAATAATTTTAAAATATCGAGAATCGGAGAGAGGGTGTAGATTTCTGCAGGATATCAAGTGTTTATAGTGTTTTGTGTTATAGCAAGCCTACACTAGGGAAATCCGCTTACAGAGAAGGCGGTGGCTTGAGGGAAGGACTTATTAATTGGTATTAACAAGCATTCAAGTTACATCTGGCGAAAATCTACAGCCGCGCGTAGGCCCGACCAGAGACCCTTGTGATCAGAGGCGTGTGGCCATCTTGCTGCGGCTATCTCGGACTCAGATTAACTTTACCACAAGTGAAAATTTTTAACCATCACTAATTACATAATATGAAATAGAAATAGATAATAATGAAGCATTTTGTTTAATTGAGGTATTTTAATTTTATGTTTAACTTAATATACAGTGGCTTCCAAAAGTTAAGGAAAAATCACAAAAATAGCGAAAAATCGCTCAAAAAAAAGCCAATGCGTATGAAATTTGAATATATTGTCAAATAAATATTACTGAGTAAAGTTTCAATATGCAAATTACACGCGTTGCAACCAGATAAAGTTAATTGCTAGCAGCATAAAACTGCATTTATGAGATTGAACCTGCAGCTTTTGCTGTGACTTTAAGGTAAGAAATCGGGGATAGCCGATTTGTAGCAATGATCTCCAGGCATCGTTTTCCAGAAAAATTGCGATGGAGTGATATTGGGAGACTAGAGGAAGGAGCAAGTCAGACGCAAGTGACCAGACAGTTAAATATCAGTCCGTCTGAGCCTCAAAAGATTGTGGCAACAGTTTCTAACGACACATTCGGCATCCACGAGGTTCAGCCAAGGACGGCCAACTGTTACGACCAGCGCCGATGACAGATATTTGTCGTTATGTGAGAGAAGGAATAGAACCGCAACTCCGCACAACTCAGATCATCCCTTGCTCTATCCATCGGAAGGTTGGTGTCAACTTTAGTGCGTAGAAGGCTTCACGAAGGTGGTCTATACCAACACCTCCTAGATAAAGAAAGCCTAACAACTCCTACGTCACCAAGCTTTGACGTCATCGTTTGGCCTACACTTAAAAGTTTTATTTTCACAAAATAAAAATATACAAAGTTTCTGGTGAATTTACTCATGAATAACAATATTTTAATAATTTGAGATATAGAATACAATTTTATGAAAAATGGCAGTTTTTAACCGTGACGAATTAGGTAATATGATAAGGAAATAGATCGAAATGAATAATTTTGTATGGGACAGATATTTTAATTTTAATACTTTATTTAAGATATTTTCTAATATTTGTAGCATCCACCAGAAATTTTAAATAGTTTTACTTTGTGAAAGTAAAACTGTGATGACGTCATCACTTGAAGGCCTAAATGATGACGTCGAAGTTTCAGTTGTTAGGTTTTCTATATGAAGGAGGTGTTGTCTATACGCGAGATGACCAGCCATTTGAGCCCCCTCTCTCCCCTCCACAGAAGACAGCGTTTGAGGTGGGCACATTATTATGTCCACTGGACGGCTGATCAATGGAGGACTGTTCTGTGTACGGATGAGTCCAGGTTTAGCCTCCAAAGCGATAGTAAACGTTGTTTGATTTGGAGAAAACTTGGAGCCCGTTATCATCCATCAAACATCCTCGAAAGAAATACATACGCAGGAGGCAGTGTCTGTGTTTGGAGTGGGATCTCTTTGGGTGGCTTCACAGACCTCCATGTCTTTCCACGTGGAACCGTCAATGCTCATACCTATACAGATGACATCCTTGAGGCTTACGTGCGCCCTTATGCCAGGGGCAATAAGCGATGATTTCCTGCTTCAGGACGACAATGATAGACAGTACAAGGCTCGTATCGTGGATCATTATTTTCAGCAGCAAACAATTCAGCGCATGCAGTGGCCAGCTCGATCACCGGACCTGAATCCTATCGATCATGTCTGGGAGGCTTTAGGAAGACAGATAGCTGCTCTCAATTCTCCTGCTGTGACACTTCCCACACTTGCAACTGCCTTGCAAGATCAATGGCTCTCCCTTCCAACTGAACTCATAGACCACATAATTGACAGCATTACACATCGCTGTTGGTGCTCTATTGCTTCTTGGAGGGGTCATATTCCATATTTATGGTATTTTTCTTATACCAAACTGACACATCCAATTTGTTGATTTTATGCATATCCTAATTTCTATAATGCCACAAGTGTCTGGTAGTTTTTTTTTCATGTTATTTTACAGCTTACTATTTGTTATACCTTATGGGTGAGTTTATTAAATTCTATGAGTAACTTTTTGAGTAATCGTCATTTTTGTAATTTCCCTTGCTTAATGATAACCAGTGTATTATTAATATTTGTATCACTCACCAGAAACTTTAAATAGTGTTATTTTGTGAAAACAGAAACGCGATGGCGCCCGTTCAGCTAAAGCAATGGTATCAAAGTTGGCAACTGCGCCGGGCTTTGATGAACCATCTTTTGAAAACAGTAAAACGTCTTTTTCATAATTACAACCAACCCATACGCTTAGCATAAAAATTTTGCTGTATTTTAATCTAAATATTACTTTTTAGAAGAAGCGGTTAATTATATACCGGAGCAGTTGGCAACTCTGGTGATATTGTCGTAGCTTCCGTTGTTAGGTTTTTCGTAGGTACAGTGTGTTGGTAGGGCATGGAGTGCCACTCAAATTGTTCTTTTGAAAACAGTAAAGCGTTTTTTTCATAATTACAACCAACCCATACGCTTAGCATCGAAATTTTGCTGTATTTTAATCTAAATATTACTGTTTAGAAGAAGCGGTTAATTATATACCGGAGCAGTTGGCAACTCTGGTGATATTGTCGTAGCTTCCGTTGTTAGGTTTTTCGTAGGTACAGTGTGTTGGTAGGGCATGGAGTGCCACTCAAATTGTTCTTTTGAAAACAGTAAAGCGTTTTTTTTTTCATAATTACAACCAACCCATACGCTTAGCATCGAAATTTTGCTGTATTTTAATCTAAATATTACTGTTTAGAAGAAGCGGTTAATTATATACCGGAGCAGTTGGCAACTCTGGTGATATTGTCGTAGCTTCCGTTGTTAGGTTTTTCGTAGGTACAGTGTGTTGGTAGGGCATGGAGTGCCACTCAAATTGTTCTTTTGAAAACAGTAAAGCGTTTTTTTTTCATAATTACAACCAACCCATACGCTTAGCATCGAAATTTTGCTGTATTTTAATCTAAATATTACTGTTTAGAAGAAGTGGTTAATTATATACCGGAGCAGTTGGCAACTCTGGTGATATTGTCGTAGCTTCCGTTGTTAGGTTTTTTGTAGGTACAGTGTGTTGGTAGGGCATGGAGTGCCACTCAAATTGTTCTTTCAAAGTGTTAAATGCTACGGCAAATGTCTCGAAGTTGGAGGCGAGCATGTGGAAAAGAAGTGCGAAGTGTATTGTTCATGATGGTTTTCTTTTTTTTTTTGGCAATAAAATTTCTGTGTAAAAAAATATGACGAAACTTACTTTCGGAACGTTCCTCGTATAATAAAGAAACGTTCTAGAATAATAAGTAAAGATAACCGCAAGCGATATATCTAGGTATCAATACAAAACTTGTATTGTTACGCTTGCATTCCCTCTTATCTCTGCTTTTCTTTCTTTTTGAACTGCAAATATCTCAGCAGAATTAATATAGATTCAGATCTGTCTTTTTACACGCGTGTTGATAAACACAATAAATAAAGGAACAATTGTCTGACAGACACCCTTTTTGCTGAAGGATAAATAACTCAAATATCCGTATATAACTAGCGAACAATCTATCTTGTGCTGAAAAGAGGTGGAGGAATTATGAAACCAACTATTCATTTGGGTGAGATAAACGGAATGATCGGCTTTGTAATCAACCAATATTGGCGTTTGTATGTAGATGCGTGACGTCTCGTAGCAACCAACAAAACAACTATCTCTAACACACATCTTTCTTAAACCCTTCTATGAAAGTTTCGTGTATTTAAAACTATTTTGCCTGGTAAATACGCATTTTCTAAGGCAGTGGAATTGTAAATTTAGGTTTACAGGGTAAATTTATCGATCTCTGTACAAAAAATAATGCAAAAAACAAAATAGAGCTCTTAATAACATAATTAAAAATATATAAGTTTTGTTAAGTTCTTAAAAACTTTATTTCTGAAGTAACAAACCAACAGCGAAACTATTTTTGTTGAAATTAATTGTAAAAATATTTCAGAGCAACGTTCACAGTGCATTGTTAGATTTGCTTAAAAAAACTATTCATTTTCACTTTGAACTGATAAAATAGCATTTATTAGAGTACTGCCGTTTAAAAATTTTCCAGGAAAATCCACACAAATACCATCTTAATACAATCTTCAGGCACTTAAGCATCGCTCTATTAATAGAATCATTGATATTTTAGACTAAAATCAGTTGAATAAGTAATCTCGATTTTTATCTACGTAAGGATATAAATTTAGCCATTTAGTAAGGTACAATTGCAAATACATAGTGCTTTTATTTCAGAAAATGCTAGAATTCTAGAAATCGACTTAAAGTTTTTAGGACACATTGACGAACGCCTAAAACAGCAGTTTGAAGACCTCTTGAAATTCAGCCCTCTAGAAGGAAAGCCAGCCACTCTTCACTTTGTTTGACATCTTTCTGTAGAAATTATCTATAAATTACATTTTGGAATATTCAGAGAACATTAATCCTATCATCAGGCTCAACTTGCTTTTAATTAAATTCTTACATGTAAATTCATTTGTTTGAATTAAATGAAAATAAGAGCCTCACTTTAAGGTGCATCTAACATACATATCTTAAAATAATTCATTAAAAACTTGTGTTATACTTTCGGTATCATCCAATGAGAAGGTATGTTTATTTTATTTTTAAATAGAGAAAGTAATTTAATATCCTTCTAAATTTTGGTCTTTTGCATGCTGTGCGAAACATCGAAGTGAGTGCAGAGAGGCCTTGCTAAACGGGATTTTTTCCGGCTTTTCATTTTTTGCACGGACTAGGATGAAATAGAAATGACATTAAATTTCTTCGCTTTAAGTAAAAACATACTCTAACTCACAACTCATATCCAGAATTGTATTACTATTAAATTGTATAAACGCGCGCCGATCCAAGGATGAGGAATACCAAAGACTTACGAAAGGAATTAGGCAGCCGCGATACTGTGCACTGATTACGAAATGCTACCTGAAGCAGGTCAGCAGATTTTTTGAGAAGAACAGCTGACGTGAAGAGGCTGACGAACTCAAAAAATTCACATCATCTTAAATATTTTACTTTTAAAAATAATTCCGGTGAGTCAATTTTTTAATCATTATGACTTTTTATGAATCTTTAAAAAATATTTTGATAAAAATTTACAGGGTGTGCATAGCTGTCAACTGTTGCGGAATATAATTAAACACTTTTTTTTTAAACAGAAATTTTCGGCTTAAAATATCTCAAGGCTTTTGTACAACGCGCGGAAGCTGTTTTCTCTTTTGAAAAAAAATCTAAAAAAATATACAATTTAAAGAAAGCGGTTAATTATATTCCTTAGTTGTTGGCATCAATGGGTGTGTGTTACAATTCCTTACAGGGTTTGGAAGGCTTATAAAAAATAATATATTACCAATACAGCAACAAAGTTGACTTTACTGGAGAAAAAAATACTACAAGTTTTGTGTCACAAATAACGAGCTTCCTCGTTGTTGGATGGGTCGAGGTTCTGATGCCGACAATCGCCATCTTCCGTGGCAACCTCGCTGTCCGCTACTAACTCCATGCGCTTTTTTTAATGGCATTAGATTAAAGATCGTGAGTCCGTGTCCCGTATGCTGCGTGATTTACCAGATTTACGACAAAGGATCACAATCGCATTTGCTACCATTGGTCGGGACGGTAAAGCAAGTATGTCGAGGGAAGAATTTGACTTTAAACTTGATATCTGCCGTATCACGAAAGGTTCACATATTGAGCATTTATGAAACAAAACTTGTAACATTTTTTTATCCAATAAACCCAACTTTTCTCTTGCATTAGAAATTCATATTTCTTTTACAAGCCTTCCATACAGACGCCTCATAGATATAGAAAGACATACAACTGTTACGTCACCAAGCTTTGACGGCATCACAGTTTTGATTTCACAAAGTAAAACTATTTAAAATTTCTGGCGAATGCTACAAATATTTGAAAATATCTTAAATTAAATACTAAAATTAAAATCCCTTTCTTCAAAATTATTCATCATGATTTATTTCCTTCCCATATTATTTAATTAGTCATGGTTAAAAACTGCCATTTGTCGTAGAATTATCTTTTTTTTTTAAATTATTGAAATATTGCTATTCATGGGTAAATTCACCAGAAATTTTTTAGTAGTTTTATTTTGAGAAAATAAAACTTTTAAATGTTGGTCTAATGATGACGTCAAAGCTTGGTGGCGTAGGAGCTGCAAGGCTCTCTATATCTAGGAGGAGTTTTCCGAAACCGGTAGGAAATAATTCCTTGCCTGTATAATGAATCGTTGGAACTCTAAAATCATTTACAAGTTCTCGTCATATTTGGTAGGAGGAAAAAATCGTAATATCCTGCTAGCATATACTGAGTTTCAGTAGTAAGGAACAGTCCTCTTTTATGAAGTAATATATGTATATACACAATCTCTGGCCAATTTAATGTGACCACCGGCAATGAAATTTTAATTAAGTACCATCTAAGGAAAGTATTGTAATTATGGAAATCATAAGTATGAGATCATGATGATCTCATAAAGATATGATTAAGAAATAAACTAAATGCTTGAAAATCTTTGTTTTCCTTTTTCAAATATTACTTTCTAGAAGTCTGAGTGTTTTTTTAAAACTGTTTATTACACGTAAATGCTCGTACTTCCTTGAAAGCTGTCTAAGGTTCGATACATTACTTAGAGGTATGTTTTAAATTCGTAAATTTCAGTAACGTAATAAGTTGTAATATAAATTAATATTTTGGAAATCCCCCTTCTCATTGAAAAATTTTATTTTCCTAAAAAAAAAAATTATTTAATAGACGTCACATCGTTTCATTTATTTTAGGAAAAGGGCTAATAATTCCTTGAAAATTTTTTGTAGGTAAAACCAATTTTATAAAGTGGTACATTTATTTCAAGGCTTGATATATTGTATAGACAAGTGTATTTTCAAATGCATAAAATTTCAATAATTGATATTTTTTCAAATAATTCATACAAAAGCCTCCAAAATATTCCTAAAATAATATTTTGTTTTTTTATTATTATTATTAGAGTAATTGCACGTTAAAATGTGCAAAATAAAGTCAGATTTAAAAATCGCAAAAACGGCCTCCGTGACGCCACTTTACCGTCACAAGAATAAGCTGTCATTTTGTGATTCGTCAGTGACGTCACTTAGTGACTAGTCATAGTTAAACGTCACAGTGACCACACAGTGAAGTCACGTAACTTACCAGTCAGAATGAAAGCCGGTGCCCATTGTGACCCTCTATGATGTCACACTGACGGTTTTGTGAGCATCTCCGCTATTAGAAATTTTAAACTACGGATTTTTTGATAAACAAAAACATTCACTTAGAAATAATACATTTTTTAAAATCTGTCCTTTGATTGCATTCATTAAGGAATATAGCCTTTAAGAATATCAAAAATTGGGCACTACAGGACGCCGAGATAGCTTGGATAAAAACAGCTTAGATAAATCTAAAGCGAAAACTAATAAGCCCACATTTTTTACTGACTGTTAACAAATGTAGTAATTTAAATATATATATATATTGTAAAAGACACAACTGAGTAAAAAATTTTGGCAGTGATAATTTAAAGCCACCAAATAAGTACAGTAGCGACATACAAAATGTACCAAAAATATACTGATTTTTTAAAATTATTTAAATATTTTTATAATACTCCTGGGCTTATATAAAAACAATATTATAGTGTTTTTGCAAATTTGCGTGGCGAATATATTACGACTTTCAGTTTGCAATCTAAAAATTATCATGTTTGTTTAAGCTATCTTTCTTTTTAAGCCATCTTCAGAAATGTATATTAGGAATGATTTCCGGGATTAATTTTAATCTCCGATCCTGATGGCTGTACCCTCTGGCTATGTCCGACCCTCACCGAGCCCATAAGATATTCTTTAAGTCAAAACAAAAATCGTAGAAGGATCCACTGGATATCCGTAGTTCAAGCCATTATAAAACGTATTACGTCTCTTAATCTACAACTTGCATACCTTTTGAAACAGTTCTTCTGTTCGGGAAAGGGCCTTTTGCTCGAATTCTCGGCGGATCGAATGAATTAGAAGCAGATGTCTCATTCGGTTGGGGACTTAGTAAAATTCCAAAATGTGAATGTGTTATATCTCCTCAGCTGCCTTCCCCTCTTCTAGTGGTTAAGAGATAAAGGCCCTTAATGACCTTTATCTTGAGGTCCCCGTATATCGAATGAATGAGAAACGAAGGGTTTTACATCCAGGTAATAAGTCTAGACAAGAAAAGAGGTGTAAGTTGTGCAATACGTCTTCGAAATGCTGTGGTGGGTCACGCGCGAAATATTTAATTTCAAAAACCACTTACATTTTCGATTTTAGTTATTTAATACATTTAAAGTATTGTAATTAATACCTAAGAAGATACGTACAGCCCAAAACAATTCATGTAGAAAAATTGTAAAACATGTTATATGGAAGATGTAAGCGACAGATAAATGATGAGCTGAAAAATGAATTTTTTGCTTAATTCATATTTCAGTTGAATTAAAGTTCACTATCGAAGAGGTCCAGATTCCCCAAACCATCAAATACCTTTCTTTAAAACATGGTAACCTGTACTGGTATAAAACATAGTTCTAAAATTAAGACGAAAAATTTTGCTTTTTCGCTTGTGATCTGGAATACGAAACTCATGAACCTCGCGAATTGCTCGGTAGTGCTTGACATTATGAGACAAAACTATTAGAGCAAGAGCCAGCGACCGTCAGACCATCGTCATAGTATAAAAGCTGACACTTTCTCTGCTCATACCCCCCAACAGAGGTAGGAACAATCGGTCACTATAAAGTTTGGAGGATCGTGGCTTTGGCAGGTAACAGGTGGCAAAGGTGTATAAAATTGCCGAAAATTTCGTCATTTCATAAAGCTTCATTTTTTTATATGTTCGTCTTCGCAGTACGAGAAATCACTTTATCCCTTGCCAGACACTTTTCCATCGTGGCAAACCCCCACCAGACAACCTCAATGTCTCGAAAAACGTAATTCTATTACGAGCGCGCTGCAAGAAAGTTCGCGCGTATGAAAGTTCAGAATTACCAGAAGTACCAGTATGTGCTTGGCACTTTGTGAGAGCTTGACGTACTTCGTCGCGGGAGTTTACAAACACAACAGTTTTCCATGACTTTGAGGGTGTCTGGCGGGGGTTTGCCACGATGGAAAAGTGTCTGGCAAGGGATAAAGTGATTTCTAGTACTATGTAAGAAGAACATATAAAAAAATGAAGCTTTATGAAATGACGAAATTTTCTGCAATTTTATACACCTTTGCCACCTGTTACCTGCCAAAGCCACGATCCTCCAAACTTTATAGTGGCCGATTGTTCCTACCTCTGTTGAGGGGTATGCGCAGAGAAAGTTTCAGCTTTTATACTATGACGAAGGTCTGGCGGTCGCTGGCTCTTAGACTATATGTTTTCAGTTCTTTCTAGCGTAGAATAAAATCTCATCAGTAAGCATGAAGATTTATTGCTACAGTATCGCTAATTTTTTTTAAGTAATACGTCATGTGCAACAGTTTAAGTTTGTCCTAGGCTGTTGACAATAAATATATTTTTTTCTTTTTTAAGAAAAAGGACCTTACATTGTATACGCCAGGATAAGGAAAATTGTTTTTTTTTTTTTTTTTTTGTAAAAAGTTTAAAAAGTAAAAGAAATGTGGCTGAATAAAAAATAATTTAATATTAAATTATACAAAACCGTTTATTAATTTAACATTCTTAATATAAAAATCCATCTTAAAATTTTTTGTCGTTTGTTTCACTGTAACTAAACTTTTAAGTTCATACCAAATTTCGGTACACATATTTTCATGCAATACAAACTTTTGAGGATGTGTTTATAAATTTCATATGCACGAGGTTGCTCACTACAGCATATCAAAATCTCTAAGGGAATATTGGAGTCCTTGAATGGTTCAGAATCACAAGGAAATCTTGAATCGCAAACATTGTTTTGATGAACCTGTTAATAATCATTTCAAAAGAAACGGCGATGCGTCAGTCAAATTTCCTAACTACGTTTAATGAAGTGAAATGAAATGCGGTGCTACGGCCAATTATCTGCACGAGGGATATAGACCGAGGGCGGGGACTGCCCTCCGTGGGAGACTTTTTAAGTGATCCTAGCCCATACTTACGGGAAATTTCGGAGAAAACCACTGAAAACTCCGAACGGTTTGGTCGGCTGACGCGACCTGGTTTTGAACCAGTCACTTTCCGTCCCCCATCTGAGAGCGCTGACGAGCTCAGCCACTGGTCGGGCATGTTTAATGAAGAATAAGGCTTATGCTCCAATTATTGCTTCATTCAAATAAAAAAGTGTTTTTTAGAATGTTAATTTCATTCAAATTTTTTGTAAAAGGTTAATTTCTCTTCTCCTAACAATAGTCGAAATGTTGACTATTCAATATGGCTTTTAAATTATGGATTTAAAATTATGGAATTTAATATGGCTTTAATATTGATTATTAAATGGTGAATGAAAACGAATTTTGCGAGCCCATATCGCTGTGTGATTTTCAGTAATCTAGCTATGCCCAAAAGTTCCCTAAAGATTTTGAAAAAGCTCAACTGAGATACCCTATAAAAATATGGATTTGGAAAGATGTCATGCTTTAGCTAGATTTCAATACTCAATATCCCTCCATTTGGATAGAGCATTTAACCTTAAAACAAGAATTTTTAATTTAAAAAAGCTGAACACTTTAAGCACAACTAAAACCTACTGCTTTTGTTAGATATAAAATTATCAGCATGCAAAATATCAAAATGTTCAAAGATATGGTTCTACTTACATTGCAAGAAGTTACCTTTGTTTAGTTTGAAAACTAACACCCAATTTAATTTTTAATTCAAAGATTTTATTTTAGAAGTGAATTTTACTAAGAAACAAGTATAACAAACTGATGAAAGAGAGAAATATTCATGCGGCTGTAAAATTGTGAATTATGCTTAAAAAAGTTACTTAGTATTTAATATATATTTCCAATATAACTTTTACAAACGAAAACGTGTAGAAAATAGGAGTATAAAACATATAAGCAGCTAAAAAATTAACTTTTGATTTTCTAATTGTGGGGGGGGGGTGTCTGAATGGGAAAATTAATAATCCCATTTGCAAAATTTTCTTTCAAATTCTTTGTGGTGTTAATTATGATTGTGATATAGTATTAATAATAAGTGTTTTAATTACGATTGCCCATACTTATTACGATTTACCAAAATCTAGTAAATAGCTCGCTTTTTCACGGGGAGAATCGCTGTTTTGTTTTATTTATTTCGTTTAAACATATAAAGAATTATATGAAAATTTCAGACGAAATAAGTTTGCTGTAGCATAAAAAAACTAAGGAATAACGAGATAGTGGGTACGTGCAAGATTTAGTAGGAAGAAGGAATCGGTGCCTGTGTAAATGCCACTCTTCATAGGGGCTTGGACTTGCTTGGGGGCTTGGACCTAGATGAAAATGTCGCGAAGTTTCAGTAAGATAGCATATTTTTAAGATTTTTTTCATGCTAGAAAGAATGTTCCACGTTTAAATACTCCAAATTGATATTTCGTTGAACAGAAATTACTTCATTAGACTTTTTTGTGAAATATCGAGCAATACACCATCAAAGACTGCAAGCTATGGCAATCATTCGGCATTTTTTATTTTTAACTTATCTACGAAGGTTTTAAAATCATAACACAAGACATTTGCAATCTTACTTGAAATTTAAAAGTGCATTTGCTTCTACAGAAAACAAAGAAGCTCCATCTAATAATTCATAGGTCACAAAGATTTTTCTTTAAAAAAGGGAAACTATCCATATGCTAATCAGAATTTGAGAAATGACGAAATTATTTCAAGTCTGACGTGAATATTTCAATATTCTATTAACATAACTGGGTTTAGAAGTTATTTTTAAACTCATGACATTAATTAAACTCATCTAAATCTCACTAGCTATATAGCTAACTTAAATACTGTGTTTACTCGCGTAATAGTTGCCCTCGCATAATAGTCACACCCCCACGTTTTGAAGCAGGAAAATCGCCAAAATATTTTCTCCGCTTATAAGTCGGAGTCACGTATTTGACCTTCCTTTATGTCTGTAAAAATATTACTATAAAAGAAAATTGCCTCTTTTTTTGTCCATTAGTCATGGTGAAACACTAGGTGCGACTATTATGCGAGGGAATCTACAGCATAATACTGTACAATATAAAGCTAAGACATTTCTGAAATTATAGTAAAATTACTATTTTACAAAATGTTTCCAGATTATCTGCCGTATATTAAATAATCTTTCCCTTGGAAAGATTATTTAATTTACATGAAAAAGTGCGAGTAAACACGGTATTAAGAAATCTCATATTGATCCCTTTTTTTACTCGATAGGGTATTGGAATAACTCTTCAAACCTGAAAATTGGGAAAAATCGCTAAAAATCGCAGAACTTGTACATTTTCGACAAGGTTGCCTGCGTCCTTTTCAGCAAGGTTTTATAAATTTGTGCAAATTTCATATCCGACCGATTGAATCGGGTGGATTTGTTTTCGCATACTATAAATAGAGAGACTGACTTTCACATTTATACATCTGATAGTACTAGTTTATCAGGAGCATCTAAGCATTTAAAGTGTCGTATCAGTAATTTATCAAAGAGCATAGTGTTACAGCTACTTAAGGTCTGGTGGCTGTCGGGAGTTCAGTGGGAAAAGGAATACGCGCTTGGAAAAATCACATTGTAAATTTTTGGATGCCTTTTACCTATAAATATATTAATCTTCCAGTTCTTTGAAAGGTGTTTACAAAAAGTTTTTATCTCTTATGCTTTGCATAGCTGCCAACTATTCCGGAATATCATTAACCACTTTTTGCGAACATTAAATTTCTATAAGTGTTTTTTCAAAAAAAGTAACCAACACCCCCGCACAATTCAAAGTTTCTGCTATAGTTTAAGCCCAATCCTCCTGTTCAAAAAAAGTGGTTAATGATATTCCGGAATAGTTGGCAGCTATGTGCTTTGATATTACCTTAAAGAACGAAAAGCGAAAATTCATATCTGCATTTTTTAAATTTTTAAATAATTAATTTTATGAGAGGCCATTTGCAACCGAGCCCACCCCCCACCCCCACACACACACACACTGCGAGGTTTGTAGGGCTTAAGCTACGAACCTGCCCATACATTAATTTTTATTCCTCTTTGAATGTTTACATACTGGACAGACTTATTTCTGATTAATTCACTATTTTTTCACCTCACCGTGGCACAGTGGTTATGTCACCGGAAATGGTAGACGGCCGAGAGTGAAGGACCCATGTTCGGGCCCCATTGCGCAGCTGTCGATATAACGGTCTGGAGTTTTGGCAGATTTTCTCCCGATGTAACGTGAATACGCGTTAGAACCCCTTAGAAAGTCCTCCTACCAAAGCACCCCACATCCTTGGCAGATCGCCCTAGCGTAGCGTTGCCATAATCGCACAAACATCAATATTTTTTCTCTTTTGTCCATGATAGGGCGAAGGCGTTGAAATCGTAACCGGAAGGTTGCGGGTTCGATACCGGCGTACCACTAAAAATCACCGTGTGCATGCGGTGTACGTGCACGTTAAATCCGTGGTTCCGAAAATCCTCTCGGCGGTCGCTAGCATTTTCCGAGGGCTGCCAATATTCAGAAGTCCCCCTACTTCTGCTGAGGATCCAAATTGTGGCGGGAAATTCTGGGAAGAACGTACGTAACTCTAAACGACACATTATGTGACGTGAGCTGTCCTCTCCTGGGAGATACATATTTTTTTACAAAATATTAGCGAAAACATAAAATATCAATTAGTGTTAAGACGGGGGGGGGAAGAAAAAACCTTTAACCGAATTATTGTTAATTTTTAATTATAAAGACTAAAATTTTAATATATTAAAATTTCAAGTAGAATTATTACTCTGGTATTTCATTCTATGTTAAAGATTTATGTAAACCAATAACTGCAATTATTATATAAACTAGTCATGATTAATACTGGAAAAAAAAAGAACGTCAAAGTCTAGAAGGGATACCGTCCGTACCGGCCACTATCTATTTGTATATCGATATGTATGTATGTATGTACACACATAAACACAAGCCGCTTTTAGTCATTTCACAGTCATAATCGAGAAATGGTTTTATATCATCCCCCGTTCCCGAATTACATCCATTTATTTGAATTCGAATAGATTTCACCTTTTTACTATCGTTGTGATTCTCACTAGGAATCACACAAAGCAGATTGTAAATATAAGGAAAAACAATTAGCAATATTTTTGCATAGTGGCTTAGCACAAGAACTAATATATCAACTCCGGGACTTACCACTCCCAAGGAAACGGGACAATGCTAGAGACGAAGCAGCAAGTGAAGATTTTCTTTACATTGCTTAGGTTTTTTTGTATGTTTTGCTTCGATGCATTCAGTGCGACTCAGAAATTCTGCGAGAAACTCTCAAGGAAGGCAGAATACCAAGATGATTCGAAAAGACTTTGCAGTGTTATGTCGAAAATGGAATCATTACATATGTAAAATTGAATCATGACACGAAAACTGAAGTCATTTCTGTTGTTCTGAGATTCGAAAAAGGGAAATACGGAATAGGAAACAAATAGAACATAAATTGATTAGCATTTTAAAAATAATTGGCTTTAAATGCACGTATACATTTGGCTCCTGCAGTAAAAGCTGCGACGCCTGGTTTTGTTGGGAAAAATATGACCCCGCTCAGATCTTTAGTCCCGAAGATGATTGCTATCGTTAAATATTAATTCATTACTCCTAAAACAATTGGAGTGACTCCACTTGATTTTCTGAACACTTGATCAGCACTTGATCACACTTGAAAAATTGATTAAATGAATTTGAATCGGTTTTGTCATCCCTGTAAAATAACTATGTATTCTACACTTGTGGATATCTACACAGCATTTGAGAGGGTGATTTACACAATTCCCCTACCAATTCAACTCAGTGGAATGCAGTGTTCAGACGCTAGAGCACTTCAAATGATTTTCTTCTAAATTTCAATGTATTTTTGCAGCCCTTTAAAAATAAACTTAAGTTCTACACACCAAAATCTATACAGTTTGTAAGAGAGTGACTTATAATAATAATACCTAATTTGAGCGAATTCAGATGCACTGTATAAACATTTACGCGCTTTAAATAGTTTGTGTTTATAGCCGTAATCTATAAGCATACTTTTGGCGTCACGGACAAAAACGAGTATAAGTCCTACACACATCAAAATGTAAACAAGTTTTGTGACGATGACTTATAGTATACAAACCGAATTTGAGCTTATTCGAATGCACCATTTTGCATCTAGAGATTAGCACATTCTAAACGATTTGTGCCCACAGTTCGTAATGTATAAGAATTCTTTTTTGTAACCTATAAAAAAACTTAACACCCTGTAAACACAAAGATCACTATCGGTCGTACGAGGGTGGTCTATAATATACATGCACAATTGGAGCTCAATCGAACGCTCCGTTTAGACGCCATAGTGATAACCCCAATCACGACCCTCATATACACATACACATCACCTTAAAGATAATATAAATTAATTCAGGATACCCCAAAGCGCGTACATTCATCAAAATCACGTAGTCAATTTTTTTTTTATGATTACAACACTTTCCTTACATGGCACATGTTCGGAAATAAAAATGTTCGCTCACTAAACTTAATAAAATAAACACCGTTAGACCAATATATGCTTGGAATTACGCATAAATAGTTGATAATGATAAATAGATAAATAAATGAATGAATGAATGAATAAATAAAAATATGCGTTACTTTAATTTCGTCTGTTTCCTATTTTGTGAGATTTTTTTGCAATTTTTCACCACACGAAGTTACTCAGAATATAGAATAGCGAAGAATTAATACTTCTTTAACATCCATAGTTAAAAAGCTTGACGTCGAAAATTAAAAGCTACATAAAATTGATAATTTCTGTCTCAAATATTTACATCATAATCAAAATAAATTACCCAGTTTCCCATACTTTCATGAAATTAAAATGAACTTTATTGCTGAATCACTATGATTATGTACTAAATTAAACATTTTGGCTGCGTTCGTTTTTCAACACAATATTATGTAACAATAAATCAGGTGCAATACATCGATTATGGAACACTTTCCAATACAAGAGCAAAGACAAGTAAGGTCAATTATATCGATTTTAAACAGTTTGAAAAACAATTTTAGTATTATCTATGTTATTAATTTCAATGTGAAAGAAAATATTGAAATGTAAATAAGGCCAAATATAATTTGATTAATATTCAGTGCTACGGTGGAACTCACTTATAACGAGCGTGAAGGGGCTCGTTGTAACCGAGTTCTCGTAAAAAAATGAATTCATGAAAAAAATCCTAAAAACTCATATATTCTTAATAAATTACCTAGTTTATTTATTTTATTTCTGCAGAATACAAAAGAAGTTGGTTAATTTGCTTTGAACTGTTTTACCGTCTCTTTCTTGTAATATTATTCTTCAAAAAAGACATAACCGGAAAAAAATATTGTCATTTGTACTCCTGACTTCGAAAAATGTTCGAAGCTCTTCTGAAGTTTCGAAAGCATCGAATTTTATTGTTTCATGACTCATCATTAACTTTCGGTTGACTTTATTAAAATATTTTTTTTAGGGTTATTAAAGGATATTTTTTAAAAGCCGAACCGAAATGGTGTAGGCAGTAGAAATTGTATGAATAACAGAAAGGCCGTTCTTTATAATCGGGATTTATTCGTTAAAAGCTAAATATATTCCCTTAGACTTTATACAAACCAATTATTTATGATTTTCACGTTAATTCAGGGCTCGTTATACGCAAATTCTGCCGCACAAGTAAAGTTACGGATCCCAACAAGGATCCCTTTCAATGCGCGTGCTATGTGCGTGACAGCACTAAGTTTCGCTACGAGTCAGTTCTATCACGCACATGCCGAGATAGTTGTAATTTATTTAAAAATAAACCTTTTTTTAATGGACAACAAATTACCGAACAAAAGTATTGGAGTAGGCAAAAATCATTTTAACCTTTTAAAGGTCAATGCTCTCAATTGGAAACATAAAATTCAAAATTTATTCAAAAATGAAATTTTATAAATATTGACTTGAAAAAAAAAAATTAGCATATAAAGTTAAAAGATGACTTAATTTTTTGAAACAGTAGCTGCATTTCTAGCATAAGTGGGAACTGAGTTCGTGCGTACTCGCGCTTTAAGTGTTAATCGATATCTCTTTTTTTTTTTTTTTTTTTTTTAAGTGACTCATTTTTTGATACTGCGAGTCAAAGATTGACGCTCAAAATTTTGGTCCATTTGTATTTATACGAAATTCATTAAAATTGTTATTTATCACTGTAACGCTCATGATTGCGCATCATTTCACCAAGATAACGCTCGTAACTTGTCCAGTGAAACGTATGAAAAGTGCTGCGACTGGAATATTTTAGACAGTTTGACTTTCCCAGTTTGGCCTATCTGCAAAGCTATTCTGTATGTACGACACACAATGCCAATGCTAGCTTGAAGTACCGACCTTCAGGATTCAAGTTTCAGATTTGTACGGTACGTTTCTAAATACAAGCAGATGTGAATCTCCTCTTACTAGCTTTGACCTTAGTATTTAGCAGTAAAATATTTAACTGCAACAGGAAAAAATAAATAAAATAACGAATTTTTTTAATGCTATATTTAAAAAATCTTTTTCGAAAAGTTTTTTAAATTGAAAAAAAATAGCATTTTCCAAAAATTGACTCTTACTTTTATTCATTGTGAGTTGGCCTGGCTCGCAGATTTTTGAATCTAGCGCAAGCACTGAGTGGGAAACTGGGCAAGAATTCATAAAAATAGCCATTTTCAGAATTTTTTACAAAGCTATCTTGATATACCCACTCCCTCTTCAAACTTAATTCATATATTCAGTTTAAAATAAATATTTTATTAATTCGTAATATCATGTTTACTCGCGTAATAGTGGCCTTCGCATAATAGTCGCTCTCCCGTTTGAAGCAGAAACAATAGCTTTAGAGTTACAATATTCTGTAGTAGATATTCCCTGCACAATAGTCGCACCCAGACATTCAACATGAAAAATTCGCAAAAAAGTGCAACTATTACGCGAGTAAACACGGTATTTCACTTTTAACGGTGTTAACCATTCACTTCACAGCATTAAACTTTTACAGGCCAATGTTCTCACTTGGGAGCATCAAATTAAAATTTTCTTCAAAAATAAAATTTTATCAATATTGACTCAAAAAAATTAGCAGATAAAGTTAAAAACTGACTTGAAACAGAAGTTGTATTTCTATCATCATTGTTATACTGGACAAAAAATCATGAAAATACCCATTTTATAATTTTTTACAGAGCTATCTTGATACTCCTCCCTGCCCCCTTCTATCTTAATCTATGTCTTTCCTTAAATTTGAAAATAAATCTTTTATTAATTATTAATATTTCGCTTACTATTTAAACTACCCATCAGTATATTCCGTTTTTGAAACCAACCTAAAAGTAAAGTCAGAAATGACCAACTGGGAACACAGTGAAAATTGTTTACAATATATTTTACCCTTTTAAATGACTAATATTCTTTAACTAACGCATTCGAAGACAAAATATGAAAAAAAAATAATAAAATATCCTGGATCTCAATTCAATCTGTGAAAGGTTTAAAAAAAAAAATCCCCGCTAACTCTTTGAAATATTTCGCTGTGGAATTCCACCTTCAAGATTGTATTCTAAAGGTTTCATACATGGCACAGATTTTTCATTGATTGCTATCTGCAGCTTTTAAGGAAATAGCCTGAAAATTTTCGAGTTTGTATCGCATTTACACACTCCAAATAAAGTATTCGAGCAAGCGAGAAATTTCCTATGCTGGTTTCGTATATTAAAAATTATTTATGAAAGAATATGAATTAGGCTATGTATAAGTATGACTTTCTATATTTCTATCCAGTTGTGCGTTTTTCAAAAACTCAATTATTATTCGCAAATCTAAAATAGGAAATTTCTCTATTGCTCGAATACTTTTTTTGGAGTGTGTACCTTATTTTGACTTCTATCCGTCCAAGTGCTGTGATGCGGCTTTGGTTTTTGAACAACGCTCTTATTACAAAGTTAACCCTTCAATGCACGAATTTTAAAAACTTTCGCACAATAGCCGCGAGTGAAAGCTAAATTTCCTATATCAGTTTTGTGAATAACTAATTAATTTTTCCAAAAGCACCCAGTTTGAAAGAAATATGAGAAATTTTTATTATTCACGATATGAATCGTTTATTATCCAAAACTATATGTTATATGTGAAACTGACGTAAGAAATGTGGCTTCTACTCTAATTTGGCTTTGAAAAATACGATGCATATATGCATCGCTATGAATTTAGGGGTTGATAAAGTGCTTTAAAAAGGTAAAGTTGCATCATAGACAAATATAAAGAGTCCCTTTTGCAGTTAAAGGAAAACATCCTAATATAATGGTTTTGACATACATTAATCTTTTCGCCATCCCATATGTGGGACATGCGTTTCAAGGGCACAGACCTCTTATGAGTCCCCCCTCACGTGAAGATCTAAGTTCAAGAGGTTACTGCGGTTTAGGTTTATCTAACGAAGGAAGAAAGATAATCGTAGATTGGGGGCTGAATACAGTTTTTAGGAATAGTAATACAACCCCTAATTTTGGACACTCTCAAACCCCTTGCAGACAATGGTTAACGTCCCTTAATTACTTTTCGAGGAATCGGGATTCGATGAAACGGCCGATAACCTTCTGTTCTTCTACGCCACATCATTAAGTCTCTCAAGTACAGATGAGTCGGTAGAGGTGATATCTTGATGACATATAATCCGAGCGTCACCGAACCCGAGAGTCAATGAAGTCCAAGCATATGATCAGCTGGTCCCCAAAATTTAAGGGAATGAAAATTAAAAGACAGTTGTTTCTTTTCTAGAATATTAACCGGTTTCACGGAAAGACTGCCTCGTGTACATAAACACCACGTTCTCAAGATCAGCCTCTCATCACTTACTGCGCGTTTGCCTACGTGGACAAAGCACAATCGTTCATGAATCTGCAATAAATAAAATGCTGGAGGCCGCTAACGAAAAGAACTTTTAATTTGAATTTAAAAATAAAAAATAAATATTACTGGTTGTGTCCATTACAGGACTTGCTATTTAGGGACTATACTAGATAATGGACAATGAAATAGGCGAGGAGGCCATTAAAATATATCTATTTGCTTGGAAGAATCTACAAGTTATTTAAAAGTGGAATAAATTTATTCCGATAAAAAGAAATACAGAAATGATCAGAAATGATCAGAATTACACATTTACACAAAATATAACATTTAAGAATAAATAAAAATTTTAAAAAAATTTAGTTAAAAAATTTATAAGCTTAAAAACATTGTTTCTTCAGTTATCCACATTGGTATATCTATTTGGCTAATTCATATGCACACGGCTACTCCGAGATCAGAATTTTTGCAGGAAACTGCATTTTTACTCAAGCTCTTTTCATTATTATAATCATTGTTGTCGTTGTTCTCTTATCCAAGGTTCGTCGATCGCACTATCCATAGAAGTAGGTGCCATTTCCCCGAGGAGCTTGGACATGTGGTCGTTGCCCAGCAAACACACACCTGAAAATGGCGTCTTTTGGTTCAAAAATTCGCCTAATATTTAAATTAGTTGCAAAAGTCAACGGTGGACAAAATGTGTACATTAAAAACAATGAAAGTAAAAATTTACCTGTAATATTTTCCCGACTGTTTAAAAACTGTAAAATTCAACTGGAAAATCCACTTGCTGTATATCCTTAACTAACGAGATTTCACTGTCGAAGCAATTATAATTTTTATTGCTCCTAACAGAGAAATATCACTAGTCTATACCAATAAACCTTCTCGAAAGTTCTATAATAACGACCGGAAAAACTTTGTATCCTAAAAAGCGAACTTCATACGTATTTCCAGATGTAACTGGCCTCCCGCTCTACGTTTCAAGATTTGCGAAACGAAATGACCTATCAAAAGAAAAGAGGGTTACTATAATTATTGGACACGAAACCTCGCCACTTCCGTTTTAATGAAACTCGCCAATTTTCAAAGCTAACTGAAGACCCCCCCCCTACACACACGCTAATATTAACTTCGCTTTTTAGAAATATTTTATGTGCATTATATATATAGGCTATCTTGCACATCTGAGATTAAAATAGACAAGCAAGTTTTTATTTTCTTTCTTTAAATGCATAAAAAAATCATTTGTACTTCGTATAAATAATCTGAATTAATATAGCCAAATCCACGATAACAGTTCGATTCTTGCTTATCTCGCAACCGTGAGAAATTAGTTGACCATCGGTAGATATATTGACCTCTTGCTTCTTTAGTATCACACTTGATATATTGGTGTGAAATAAATCATTTCATTCCAGAGTATTTTACCCTTTTAAATGACTAATATTCTTTAACTAACGGATTAGAAGACAAAATATGAAAAAAAAATATGCCTGGATCTCAATTCAATCTGTGAAAGGTTAAAAAAAAAAATCCCCGCTAACTCTTTGAAACATTTTGCTGTGGAATTCCACCTTCAAGATTGTATTCTAAAGGTTTCATACATGGCACAGATTTTTCATTGATTGTTATCTGCAGCTTTTAAGGAAATAGCCTGAAAATTTTCGAGTTTCTATCGCATTTACACACTCCAAAAAAAGTATTCGAGCAAGCGAGAAATTTCCTAAGCTGGTTTCGTATATTAAAAATTATTTATGAAAGAATATGAATTAGGCTATGTATAAGTATGACTTTCTATATTTCTATCCAGTTGTGCGTTTTTCAAAAACTCAATCATTATTCGCAAATCTAAAATAGGAAATTTCTCTCTTGCTCGAATACTTTTTTTGGAAGGTGTACCATATTTTGACTTGTATCCGTCCAAGTGCTGTGATGCGGCTTTGTTTTTTGAACAACGCTCTTATTACAAAGTTAACCCTTCAATGCACGATTTATAAAAACTTTCGCACAATAGCCGAGAGTGAAAGCTAAATTTCCTATATCAGTTTTGTGAATAACTAATTAATTTTTCCAAAAGCACCCAGTTTGAAAGAAATATGAGAAATTTTTATTATTCACGATATGAATCGTTTATTATCCAAAACTATATGTTATATGTGAAACTGACGTAAGAAATGTGGCTTCTACTCTAATTTGGCTTTGAAAAATACGATGCATATATGCATCGCTATGAATTTAGGGGTTGATAAAGTGCTTTAAAAAGGTAAAGTTGCATCATAGACAAATATAAAGAGTCCCTTTTGCAGTTAAAGGAAAACATCCTAATATAATGGTTTTGACATACATTAATCTTTTCGCCATCCCATATGTGGGACATGCGTTTCAAGGGCACAGAACTCTTATGAGTCCCCCCTCACGTGAAGATCTAAGTTCAAGAGCTTACTGCGGTTTAGGTTTATCTAACGAAGGAAGAAAGATAATCGTAGATTGGGGCTGAATACAGTTTTTAGGAATAGTAATACAACCCCTAATTTTGGACTCTCTCAAACCCCTTGCAGACAATGGTTAACGTCCCTTAATTACTTTTCGAGGAATCGGGATTCGATGAAACGGCCGATAACCTTCTGTTCTTCTACGCCACATCATTAAGTCAATAGTATAGATGAGTCGGTAGAGGTGATTTCTTGATGACATATAATCCGAACGTCACCGAACCCGAGAGTCAATGAAGTCCAAGCATATGATCAGCTGGTCCCCAAAATTTAAGGGAATGAAAATTAAAAGACAGTTGTTTCTTCCTAGAATATTAACCGGTTTCACGAAAAGACTGCCTGGTGTACACAAACACCACTTTCTCAAGATCACCCTCTCATCACTTACTGCGCGTTTGCCTATGTGGGCAAAGCACAATCTTTCTTGAATCTGTAATTAAGAAAATGCTGAAAACCGCTAACAAAAAGAACTTTTAATTTGAATTTAAAAATAAAAAATAAATATTACTGGTTGTGTCCATTACAGGACTTGCTATTTAGGGACTATACTAGATATTGGACAATGAAATAGGCGAGGAGGCCATTAAAATATATCTATTTGCATGGAAGAATCTACAAATCATTTAAAAGAGGAATAAATTTATTCCAATAAAAAGAAATACAGAAATGATCAGAAATGATCAGAATTACACATTTACACAAAATATAACATTTAAGAACAAATAAAAATTTAAAAAACTTTAGTTAAAAAATTTATAAACTTATAAACATTGTTTCTTCAGTTATCCCAATTGGTACATCTATTTGGCTAATTCATATGCACACGGCTACTCCGAGATCAGAATTTTTGCAGGAAACTACATTTTTTCTCAAGCTCTTTTTATTATTATAATCATTGTTGTCGTTGTCTCTTATCCATGGTTCGGCGATCGCACTATCCATAGAAGTAGGTGCAATTTCCCCGAGGAGCTTGGACATGTGGTCGTTGCCCAGCAAACACACACCTGCTGGCGGAGTTCCTTGCCAGTGCCTTTCTGCCTTTACGTCCAGCACCGGCCCGGCACTGCAAAAAGTAACTGACTCGTACCAAAAGTGGTCGCCCTTGCCAGAAGCCCAGAAAGGCAACGGCACTCTGCTGGCATACTGCATGTGCCGGCCGTTACTCACAATAAAGGCACTGGCCCATTAAGTTTATAATGCCCAAAATGAAACGGCCGGGTGCCGTCTATTATCAAAAATAAAGGTACTGGCCTGGTATCTTAACGTTGATTACAATATAATGGCAGGGTACCGGATTAGTGCCTATTTACAGTAACGCTGCCATAATTAAAATACCAGCCAGTGGCGGATTCGGGGTAGGGGGCTTATTCATAAACCCCTACCCCCACCCCGCAAAAAAAAGCAAAAAAAAAAACATTCCTTAAGGATAACATTTTGAAAGATAAAAAACAACATAAATAAAAGATAAAAAGCAGCAAAATCCATTGGTCAATCATTTTCAAATTATGTGCGCCTATCATTAGTGAATTGTGTGTAGTTTTTAAAACTGCAATTTTCTTACAAATTTGTAGTCGCAAAAGATTTTTTTATGAGAGAGGCGGTAACACTTTTCAGAACCAACATAAAATCATCTATAAACAGTTTAATTTCAATATTTCAGAGTTAGAGATTTTATAAATGAGTTATAATACTTTATGGTTGATATATATATGCGTGTATGTACTAAACAAAATATTACAGGAAGTAATAATCAGAGATGCCAAGTCTCCCGCTTTTTCGAGAGATTTCCCACCACTAATTTTTACTTACAAATTTATGCTTAAAATAAGTCCAAACATTTATTGCAAAATAAAATTGTCTAAAAATTGTGGTGGGAAATCTCTGAATAATAAATAAAATTGTACTATGGTAACACATAACTTTAGGGTAACATTTTGCTTTATTGTACATTTTGTTTAGATCAAAATATTTTTTAAATGTTAGCTATTCTGAAAAGAAATTTTCGGTATCTATGCCTGTTGTATACTAAAATGATTCAAATTTTATGGTGGAAAATACTTTTATACACAAAATAAGTATCATTAGTAGCCTCACAGACTTAAAAAATATCACCAGTTTAGTAGCCATTTTCTCAATTTTAGTTCCCAAAATAGTAACATTTTTTAATGATTTTGTAGTTAAGAAATAAACATGATTAATTTAGCTTCATTTAAGAAGGATTGAATAAAATGATAAATTTAAAAACTTCATGCGTTATATATATATATATATATATATATATATATATATATATATATATATATATATATATATATATATATATATATATATATATATATATTTATTTATTTATATATATATATATATATTTATAAAATTATTAGCAATGCAAAAATGGCATATAAAGTCAAATCAAACATCCAATATTCTTAAAATTTAATAATATCACCTATTAGTATTTGGCAACTCCTAAACTTTCTTCTTTCCACTTTTACACATTTATTTAGTGGCAACACCATTTTTCACTTTTTACAATTCTTAGCATTGGCAACACATATCAACTGTTCAAAATAAATTTCCATGTGCTCAAGGTTTGGTATGTAAAATTATCTTTCTAATTTTTGTTATCTTTTTGATTTCTTCTTTCCTTTATATAGTAGGGTAGGGCCCAGATGTGTGGAGTTAATATCTCTTCTGATATGCCACACAATCGAAACCCTACTATTTGGTTTACTGTAAATTATAATCCACTGTTTGTGGTCCCTGAAGATGGTGACAGTGGTTATAATTTCCGTTCCATTATACTATCACAATAATTCTTGCACTTTATTTGGTTTCAAAATCTGGTTTCTAATTCTTGATAATAGCTGTTACTTTTCTGCGAGATATGTCTTATTTGTAGTATGTTTTGTGTTTTACTTGTTAGTTATATATATATATATATATATATATATATATATATATATATATATATATATATATATATATATATATAATATATATATGTATATGTATATAAATGAAATGTATATGAAATGTATGTATGTGATGTGTTCTAATATGTATATAATGTATATGTGTATGTGTAATATGTATATGTGTTCTAATATGTATATAAGTGAAATGTATATGAAAATTTTGCTTGTCCTTTTGGATAGCGTGACGCAAAAGATAAATTAAATTATTGAAATAAATTCATTTGAATACATTAGATAGACTCAGTGAAATTGTGATATATTTGGCAGTGTATTTCATAATTAAAAGCATTGCTTAAATGCGTAAATCTTCTTTAGAAAATAAAACGAAAGTAACTCTAATGGAATTTAAAAACAAATCTTTAAAATTCTCAGCAGGGCGTCACTCAAAATTTGATATCATTACTTTTAAGACCCGTATTTAAAATTCATAGATCTATAAAGTAAAATGCTGCTTCACAAATTTTTAACCAGTTGAGGGTTTTTGCATGGGGATATAATTACTTTTTAAGGGTATGGTCAGAAGATAATAAATTAGTTTCAAGGGCGAATTTCGGAAGTTTGCTTGACACTAAGTTATGTAAATAAATATACAAATCTGTTTTCATGCAGTATCAGAGTATTTGATTAAAAAGTCACAGCAAGTTCTTTTGTAACATGTAACAGAAAATTGACATATTTTTGTTAGAATTTTATAATAAGAGACATAATACTGATTATATTCAATAATTTTTTGAGTAATTTTCTATTTATAATTTGGGTCGAGTACAGATTAGTATCCCTGCCACCATCTTTGATTTTATTTCATAAATTTGGATTCAGTTTAATGCTAAACGTAATTTTTACTATAGTTACCTTTTTTACTATAATTATATAACTATTGGGCCCCATCAGTGGCCGAGTGCATAGCGCTCTGAACTAGGAGACTGAAGGTGCCTGGTTCGAAAGCAGATTGCGTCCGCCGACCTAATCGTTCGGAGTTTTCCGTGGTTTCCTCCAAAACAGCGTAAATACGGGTTAGGACCCCTTAGAAAGACCCCAACGGAGGGCACCCCACGTCTCGGCTTAGAGCCTACGTGTAGCTAATCGGTCGTAATTCAACAATACATAACTATTGGTTCTATTGTTTTAATGCATTGTGATTCATTAATTTGCATTCAGTTTAACGATAACCGTAAGTTAAGTTTCGTTAAAATTATTAATTTAATAATCTCGTTCTTAATTAATCATAATCTAGTTACTCGTTCTATTATTTTAATGCAATGTAATCTATTAATGCAATGTTTGCTTTCAGTTTAAACCTATCTCTAAGTTAAAATTTTAACTATATTATGATACACTAAGTTTTTAACTAAGTTAATGATAAATCTCAAAATTGTTGATTCAATTAATTAATGACTATAATCATTAATAATAAAATAGAAAATTACTCAAAAAATTATTCTTTATAATTGGTTTTATGTCGCTTTTTAGAAAACTAACTTCATACTATGTTTGTTTGTTTTTTTTATCACTTGATAATTTCATTTTTTTAGAGAACGTTTAGATGAACTACCAGTTTAAGAATAAGGGTCTTGCGCTGTTGACTTTTTTAGTGCTTCTGAAGCGTATTTACGTTACATCGTGAGAAAAACCGTCCAAAACTCTGAATTTTTAGATTATCAGCCATCCGGTAGACAAGAACCCTGGACCTTCATACTTCAGTTATCTACCATCTTCAGTATCTTATCAACTCGGCTCGAGTGGGCACAACATCTTGTTTTAGATGCCATCTCCGGCCTTTAAATGTCTAATAAGAAATATAGTGCATGTATAAATTTATATTAATTAATAAAATTTCTATTCGAAAAGTATTGAACAAAATTTTAAATCTGGTATTTACAGGAATAAAAAATAAAAGTGAGAAAAACCTAAGATTTGGAAAAAATATTGGTTTTTTAAAATTATAATTCAATAATTTCAATAAATCTTATATATACATGAAGAGTAAAAACAATTATTATTAAAACTAGTTAGTATGTAAAACTATTTATTTTCATTTGAATACTAAATAATTATTATTAATTAATTATATGAGCTTTCTGAAGAGAAAAAAAAATCCATTGAAATATTAATTACATATTGAATTTTCCAAATAGAATTAATAATATTAGAAAAATAAAGACTTCATTTAATTAGAAATAGCTATCAAAATACTAGGGAAACGAAATACTTAAAGAAAAAGTTAGGAAGGAGTTTTATCAAAAAATACTTAAATTAATAATTTTTTTAATTCAAAGTCTTAACTATTTTTAATTATTAATTATAGCAAAATAAATTACAGAAAAAATAATTAAAGTATATAATAATCTGTTACTATTTTTTAAAATTAAATAAAACAAAGACGACTGTAACACAAAGCTCATCTCGCAAAAGGGCGACGTCGGGTACACAACCTAAGTTATCTGATCAGAAAGACGAAGCGAAAGGTACCACCTGTCTACGACCGAACTGGTTTAGGATATAAGGTAACTTGTACAAATCTTGTCACGGATCTACAGCATTGTATTCCTGCTCCCTGTCTTGTTCACCGCCTCCCAAACGAGATCATTTTCCGTATTTCCTTACGCGGGTTAAATAGTTCCCTCTTTGAACTGGATTAAATAAAAAAAACGAGTTTTCCTAGCTTAACTGATTAAAATCATATCTGGCACTGATTAAAATCATATATTAATTGTAAAAAATTCGTTAGAGCGGATTCCGAGATCAACAAAAGAATAACAAAGAAATTCAAAAACTGGCTGTATATATAAGTGCCGCGAGATTTTACGGTTGGTTGGTTGGGGCTGGCTGCGTCACTAGTAGAACTGTCGTTCTACATGATACATATATATATATATATATATATATATATACTAGCTGAAGTACCCGTCCTTGACGGGTTAGTGAAGGCAAATTTCCAAAAAGCAAGAACTTTCGCCAGCATTGTAGGAGTACACAGAATGGATGTGGTATGTTGCCAAAGTAAAGAAAGCGAAGTTATAATTTTTATGTATTGTTAAAATATTGCAGGTTAGAGAGTGACTAAGTAATATCATTTCAGTCGCTTTAGTCGCAATTATGTGATGCGCGAACGAATATTTACACATATTGAAATAATTTTCGCAAAATCTCAAAATCTAATCAACATTTTTGAAAAATTTGAAGCCTAGAATTTAAGTTGGGTGACAACCTATCATGTCATCCAATTTCGTTTCATTCCCTGCAGTATTTATTTCGTCATACTGGAACAAAATTTTAGCATTTTAAAACGATTTTCGCAAAATCTCAAAGAGTAATCAAAATATTTTAAAAATTCAACGCCTATAAATTAAGATTAGCGACTGCCTATCATATCACTAAATTTCGTATCATTCGTATTAGTCGTTATTACGTGATGTTTGAAGAAATATCAACATATTTTGAGAGAATTTTCCCAAAATGTCAAAATCTAATAAAAATGTTTAAAATATTGGACACCTATAGTTTATGTTGAGCAACCATCTATCATGTGACCAAATTTCATATCATTCGCTTTAGTCGTTATTACGTAATGCGGGAACAAAGATTCACTCAGTTTTAAACGATTTTCACAAAATCTCGAAATCTCATCGAATTTTTTTTTTAATTAGATGCTTATAGTTAAGGTGAGTTACCACCTATCACTTCACCAAATATCATTTTTTCACCTTTGCAGTTATTACGTGATGTGCGAACACAAATTTACGCAGTTTGAAATGATTTTCGCAAAATCTCAAAATCCAATCAAGATTTTTTTAAAATTCGACACCTATGTTTTAAGTTGAGTGACCACATATCATGACACCCAATTTCATATCATTCGCGTTTTTACGTGATGCTTAAATAAAAAAAGCGTCACGGACAGAATGACAGAATGACAGAACGACAGAATGACAGACAGACAAACTTTTTTTTGAGGGTCGCATCGGATTCCCGGGTGCTTGTAACGGATAGAAATCGCAAAATTTTTGAGTTCCAAGAAATGTACAGACAAATGTCTAATTTTATTTATGTAGATACATATAACAGAACATATAATACATTTATTTTTATAGCACGATTAAAAAAACAGATTAGAATGTTTTCTGAAAGCTCAACAGCAACTTTAAAAAAAAAGGGAGTTGACAAAAACCAACACCAGATTTTCAAATTAGTCGCCTGGAGTAAGATACAAGTAGCCAAAACTTGAAAGCAGTTTGAAAATGGCGTCTTTTCGTTCAAAAAGTTGCCTAATATTTATATTAGTTGCAAAAGTCAACGGTGGACAAAATGTGTACATTGAAAACGAAGAAAGTAAAAATTTACCTGTAATATTTTCACGACTGTTTAAAAACTGGAAAATCCACTTGCTGTATATCCTTAACTAACAAGATTTCACTGTCGAAGCAATTATAATTATTATTGCTCCTAACAGAGAAATATCACTAGTCTATACCAATAAACCTTCTCGAAAGTTCTATAATAACGACCGGAAAAACTTTGTATCCTAAAAAGCGTACTTCATACGTATTTCCAGATGTAACTGGCCTCCCGCTCTACGTTTCACGATTTGCGAAACGAAATGACCTATCAAAAGAAAAGAGGGTTACTATACTTATTGGACACGAAACCTCGCCACTTCCGTTTTAATGAAACTCGCCAATTTTCAAAGCTAACTGAAGACCCCCCCCCCTACAAACAAACTAATATTAACTTCGCTTTTTAGAAATATTTTATGTGCATTATATATGTAGGCTATCTTGCACATCTCAGATTAAAATAGACAAGCAATTTTTTATTTTCTTTCTTTAAATGCATAAAAAATTCATTTGTACTTCGTATAAATAATCTGAATTAATATAGCCAAATCCACGATAACAGTTCGATTCTTGCTTATCTCGCAGCCGTGAGAAATTAGTTGACCCTCGGTAGATATATTGACCTCTTGCTTCTTTAGTATCACACTTGAGGCCCGTAAAAGGGTACGAAATAAATCATTTGATTCCAGAGTAATCGAAACTGATAGAAAGAAATAACATGCAAATACTGGTTCATTGCTGAATTTCAAACAAATAACTGCAGGAGCTCTAATTTGTTTTATTGTAAATATGAGCATTAATTACCTAATTTATATTTATAATTAAATAATCTTTTGTTTTATCACTGCTATATTTAATATAATAAAAATATACCAATAGAAGCAATTATGTAGGCTGTTAAAAATTTTAATTTAATCTAAAATTCTCTGAAAAAAAAAGACTACAGGAGCTGAGCTCTTATGCAAATTAAACCCTGACTGGTCTTCGTGTAATACTCTCTAACATATTTCTGCACCCTAATTCGGTAGATTTTAAAAGGGGCTTAACGTAGAAAAAAGTCGCCAAATATGTTTTTCAGGAAAAGTTTAGCAAAATTGTAAAAAATTAATATAAATTATAAAAGTTTTAAGATTAAAATTCATAATTCTGTACATAGTGAGGGTTATATACTGTCATATACAGAGTGGAGGTTCCACTGTCGGTGTAGTAAACATTTTTATAGCATACTGAACTCGTTTGTATTATTTTAGTTTTTAGTACTAAAATATTTGAAGGCACAATATGAACTTCTTTCCTTACAACCCCCCCCCCACCAAAAAAAAAAAAAATGTGCAGTGACCCTGCCTTTGGGTGCCCGGAACTTATATCCCCCTAACACTTCTACACCGTATGAATGTGAAACAATATTATTTAATTAAAATAACGAAATTTTATGCCAACAATACGAAATATATACAGGCCCATTACTGCCAAATAGTGCTGGCCCGGTACATTTTAAGCAGTACCACGCCGTTAACTTTTCTATGCATATCATAGACACATGGCAGTTCGCCGTTACTAGTTATGTACTGGCGCATATGCACTGTTCAGACACTGGTACTCCAGTGACTTCCAGACGATGGCAATCTACCTTGCTCCAAATATACGGCACTTTGCCAGCACGACGGGTACCCGGCTGTCATTTTGCGGGCAGTAGTGTGTGTGCTGGGTGGTCCCTAATTTTGAGGCAATTCCATATGAGTTACCAAGCACCTGAAATCGGAATCCCCAGAGGTATCGTTTAAACATGGAGGAAATACGAGCCACGACAGACTGAACCCTTTAACACGCAGTGTTCCCGCTCTGGGAACACCAAACTCTGACGTTTTGACTGTTGCCAGTCACGAAGAATAGATTTGATTTCTATAAAAATAATTGCGGGTGACATAGCTCCACGAGAATCCTTTACTTTTTAGCACATCCTTTCCCGAAAAAAAATTGTCACGAATAGCACTGACATCTGCTGAAAAATGGAAGAATGTGAGAACAGCTGGATAGATTGCCCAATGCTGAAAAAAGGGCAGCCGTTGCCATCGCTCGACTTAACTCTAGTGGCACGCGATGAACGTTTCTATCGTCCGCCATCTTGCTGGTAGTTAAGTGGAGCGATGGCAACGGCTGCCCTTTTTTCAGCATTGGGAAAGGGTTGCGCCTCAAAGGGTTAACGCGCACCAGCTCCCATTAACGTATGCGGTCCCAGAACAGTCAAGGTGAGAGAGGAGTTCACCCTCTCAAGCATTGGCCTAGCCGGATGCTGCTTCACTTCCCTTGTTCATACGGGAACAGAGTTCAGTGACTAGACCACTGCGGGACACTATAATCATTGATTGCATAGTTTAAATTTACACTTTCATGTCGTTGCTAATGGTGTCGTGTTAACTCACGTGGAAGAAAATTCGGAAGGCACTCATTCATCGTGATCTGTCAGGGTAAAGATGATGATTACACCGGTCAACACGATTTTTGGGTCTTCTACATGTTAAATTTTAGTTTCTCCTACGCCAAAACTAAGGTAAATAATTTTTTTAAATGAAAGTTTGCTTTTGTAGAAATTAAAGCAATTTTTACATTTTTTGGCAAAAATCACTGATTTTTATATATATACTAGTTGAAGTACCCGTTCTTCGCACGGGAATGAATGGGCTTTTTGATATTACGATTTGTTGTGATTAATATTTATTGTAATAAAGAGATATACCAAAATGTATATCGCGTTATATTGTGTTCAATAATCATGCATACCGAATTTCAACGCAATCGTTTGTACGGTGCAGAAGGCGATGCGGCGTAGCGAAATCTAGTGGCGAGTTTTAGCAGAACGGATACGGCGAAAATATTCTTCGCATTCAGTTATCGATGTATACGAATTTTCATGACGATCGGCTGTACAGTCCTGAAGTTCATGTGTTGACGCGACATCTAGTGGCAAGTTATAGGAAAATGGATAGTGCCAAATTCTTCCTCGTATTCAAATATCTATGTATACCTATTTTTCATAGCGATCAGTTGCACAGTCAAGAAGTGATACACTGCAGCGCCATCTAGTAGTTAATTAAAGAAATGATTTCCTACAGCGCCGTCAAGTAGCGAGTTATAGTAAAATGGATAACGCCAAAATATTCTCATTGTTCAAATAGCTATGCATACTGATTTTCATAGCGACCGATTGAATGGTCAAGAATTTTTCCTGCTGCAGCGTCATCTAGTGGCGAGTTAAAATAATAATGCATTGCAGTGCCATCTAGTGATGAGTAACATCAAAAGGAACACAGTTAGAATATATTCTTCGTGCTCAAATGTGTAAGTATAAAAACTTTTATGCCGATCGATCGAACGGTATAGAAGTTGATGCGTTGCAGCGCCATTTAGCTGCAAGTTACAGCAAAATGGATAGTGAAAAATATTCTCCGTGTTCTAATATCCGCATGTACCAAATTTCATCGAAATCCGTTGGACGATATTCCCATAGCAAATGGCTAAATGGAATAGAATTCGACTTTGTGCTGCGCCACCTAGTGGCAAGTTAGAGGAAAACGGATAGCATAAAAACCTTCTCCATGATAAAAGACTTAGATGAACCAAATTTCATGGTTATCGGTCAAACGGTGCTGGAGTTTTTCAACCTCATACACACATACCAACATTCATTTTTAATCTATAACCAGTGTTATTATATATACCAGCTTCAAATAAAACCCAGTTTCAAATCTAAGCCTCGCCAAAGTGCAAACATACGCCATTTTGCAAGAGTTTTTTCAGGGAATCATTCAAAGCATTGACTTAGCAGCAATCAATATGGGAAATGGTTCGACCGGCAAAAAGTAAAGCGCGCATTTATTTGAAAAGTGGAATCCCACAGCCGCATTTTTTAAATTATCAACTATATAACGTGTTTTATTCATCGTTACTCCGATGTACTATATGCGAAGATTTCAATTATCTGAAATTTGGCGGAATTCCCCCAACTTAAATCAATGTACTCAGTTGGCGAGAATGCTGAAGATAGATCGCTTGAAATCCCTTAATAACTGCATTATTTCCGCACGGATCATTAAAATTTAACGTTGTATTCTAATAAAAACTTTGCACTTGTTTTCAAAAATCCATTTCCTTAAGCTCTCAGTAAATTGCGCCAAGCCGGAAACTGTGCAAACCACTAGAACTCACTTTCTCGGTATTTCAGCCATTTTATTTTTTCGCCAAACTAAAGAATTTTATATATTAGCCTCGAAAATCTTCAATTCTTATTGTTTTGCGTATAAAACATTTCATTCCTGCTCTGTTTTCCCATGCACACGATATTATAATAAAAAAAATAACCTTACGAATATATACTAACAAAAAAAAAATCATTATTATTCATTTATTTTTACTATGAGAATTTAAAACATTTAATTCGGCAAAATCGCCACACATGGCAACCACGATGCTTATTTCACACTTTTTTCACTACAGGGGTTACAATTATGGAAACCTTTTTGCGTGGAGAGCATAAAAAATCTCTTAAATTCCGGGAACGGGTGGACTTTCAAAGTTTTAAAGTGGACTATGATTTACTCTATATTATTTTAAATACCTGTGCAAAATTTCAGGCTGATAGGTCCATTTTTGTGGATTTGTATACGAATCAAATCCACAAACAAACAAACAGAATTTCATTTTTATTTATAAGGATATATTTTTTTTATAATTCCACTCTAAATTATGATCAGAAAAGTTTTTCCTGGATATAAAAGTATTTTTTATTTAAGATTTGTGATAAACAATAACATATAAATGTAAAATAATTACACTCTATAACAAAAAAAATCGACGCACCAAGAAACTATCATCCGATTGCTTTGAAATTTCGTATGCATGAATGTTTTGAACAGATATGCAAATGATTCAAATTTGGTGTCCAATGAATGAATAGTTTGATCTCTAGCGCATCGGAACTGCGCATCCAGCAGACGTATATAAGGAGCAGTTCTTCAACGGTTGTTAAAACTTTCGGTTTGATTGCGATTCAGATGACCTTTCAACAACTTAAAAAATGCCTCGCTGCAGGATTCGTGCTCATTACGAGCAACTGTCAGAGTTTGACAGAGGTCGTATCATTGGATTGAAAGAGGCCGGTTGGACTAATCGGAGAATCGCTCGTCATTTGAGTCGAAGCGATGCGACGATTCGAAGATGCTCGCAAGGATGGGTGGAAAATGGCAGAGTGCAGCGTCAGGATGGTAGCGGTCGACCTAGGGCTACAACAGATCGTGAGGACAGAGTGATGGTCCGATCAGCTGTCACAGCGCCTTCTTCATCTCTATCAACCATCAGACGTTCAACCCAAACACCAGTGTCCATCATGACCATTCACAGACGGTTGAGAGAGCGAAATCTACGCTCGCGCCGACCGTTACGCCACCTGCCACTCACGCCTGCACAATGCCAAGCCAGATTACAGTGGTGCAGGGCTTGATCAGGTTGGAATGATGCCGACTGGGGACGTATAGTCTTTAGCGACGAATCCCAACTGTGACCTGGGTCACTGAAGACGTGTTTGGAAACGCACAGGGCAGAGGGGGGATCCTGCTTTCACTATTGCACGCCACACCGGCCCTCAACAAGGATTTATGGTCTGGGGTGCCATTTCCTTTGACAGCCGGACCCCTTTGGTCGTCATTAGAGGTACACTTACTGCACAGCGGTACGTGGACGACAGCCTAAGACCTGTTTTGCTACCGTTCCTTTTGCAGTGCACTGGGCCTGTTTTTCAGCAGGACAATGCCAGACCACATACGGCCCGTGTTGCTCTAAACTGTCTGCAAGCTTGTCAAACTCTTCCTTGGCCTGCCAGATCGCCAGATCTCTCTCCCATCGAGCATGTCTGGGATATGATGGGAAGGCGATTGCATCTGGCACGGACTGTTGATGACCTCGTTCGACAATTGGAGCGAATTTGGCAGGAAATACCGCAGGAGACCATCCGGGATCTTTATCGGTCCATGCCACGCCGTGTGGCAGCTTGTATGCAGGCTAGCGGCGGGTCAACACATTATTGAACTTGTTACTGTAACTCTGAAATAAATTATTCAATTGTTCTGAAATTTTAATCATTTACTATTCTGTACATTGTCTTCCTATCCACCAATTTTCTTCTCAATCGGACACCTCCTTCTTGGTGCGTCGATTTATTTGTTATAGAGTGTATTTTATTGAGTATTCTTGTTGCATAAATCATCATTTTTTCAGACGCAATCAATTACCGTTGTTAGTATATTACTTTGCATCATTGTGTTGATAAAATAAAAATATTACATGCTAAATATTACATACAATATTATTATAATAATACAGTTTACTTTCGGGTTAATCAAAGTGCTGCCATCTTTCGTTTATGAAATAAATTTAAATATACTTATCGACGTAAATCAGACAAAAGCAAACTTTAAGAACTAAAAATGAAAATTTAAGTGTTTTTCAATGTCTAGAATCAGAATTAAAGTGTGAGAACAGAACCCCCCCCCCCCAAAAAAAAAATATTTTTTGTTGACCGGTGTTATGTTATAGAGACATACTTTACATGTCTAACCATTAATAATATATAACTGAAATTTTGTAGCATTGTACCTAATTGGGGACTTTTGACTACGAAAGAGTAAATGATTTTAGGACGGATTTGTTTTTGCTAGGATTTCAAAATTTCTGTTTTTTTTTTATATCGTAAAGACAATAGTTAGTATAGAAGACTCATAAGCATCAAATTAGATCCATGGATATCAGAAGGAACTGCAGTAATTTATTTTGTGTGGGTACATTCTTCAAATAAGCCCTCATTTTCTATAGGGTGACTGCTAATTCATGGTACAAACTTTGAGGGCTGGTACAGGACATTGTAACAATCACATTTCATATAGGAATGTATGGTCAAAAGTGAAGCGTCGAAGCACAAACACAGTAAAGAAAAAATGATACGGGAAGTGATTTATTTTCATAACCTCGTTTACAAGTGGAAATTAATTTACAATAAGTGTTCAAAATTGGGACCATCAGCATTGTTCGTCAGTCGCTGCACCGTCGCTTGACAACGTCGGTGCAGCGATTGACGAACACTTTCAAATATACCAGGAATTTCACGCACACGTGCTGCAGCTGAGGATACTCGAGCAACAAGATCTTCATCGGAGTCTACTGGAGTGGCATAAACTCATTATTCAAATGTTCCCATAACAAGAAATCGAGGGGCGTCCAATCGGGAGACCGGGATGGCCAAAAGATAGATCCACCACGTCAGATCAATCGCATGCCAAATGTCACATTCAATTACTGACGAAGATCTAGGGTGAAGTGGGCTGGCGCCCCATCGTGCTGAAGCCACATGCGATTTCTAATGATGAATGGACGAAAACTGAAACGAGAAAGGCCTCTCTTCCCAAAATCAATGCCGACTGGTCATGTACCGGCAACAGAATCAACTACTAACTTCGTTTTCCTCCCGTCTCTTGCATTTGTTCTTTCCTGGGTTTTTGCTTCGAAGCTTCACTTTTGACCATACATTCCTATACAAAATGTGATTCTTACAGTGTCCTGTACCAGCGCTCAAAGTTTCTACCATGAATTTGCAGTCAACCTGCATATTCTTGGTTGAGATTTACTAATAATATGTAGAAAATAGATCGAACTCAACTAAGAGAACATCACTTTACAAAATATACTAAAAAAAATAAGTCATTACAAAGATTATAGCATTAAAATATTGTTGTTACGAACTTACCTTTTACGAGTATTTTAGATTAATGATAAAATATAGTAATATTAAGATTAACGCTTTGAAGACGGGCGGTCGATTTTTCAACCAATCAGTAGAACACCTTAAAGGACGGGCTTGGTTCATATTTCGACCAACTAATGCTTTCCCCCTCTTAAATTGTTCACCTGTACTAGACCGGCGGGGAGAGATGTCAACATCCATCCATCAATTCAGTTGCACCCCAGTTCCTGAAAAGGAGAATATGCGCGTAAAGGTAATCCCCTTGTTCAAGAAGTTCGTTTTACTTTGGGGGCGGGAAAGTGTAATCCATCAATGATTGTTGCACAAATAGCAGCTTCAGCTAAGAGTCACTGAAATGGGGGAAAGCATTTTTCAGATGCTCCCGTCCTTCTGAAACAGCGAGTCCAAAATTTCCCCGCCGGGAAAAGGTTAAATCATACGCTACAATCTTAGTCCTCAAAAGTTTTGATTTAAATGATTTATCTAATTGTTCCAGTAACAAAAGATACTTCTACTTGCTCGCAGAGTTATGCTTATAACGAAAAAGTACGATACTTTCAGGTTGTTGTTGAACCAGAGAACTCACTGCAAGTACCTCTGCGCAAATATTTGTGAACACACGTGAACTGTAGTTTTAGGACGCTGACCCAGAGCTGCTAACTGTTGCGAAATATAATTAACACCTTTTTGCAAAAATTAATTTTCTGTAAATGCTTTTTCGCACTTGTAATCAGCCCACAAAGTTAACTGCAAAAATGACCGTAAATTATGCCATATAACTACTGTATCAAAAGTGGTTAGTTACATCTCGGAGCCGTTACCAACTCTGCTCCGACGCGAGCAACACCTCCAAGAAACAGAAAGCCTAACTCAAGCCTTGACGTCATCACTAAGCCGACAGGAGTAACGTCTTCGCAGTTTTTTTTTCGCAAAGTAAAACTACTTAAAATTTCTGAAGAATGCTACAAATATTAGAAAATATCTTAAACATTAAAATTAAAATACCTTTCTTATACCAAATTATTCATTATGATCTATTTCCTAATCATAATATCTAACTAGTCATGGTTAAAAACTGCAATTTGTCGCAAAATTAAATTTTTTGTCTCAAATTTACTAAAATTTTGCTATGCATGAGTAAACTTACGAGATTTTTTTTATAGTTTTATGAAAATAAATCTTTGAAACGTAGGTCTAACGATGACGTCAAGCATGGTGACGTAACAGTTGTTAGGCTTTCTTTACCTAGGAGGCGTTGACACGAGTTGCCTCATGAAACATTAAAAAATATCACTGCAGGTGCAAGAAACCGAACATACTCCAAAATCCTGATAAAAAATTGTAGAGCTGCTTTTATATTACTACCATGCTTGTGAGCATGTCGCACACAGCACAGTTTCCCTTGAGCAATCTCTCTATTGTGTATCAACCTTAATGATAAGCGTTAAAACTACATTTAAGAAAAATTATAAATTTTTGTGGTTGTGTTTATCATGTAATTTAACAAGCAATGCCCAGCCCCTGCGGAACATAATCAGCCACTCTTTGTAAACAGTTTACTTTTCAATATTTTTTAAGAAGGGTAGACAGTAGCTTACCTGAATGGTAGACAGCTGAGGCACATTGCTTTTATTTATATTTTTTTAATGAAAAAGGACTAATAATTCCTTCAAAACTTTTGTTAGTAAAAACAATTTTTTAGAAGGGATATTTTTACAAGACCTGATACATTACACACACACGTGCATTTTCAAATACATAAAAATTAAAATAGTTTTTTTTTTTTCAAATTAATGAAACAAAAGCCTCCAAAATTTTCCTGAAGCAAGATTCCATCGAATTTTCGCGTTATCATTACCGTAATTGCAAGTTACAATATCTAAAAATAAAGTCAGATTTAAAAGTGACAAAAATGGTCCCTGTGACGCTACTATAGAATATCAAGAAAAAGCAGTCCTTTTGTGACTTCACAGTGACATCATTTTGTGACTACTCACAGTAAAACGTCACTGCGACCACACAGTGATGTCACATAACTTGCCAGCAATGACTCTCAGTGACCACTGTAACCCTTTGTGATGTCACACTGAGGGTTTTGTTACCATCTGCATAGCTACCAACTCTTCCGGTTTTTCCGGAAGATTTTCCACCACTAATTTTTACTTACAAATTTAAGCTTAAAATAAGTCCAAAATTTTATTGTAAAATAAAACTGTTTGAAGATAGTGGTGAAAAATCTTCCGGAAAAACCGGAAGAGTTGGCAGCTATGCATCAGCGCTATAAGAAAATTTAAACGAAGCATTTTTGTGCTAAACAAACAGTCTTTTTTAAATCTATTTTTCGATTGCATTCTTTAAGTTTAACTTTTAAGATTATTAAAAAAATGTACACAACAAGACACCGGGATAGCTTAGCAAAAACTGTTAAAATAAATCTAAAGCGTAAACTATTAAGTCAACTACGGCACGATTTTCTCATCGACTGTTAAAACTGAAGTAATTTAAATATGCATATATATATGTATAGTGTAAGAAACAATTGAGTAAATTTTTATCGCAGTTATAATTTGAAGTGACCAAATAAGTACAGCAGCTGCATACAAAATGTACCACGAGGCATTCTAATTAAAAAAAAAAAACTATTTAAACATTTCTATAATACTCCTGCACTTATTTAAAAACAACGTTACAGTGTTCTTGCAAATTTGCGAGGTGAATATATTACGTCTTCCAATTTACAATCTTAAAATTATCAAGTTTTTAAAGTGATCATTCTTTATAGGCCATCTTAAGAAGTGGTTTCTGGGATTTCTTTTAATCTCCGATCCTCGGATCACATCACGCATCTGTCGGCCTAACCATTCGGAGTTTTCCATGGTTTTCTCCGAAACTTAGCGTGAATACGGGTTAGGACCCCTTAGAAAGACCCCCACGGGGAGCACCCCCCCTTGTGTTGACCTTCTGAAGAGGATTTATTAGCGGGATTCAAGTCAAGCACCCAAATCCGATATACATGGTCACAACAACAACAATCTCCGATCCTGATAGCTAGTCAAAACACAAGCCTAAAAAGGATCCAATATTTCAGGTCATTGCAAAATAAAAGGTGAGCAACTAAGCTATCGATGATGTTTTGTATGAAAATGCAACTTTATTGTGCAGAAATGGTTACAAATGATTCATTCAAAGTATTGCCCATCGCTAGACACAACCTTTTCCCATTGTTCGGGCAGAGCCAACGCCTCCTAGATATAGAAAGCCTTACAACGCTTACGTCATCGACCGTTGACGTCATCGTTTGGCCTGCATTTAAAAGTTTTAATTTCATAAAATAAAACGATTAAAAATTTCTGGTTAATGCTACAAATATTAGAAAATATCTTACATTAAATATTAAAATTAAAATACCTTTCTCATACAAAATTTTTCAGTCTGATCCATTTCCTTATCATATTATATAATTAGTCATGGTTAAAAAAAACTATTTGTTGTAAAATAATATTTTTTATCTCAAATTATTAAAATATTGCTATTCATGGGTAAATTCACCAGAAATTTTTAATAGCTTTATTTTGTGAAAATAAAACTTTTAAACATAGGCTAAATGATGACGTCAAAGCTTGGTGACGGAGGAGTTGTAAGGCATTCTATATCTAGGAGGTGTTGGCAGAGCTCGAATACCCTGGCGGTAGAAGTGTTCGTCGTGGGAGGCTATCCACGAATCAAGCCATTTTTTGATGTCTTAGTATGTGGTGAACTGCTGATCAGCCAGACCACGTGCCATCGAACGAAACAGATAATTAATCGGACGGCGCAATGTCTGGGGAATATGGCGGGTGGGCTAGGACGTCCCATTCGAGGGTTGCCAAGTAGGTTTTCACAGGTCTGGCAACGTGCAGCCGCGCTTTATCATGCAGGGAAATCACTTTGTCGCGCGTATGTTCGTATTGTGGCCGTTTTGGCGGGCGGATAACTCTTAATGCCATAGCTGTCAACTATTCGTGAATATCATTAACCACTTTTTTTGAACAGGAGGATTGGACTTGAAATATAACCATTCTTATCATAAAAAGTGTAAAGGAAAGCTTGTGACTCGTGTTTTTTCTGGGTTGCGGGTTCTCGAATACTGAGATCCAGGGATTGGGCCACATATATAAAATTCACAGGGCAGGGGATCTCAGTATGATATCAACTACTTTGCGTTTCTACAAACATAATATCTTTATTATTTGTGAGTTCTTATTTCATATCAAAAACTTCTTTTGCTGGATCATTTTTCGAAGTAAATTAAAAATTACCATATTTTAATTAAAAATTGTTTAATTCAGTGAGAATTATCTATTTTTAAGATATTTCCAGTTCTATTTCTGCACTTTTGGGATGAAAGGGGTTAGCCCCTTCTGTGGGTGCATATATGAGAGCATTCTTTAAACAAAAATTATCACTCCTTTCATACAGAAAGAATGGTTGCACCGGATTATGCGTATTCCATGAGTTCATGGAATAAAACGTACCATAAAATAGGGCAGATGGCCCCCTAAACACCGATATTTTAGAATAACAATTCGTTACTTCGAGTCTGAGTGATTATCCGTATCTTAGTACCGAATACATGCGGTTTGCTTCAGTTCTAAATATAACAGAAGTTTTGAATTTGGTCGGAGAGCTGGTTACTTTTTTTGAAAAAATACTTATAGAAAATTACTGTTCGCAAAAAGTGGTTAATGATATTCCGGAATAGTTGGCAGCTATGTAATGCTGACGCAAGCTCTTGCTGCGTTTGGCACGGATCCTCATCGACCAATGCCCAATTCTGATTCTTCGAAGGTTTTTGGCCGTCCGTCACGGGGCCGGTCGTCAACATCGAAATCATTGTCTTTAAAGCGACGAAACCAATCACGATACGTTATTTCACTTAGAGCAGCATCGCCGTAAACGTTTTGGAGCTCTCGCTGCGCTGCAGCCGCCGTTTTCTTCGTATGACACAGGAAAATCAACACTTCCCTTAAATGACGAATATTTGGCACGAATTCAGACATTTTCACGCACCCAAATGTATTTTACGCATACACACAATCACGATTGCGGCACAGCGGTTTGTTTACTACACGTCTCAGCTTCGTTCCTACCGTTTTCGATCGGTCGCAGTCAACCAACTCTGACTGCTGCAGCCATCTATTGACAAACAGCGGGAACTTAGTATCACACCTTATAGTTCAAACATAGGACACATTACGTCTCTTTATTTAAAAATTAAAAATTAACAGATGTTTTAAAAAGGCCTTTTTTTTTCTTCTGAGGGACCTCATGAAGTCAATAGAACTTACGATTTGGTAGATGTGATTTCTTGATGACATATAATTCCCAGAGCTGCCAAGTCTCCGGCTTTTTTCGGGAGATTTCCCACCACTTATTTTTACTTACAAATTTATGCTTAAAATAAGTCCAAATATTTAATGCAAAATAAAACTGTCTAAAAATTGTGGTGGGAAATCTCCAGGAAAAAACCGGAGACTTGGCAACTCTGAATTCAATTCTCACCAATCCCGAGAAACATTACAGTCCAGGAATCACAAACCAGCTGGTCCTCAAAATTTAAGCTAACAAATATTAAAAGACAATTATTTCTGTACTGGAATATTATCTGGTTTCAAAGTGAAAAGGCTGCACAGTGTACACCCACACCACGTTTGTTAGATTATATTTTCTTCACCTAACTATGCGTTTTCCCGTGCTGGCAAAGCACAATCTTTCTTTAACATCTGTCAAGCCCTCAACAGCCTATCGCACTTCAATTCCATGCATTAAATTTGAATATAAAAATAATAAATAAATATTACTAGTTGTATCTATAAATAAACTTGCCATTAAGGGACTAAAGTGAACGTATAAATCACTAAGTAGGCCATTTATAAAATACCTATTTACTTGTAAGAATTTATAAGACATTTAAAAAACGAAGGAACTATTAGGTTGTAACGAAAGTTTCCCGCCACCGCAAACATCGTCAGCACACAGTTCTCGTTGGCGTATTTGCTCATAATTTGTCAAACGATTTTTACCATTTGAAAGAAAGAGGCTTACTTTATAACACTGTGTTGTGAAATCTGTAAAAAATATAGTTATCATTAAGTATAAGGTGTCTCAAATGGAACTATCACTCTAGAGGATTAGAACCATCATTTACTTCCAGTTGTGTTGCAAAAAGTCTGCTACATAATATCAACGAATTATGAGTACAGCTTTAGTACTATTGTTGTATCATGTGACACTGTGCAGGTTTGGTACCGAAAGTTCAAAAACAGTTATCTAAGGAGTAAGAAGTTAGTTTTTCAGGCAGATATGGCGGAAAACTTTCGTTACAACCTAATAATTCTAAAAAGAACAAACAAACCAGACATAAGCAGAAACACGCACTTACACAAAATACTAGATTTATCTTGAACGACAACCAAGGAAAACTATAAGCAACTTATAGCGTAAGATGTTTGTGTATTCAGTTACACTACATTTGTAGATCTCTCTGGCTAATTCATATGTCCACGGTTACTCCGAGATCAGAATTTTTTCAGGTAATTACAATTTTTCTCAAGCTCTTTTTATTATTATATTCATCAATTACACAGTATATATTTACACTGTCATGTTTCTAACAATGTCATTTTGTTTCGAATATGATTACCTTGCTCTCAAAAAATTAAAATCACACATTGTGTTCCTCTCCGTCGACGTCTTTCAAACACGTAGTATATATTCTCCCGCCTTGTACTAAGATTAACCTCAACGAATTGAGCGGATCGCACAATTTGAACGGGTGATGATTCTACCTTTAAAAAATTCTTCTTCATAGGCCATTAGTGTGCAGAAAAAGAGGAAAACAAATATTAATATAGATAGGCAGTCCAACTTCCTTGTTATTAGAACGAGACTTGCTCACAGGCGTTTAAGTGATGTGGAAGAAAATTCAGAAGGCACTGACTCACCGTGATCTGTCTGTCAACGATGATGACGTTAAAGAAATACACTTTATATGTCAAAGCATTAGTAATAATGTTATGTAAAAAAATCGGTGGCATCGTACAAAATTAAGAACTTTTAACAACAAAAGCTTAGATGATTTTAGGACGCATTTGTTTGGGCTGGAATTTCAAATTTTCTATATAATATATATACATATTTTTTTTTTTACATATCGCAAAAACAACAGTTGTTGAAGAAGATTCTTAAATGTCAAATTTACTGTTCACAAAAAGTGGTTAATTATATTCCGTAATACTTGGCACCTATGCGTGACTATCAGAAGGAACAGTAATTTATATTGTATGGATATATTTTTCAAATTATCCCTCATTTTCTATATTTTTGGTCGGCATTTACTAATAGCTACGTTGGAAATGGATCTTACACGTTAACATAACTTTACAATATTTACTTAAAAATTAGGTATTAAAACAACAGTAAAATATTTTATAATGAACAGTATGAGTATTTTAAATAATTTAAATAAAATTAATGATAAAATATAGTAAAAGTGAATCATACTGTACAACCTTAATCACCAAATTTTTCATTTTAATGATTTATCTAATTCTTCTAGTAAAAAAGATCTTGCTTGCTGATGTTATGGTTCTAAAAAAAGATTCGATACTTTCGCGTTATTGTGAATGAGACGTTATTGTGAACTCACCACAAGTAGCTCTGCGCATATATTTGTGAAGAAGCACGAACTGAAGTTCTATGACGCCGATACGAGCTGCCTCATCAGACATTCTAAAAACCGCTGCGGGCACGAAAGATCGAAGTAGCTCGAAAATCGATGAGAAGGTATATGGTGCAGATGCTTGAAAACACTACCATGCTGGTGAATGTGTCGCACCGACGTCTTCTAAACATAGGAAGCTTTACAAATCTTACGTCACCATGCTTTGGCGCCATCACTGGGACTACATTTAAAAGTTTTATTTTCGCAAAATAAAACTATTAAAAATTTCTGGTTAATTTACCGATAAATAGCAATATTTTAATAATTTGAGATAAAAAATACAATTTGAAGGAAAATGAGAGTATTTAACCATGACTAATGAGATAATATGATAAGGAAATAGATCACAATGAATAATTTTGTATGAGAAAGGTGATTTAATTTTAATGCTTAAGATATTTTCTAATATTTTTAGCATTCACCAGAAATTTCTAGTAGTTTTATTTTGTGAAAATGAAACTTTTATGTGCCGGTCACACGAAGACGTCACGTCTTGGCCTTCGAGACCTAGGAGTTGTGAGGCTTTCTTTATCTAGGAGACGATGGTCGCACGCACCCAACGCCCTCTATATCTACACTGCTTGACAACTGCTAAGGAACCGTTACGTTTTTCGAAATAATTAATAGGCAATGATTGAAGAAACGAAGCTAAGTGCATAGGTGCCAAGTATTACGGAATACAATTAACCACTTTTTGTGAACGGCAATTTTCTGCTTAACTTATAGCAAAAGTATTACGTTGGGGGTGTGGATTTGAAACCACTTTGGAAAATTATTCAAAAAATTTACGGTTTGGAAAAAGTGGTTAATTATATTCCGTAATACTTGGCACCTATGTAAGTGTATATTTAGAAGGGACGATGTGCATTTATTAGAGTGCAAAATGGTACAGATATCGACAAATCGAAGAATTAAAAACTTAAAAAAGATGCTCCTTTTATCATTTCCAAACAGCCCCAAAAAATTGATCTTCAGGTCAGAATGATGCAGACATGAGTACCTTAGTAAGATGTGTGTTGACCACAGGCACTAATGCACATTTTGCATCTGTTCTCTATGCTCTTCACTAAACTATCGAGGAGTCCTTGAGGGATATTGTCTCACTCCTCTCTCAAGATGGTTTTGAGCTCTGTATTGCTCGGGGAGGGATAGTTCTTTGTGCAACACGTCCGCCAAGAGCATCCCAGGCATGTTCAATAGGATTTAGATCGAGAAAGTAAGCAGACCATTGCATACGGAGTATTGCCACTTTGCAGTGTGTACGATATCTCATCGCTTCTGTGTGGCCGCGCATTATCGTCCATAAGCAGAACGTCTGGACCTACAGCACCCTAAAAAGGCGAACCAGAATAACCTCTCTGTAATACCGTTGCGATATAACGCTACCTCGCTCAAAGATGTGAAGTGGTGTTCTGCCATTGTGCATGATGCCTACTCACATCATCACGCCTGAGCCCTACCGATCACGTTCACAAGCAAACTGTTGTGCATAACGTGTTCCATGCTCTCTCCACAATAATTGATGGCCAGAATCGCTTGTCACACTGAAACGAGATTCGTTGGAGAACATTACTCTAGACCAATTTTGGTGATCCCAACCAACATGTTCCTTACACCAGCGTAATGTCTCTCGAAGATGGCGTGGTTCAAGTGGGATGCAACGAACAGGCTTCCGTGCATTCAAACGAACTTTTATTTAATCGCCGTGAGATGTTTCTTGCTGAATCATGCGTACCCGTAGAGGTTGCATGGTTTCCAGCTGTCTGGTCAGGAATGTAATTTCTGTTCCTTTTTGCCACGAGGGCTACATAGCGATCCTCTAAAGGTGCGGTGTTCGTACCGCGACCCCCGGCATGCTTTCGGAAAGTATTTACACCTTTAGCGGCCTTCTTTAATTGCGATATGACACTCCTTGATACGAACATTGTTGAAACTACAGTGGTGACACTTTGACCTGCTTCTAGTCGTCCAACTGCTCGTCCACGATCGTAGTCACTCAAATTATGTATTCCTGACATTTTGCTCTTAATTATTGCAAGAACCGAGCAGAATTTCAGAGAAAAAACTTTTATGATATCCAACACTATTTTCGTCAAACATCAAACAGTATGTATTTTCGTATAAATCATGAGCTTATATGACCTGTCTTTTATACAGATAACGAATAATTTGCTATAATGTGCTATAAATATTAAAAATTAATTTAAGTTATATAGAGATAATTAAAATACTTTCCTTATATAAAATAATTGAATAGGATATATTTCCTTATCATATTATATATGTAATTAGTGATAGGTAAAAATCCACATTTGCATAGTTGCCAACTGCTGCGGAAAATAACAGACTCCGGAGCAGTTCGCAACTCTGCCATTTGTCGTGAAGTTAAATTTCCAATCTCATGTTAATAGAATGTCGTTGTGAGTGAATAAAGAAGTGGAAATTTTAAGCAGTTTTATGTCTTGAAAGTAAAACTTTAATACGGTAGATTGCAGTGTAACGCTAACGATGACGGTGCATAGGGCCTTCTTACGGGCAAATATCATTCAACTCTTCCTGAATACGTCAAATGATCGTCTTGTGTACAAGTTTGTAGTGGAACAGCGTGAAATGTGATTCCTTGATTGAAAAAAAATCTGAAACGAACACCATTAATGTTACGTGAAAATTTCCTTTACATAATTTAAAAGGAAGTGTGTTAACTTTAAAAAACATTGAACTACTAAAATCAATAAGGAGGGAATTTTTTGTATAATAAGATCTGGAAACAAGAGACCGGTAACATTCACATTAATGGTATATAATTGCATGTAATCGTACTCAGCAGCTTCCTCATTTCTATTTAAAATTCCTCAAATATTTTTATCATTATCAGTTCATTCACAGTTCTCTTGCGAAAGACCTGTTGAAAGTCATTGTAAAAAAAATTATATATATTTTTTTTCAATGGAACGATCAGCAACTTAAAATTTAAATGAATGTGTATTTTTTAACGCACTTTTACAAACTCTATCATTAGTATCTCAATCATGATATTTAACCTTATTTTAACTACTTCGCGACAGATTATTCCAGAACGAGCTACCTGAGCCTGACCTTATAGTATGACACGTCTACAAAATGGAAGTAATTTTAGCAAAAAAGTTTTCCATTCGTGCCTCGTTTTCGAGAGTGCTATTTCGAAAGGATCGACGCAATCAAATGATCAACTACACTATAACGGAAAAAATATCGTAGGAGTAAACTCTATCGTATACAATGGAACTTTGAGCACGCGAATTTACGATTTTTTAGCTGACTATGTGTCATTGTTGATATATCCAATCAAAAAGCTATTGTTGTGCCAAATTTGTATCCGAATTTCGAATTTGAGTTATAAAAATGCTTGAAAATTTTTCATAAGAAAAATATAATTCGGAAGAAATGCGAGAATCTGCTACTATACACGGCAAGATTTCTCCACAGGATTAGCTTCTTATGTTGACCGATACTTTACGAGAATGCATAGGTGCCAAGTATTACGGAATATAACTAACCACTTTTTGTATACCGTAAATTCTTTGAATGTTTTTCAAAAACACCAACCAGTTCACTCTCTTGAATCAAAAATTTTGTTGTATTTTATACAGAAAATCACCGTTCCCAGAAAGTAGTTAATTATATTTACTAATACTTGGCGCCTATGAGAACATGAGCCAACAAAGGAACTTTAGCTGATTTTCGAATGCGTACTAAGAAAGTGTGCATTCGATATCGCCTCTATTATTGAATGCACATCAAAGTAGGAAATCAAATACAGCCACTATCACGTAGATTGCAATAGAGCAATCGTCTTAAGCTCAGGCGTCATCCCTACCAAGTCTTGTTACTAGTACAAATTTCAAATAAAATTAATTTTCTAAAAATTTTTCAATACGTAGTTTCAGAAAAGAAAATGTTTTAATAAAAAAAAAATATTAAAACTGTTTACTTTGTATAAATATGTATAAATATTAACTCATTTTATTGCATAATTATTGTTTTTGAATAAGTGCTATTTTCTTTTTAACTGACAAAAAATTCTGTTATGTACATTGATTGAAGAAAAATCACAAAAGGCAACAAAACGTTATTCGTAGAATTTAATGAATCTCACCTACAGTATAAAACGGATCGTAAACTGTAATATAACATGAAAAGACATTACGAGACACTTATATTAGTATAGATATTATGGATAAAATTAACAAACTAAATGCATCATTTTGATACAGGAAAAATACCTTCAGTATGCTATATGATGCTCCCTAGTTGCAATACAGTACCTACAGCGATCTGTGATGCTCTCATTCGTGCGGTCTACCAGTTCCGTTGGAAGTGAGAGTCACTGCTATTGCAAAGCAGTTGCAAGCATGACAAGGTTCTGAGGAAGAGTACGAAGAGCACCAGACTGAGTAGGAAGACTCCAGGTGTACGTCTTCTAAATCATCCTAGACATGTTCAATAGGATTTAAGTTCGCTGACAGAGCTGGCAACTTCATGTTCTAAACTGTTTAATGTTGAAGAATCAGTTGCCCATGATGGAAGCCCTGTGCAGTCTGGCATTGTCGTCCTGAAGCCGGAAATTATCTATTACACCGGCATAATGGTGTCCAAAAACATCAAACATGTAATCTCTACATGTTTGAGCATCGACGGTTCTACGTAGAAAGACATGCGTGTTCCTCCACCCAGAGAACTCACCGCAAACAAACTACTTCCTGCGTGCGCATCTTTTATAACAACACCTCCTAGATAAAGAAGGCCTAACAACTCCTACGTCACCAAGCATTGACATCATCATCAGACCTGCGTTATAAGTTTTACTTTCACAAAATAAAACTATTAAAAATTCCTGGTGAATTCACTCATGAACAACAATATTTTAATGATTTGAGATAAAAAATATAATTTTACGACAAATGGCAGTTTTTAACCATGACTATTTGGATAATATAAGAAGGAAATATCTCATAATAAGGTAGCCAAACGTCCCCATTTTCCGGGGACAGTCCCCATTTTCAGGACGTTTTTCAAATTGTCCCCAGAATGTAAAAATGGAACTGGGGACAATTTTTAATTTTTGCATTGTTTTTCAATTTAATTACTGTTAATTATTGCATTAATTATAAATGTCCCCGATTCTGACTACAAAAATCTGGTCACCTTACTCATAATGAATGATTTTGCATGAGAAAGATATTTTAAATTTAATGTTTAATTTAAGGTATTTTTTTATATTTATAGCATTCACCAGAAATTTTAAATAGTTTCATTTTGTGAAAACAAAAGTGTGATGACTTTATTTTCGTGGGCTGAATGATGACGTACAAGCTTGTGTTGCTAGACCTTCGGCATGTAGGAGGTGTTGATGATAGCCGGTTTCAGGTTTTCTCCAAATCAAGCAAAGCCTTTTATCGTTTGCCGGAATAAACCGGGAATCGTTCGTAACCAAAACATTCTCCTTTAGTTAGCTGTCTAGTTGATATGTGCCCACCTCAAACGTTCTCTTCTTCGGCACGAAGCCCACGCAAGTGGCTGGTCACCTTCCGTAGATCTTTGCCACCTGTTCCGGAACATAAATAACCAATTTGAATATACGAGGCGTGGCTATTAAACAACGAGATTGACGCTGTAGAACTCTATTGATTTCATACATATTTACTTATTATCATCTTCAGCATACACTCCTTCTGTATCTCTACAACAGTCCATGAGAATCTTCCATTGCTCGAAAGAGTGCTGATAGTCTTCTACTGTCAGCTCCTTTAGGACGCTTGCCGCTTTCTTTTCCTCAACTTCGGCAGACTGAAATCGTGTTCTTTTTAATGCAGATTTCACCTTAACAAACAGACAGAAGTCACATGGCGCACGATCCAGAGAGTAAAACGGATGGTGTAACACTGGGATGCTGAAACCTGCTAGAAACCTTGACAAGCAATGCGGAATGAGCCGGTGGATTGTCTTGTCTTAGAACCCATGACCTTTTCTTCCACAATTCGGATCGTTATTTCTGTATTTTTTCACAGAGTTCAGCAAGAATGTGAAGGTAGTAATGCAGATTAATAGTTAGACTGTTGGAAATCTAGTGTAGGTACACAAAATGTGAAGTTTTCCGAAACTGTGAACCGTTTTTGAGGTGGAAGGGCGAACCGAGCGTGAATCATCATAACGTCTTCTCAGCCATCTTGAGAACGCTTAACGCACTCAAAAACGCGTGCACGCGGTAGACGTTCATTGCCATACACCTCTTTTCGGTTTTTCCAAGTTTCATGTGAAATCACACAACGATTCTTTCTCTCTTGTTACATTTAACTTTTTGCGGCTTCACTCAGGCAAGTGAAAACAGTTCTAATGCAAACGAAGTCTACTGATCTACGGATTTGGTTACAGAAGCTAGAGACACTGCATTTTAAAGAGAAGGCTTCACGATAAAAAGTTGTCGGTCGCCGAAATTTGTCGCATGCGCACTTCTGTAGCAGCATCAGTCTCGTTATTTGATACCCACACCTCTCGTACACTATACTTTTCATGTAATTTATTTTCCCAACTAGTTGCGAGCACAACTGACAGGCTGATAAATTTTGTTATACGTTGTCGAAAATTTCTGTTTAAAAAGGGTGGTTTATAGGGTTTTGGATTAACCAAATGGCCCAGAAAGAAATCTGTTGGAATTTTCCGTTCCATACCCGTCCACTGCCTCCGCAAACTTCTCCGTCGAATCAGCGCAACACCCCCTACATATAGAAAGCCCAAAAACTCAAGTTTTGACGTCATCAAGAGGTTTACGAAAGAGACGCCATCACAGTTTTGGTTTCAGAAAGTAAAACTATTTAAAATTTCTGGTGAATACTACAAATATTAGAAAATATTTTAAACTTTGAAACTAAAATACCTTTCTCATACAAAATTATTCAGTATGATCTATTCCCTTATCATATTATCTAATTAGACATGATTAAAAACTGCCATTTGCAGTAACATTATATTTTTTATCTCAATTTATTAAAATATTGCTATTCATGGGTAAATTCAACAGAAATTTTTATTAGTTTTATTTTGCGAAAATAAAACTTTCAGATGCAGGCCTAATTATGACTTCAAAGATTGTTGACGTAGGAGTTGTAAGGCTTTCAGTATCTAGGAGTTGTTGATCAGTCCACATCGGACTCTTTATGCCCATTCTGAAATATTAAAGAGCATATGGACTTGCTTGATCTCCGTAAATGCCCTGCTCTTCCTCACACTTTAATTTGGGAGAGTTATTGGGCGGCGAGAGCCGCCAGAGTTTGTACATGTCCTGATGCCATTCTTTTCCTTACTTTTGTGATTTTGTGATGTTCAGTTGTCTGGTTGCTTGCGACTGAAAAAAGAAGTATTCCGAAGTAGTTGGCAGGTTTAAGACAACCTTCTGAAGCCTTATTAGCACGATTCCCGTTGACACAAACCTTCCGGTGAGTGCAGCAAGGGAGAGTCTGAGTTGATTCGTTGTTGCGGTTCTATACCTTCGTCCGCATACCGACAAATATCGGCCATCAGCGCTGATCTTAAGATTTGGCAGTCCTTGTCTGAACCTCTTCGATGCGGAACCTGTGATTTGAAATTGTTGCCAAAAAGTACATGAACCACTGAAGTACTGAGAGACCATGCTCGACCTTTAAGGTGTTCTACGGCTTGGTTGAAAAATCGACCACCCCTTTTCAAAGGGTTCAGATTACGTGTTCAAGACCACTGCTGTTATTTTTGCTGTGACTGTAAGATGAGAGCTCGAGCATAGTCACTTCGTATTAATGACACGAGGCACCCATTTGAACGAAGAACTAAGATGGAGAAGTATTAGGAGGCTACAGGCAGTACAGACCCTAGTAGCAAACGGTCATCGGTTCCTGAAATGCCGATGATCTGACAGGGAGGAAGCGCAGCGCGTGCCATGCAAGGTTCTTCATCGCGTCGGGGGTTCTTATCTCGGATTTTTCTCGGGCATGTCCTCTCCCGAATAGTAGGGTTGGATCATCGGCAAGGGGGGAAAATTGGACGTAGAGCCGTTATAAAGCCGATGCGATTGGGGTTATATTCATCTCGGAAGAGCAAACACCTTGCAACTTAAGATGTGAAGCCTATGACCTTTGATAAAAGTTTCCCTAGTAGCAAAAGGTCATCGGTTCCTGAAACGCCGATGATCGGACAGGGAGGAAGCGCAGCGCGCGCCATGCAAGGTTCTTCATCGCGTCGGGGGCTCTTATCTCGGATTTTGCTCGGGCATGTCCTCTCCCGAATAGTAGGGTTGGATCATCGGCAAGGGGGGAAAATTGGGCGTAGAGCCGTTGTAAAGCCGATGCGATTGGGGTTATATTCATCTCGGAAGAGCAAACACCTTGCAACTTAGGATGTGAAGCCTATGACCTTTGATAAAAGTTTTAAACTGAACAATTGATAAAAATTGGGGTATATCCCAGCTATATAACATTTTTTAAAAGTAAAAAAAAAAAAAAAAAAGCAAATTCGAACTTTTTCCTCTTCTCTTTGAATTTTAATGCTGCCATCTGAACTTCATTTTTCAAGCTTCCGAGACTTGGTTTCGAACTGGAGAACTAACGCTTGGTAACCGGGCATTCTAACCACTAGACGGGGGTCTGACACGTTATTGGCGAGACTAAAATTGGAAGTGATTGTTGTTTCAAGTTCGGAATTGGAACATTTAAGTTTCTATTTAAATAAAACTAGACTTTTCCTGTACACTACTCAAAATTAAAAAGATTTTGCGATTTCTATCCGTTTTAAGCATTTGGGACCTGTGTACGGCCGTAAAAAAAAAAAAAAAGTTTGTCTGTCTGTCGTTCTGTCTTTTCTTATTCGCACATCACGTAAAATTGACTGAAGCGAATTAAATAAAATTTGTTGACATGATAGGTGGTCACTTAACTTAAAGTATAGGCTTCGAATTTTTAAAAATATTCATTATAATGAATATTTTAAAAATCTCTCTATAGATTTTGAGATTTTTCGAAGATTGTTTCAAACTGCGTAAATTTTTATTCGCACATCAGGTAAAAGTGACTAAAGCGAAACGAGTGAAATTTACTGACATGATAGGCAATCACTCACCTTAAGCTATAATCGTCGGATTAAAAAAAAAAATAAATAAGAGTTTGAGATTTTTTCTGAAAAATTTCAAACTGCGTAAATTTTTGTCGGAGCATCACATACGACTTAAGTGAATAAAGCAAAATTTAGTGACACGATAGGTGGTCGTACAATTTAAACTATGCCCCCTAAAGTGTCTTAAAATTTGGATTAGATTTTGAGATTTTGCGAAAACTGTTCAAACTGCTTCCGCGTAATAGCTTAGCCAATCAGCAAGCTTAAAACAAACATATGGTGTGCATATGATGCTCTTTGCACATTAATGAAGGAACGGAGATATCGAGCCGTTCAGCTACTTGGGAGAAAGACCGATATAAACCTGTTTGCTCGCTTTACCCTTCGCAATCTTGAAAGCGCCTATCAGACCTCAGTGTAAAGATTCGATCATCGGGAAAAGATGAACATACGAAAAATTAAGGATGATCAGTAATGATCAGGCGATGAATAGCCGATGCACCGATCATAGGCCTGGTAAAGCCCGAGCAAAGATTGCTGCTAGGGTTTAAAACTGAACAAACGATAAAAATTGGGGTATATCCCAGCTAGATAAAATTTTTAAAGTTAAAAAAAAAGGCTAATTCGAACTTCTTCCTCTTCTTTTTGAATTTTAATGCTGCCATCTGAACTTCATTTTTCAAGCTTCCGAGACTTGGTTTCGAACTGGAGAACTAACGCTTGGTAGCCGGGCATTCTAACCACTAGACGGGGGTCTGACTCGCTATTGACGAGACTAAACTTTGAAGTGATTGTTGTTTCAAGTTCGGAATTGGAACATTTAAGTTTCTAATTAAAGAAAACTAGACTTCCTGTACACTACTCAAAATTAAAAAAGATTTTGCGATTTCTATCCGTTTTAAGCATTTGGGACCTGTGACGGCCGTAAAAAAAAAAAAGTTTGTCTGTCTGTCGTTCTGTCTTTTCTTATTCGCACATCACGTCAAACTGACTATAGCGAATGAAATAAAATTTGTTGACATGATAGGTGGTCACTTAACTTATAGTATAGGCTTCGAATTTTTAAAAATATTCATTATAATGAATATTTTAAAAATCTCAAATATTTTAAAAATCTCTCTATAGATTTTGAGATTTTTCGAAGATTGCTTCAAACTGCGTAAATTTTTGTTCGCACATCACGTAAAAGCGACTAAAGCGAAAGGAATGAAATTTACTGACATGATAGGCAATCACTCACCTTAAGCTATAATCGTCGGATTAAAAAAAAAAAAAAAATTAGATTTTTGAGATTTTTTCTGAAAATCGTTTCAAACTGCGTAAATTTTTGTCGGCACATCACATACGACTTAAGTGAATAAAGCAAAATTTAGTGACACGATAGGTGGTCGTACAATTTAAACTATGCCCCTAAAGTTTCTAAAATTTGGATTAGATTTTGAGATTTTGCGAAAACTGTTCAAACTGCTTAAATCCCAGCTAGAAAATGTTTGCACTTCTTGTGCAAAAATTTGCAAATTATTTAAGGCAAAATATTTTGAATACTTTGAAATGTATACACTTTTTGTGCATAATTTTTGACAATATAGAATATTCACTTTTTAGTATGCATAAAAACTGTATACAATTTGCACAAAAAGTGTATGCTTTCAAAATATTAAAAAATATTCACTTTTTATGCACAAATTGTACACAATCTATACTTTTACTGTAAAAAAAGAGAAGATATTTCTAGCTGGGTATATTCATCTCGGAAAAGCAAAAGCCTTGTAACTTAGGATGTGAAGCCTATGAACTTTAGTGAAACTTTTAAACTGAGCAATCGATAAAAATTGGCACATATATCGTTGATTTGCATATTAGCTTGTTTATTTCTTTTATTGTATCAATTAATTCATGTACTTTCATATGCAAATATAATTTTATAACTAAATATCCTTTTCTTCAAGGCTGTTCTAGGAAAGAATGCAAGTTTTTGAATGAAATGTCATTAAAAATTTACACAGAGGAAAATTTCTTATATATATATATATATATATATATATATATATATATATATATTAATTTCGCACTTTTTCAGGAAACTTCCAGAATTTTTAGTCGCTGAAAAATTTTGTTTTAAAAATATTCCTTGTCTCCCCCCTTTGACAGAGATTGACTAATGCAAGGTGCCCTTTTAGCTAGCACAAGATAGATACATACAGGAGAACACGACAAAGCTAAGAGCAGGAAGAGGACAACATGATTCAGCGTTTTGTCGCCTGTCTTGTCTTCCCGCGTAATAGCTTAGCCAATCAGCAACATTAAAACAAACATATGGTGTGCATATGATGCTCTTTGCATATTAATGAAGGAACGGAGATATCGAGCCGTTCAGCTACTTGGGAGAAAGACCGATATAAACCTGTTTGCTCGCTTTACCCTTCGCAATCTTGAAAGCGCCTATCAGATCTCAGTGTAAAGATTCGATCATCGGGAAAAGATGAACATACGAAAAATTAAGGAGGATCAGTAATGATCAGGCGATGAATAGCCGATGCACCGATCATAGGCCTGGTAAAGCCCGAGCAAAGATTGCTGCTAGGGGAGTCAAAAACAAGTAAGCTACTAGATAATTATTTGTTCATGCTACAACGGCCTTAAATTGCATATTTCAGCTTTACTCAGCAGCTTTTAATTGACAACATATTGCAATTCAACACGGATCCTCTTATTTTGAGAGAGTTATCGCCACATTTGTGGTTTTCCCACTTTTCTAAAAAATAGTGTCAACAAGTAATTTAATAACAGCAGTCCTTGCCTTCCTACGTGCGCCATAACAGCGAACACAACAGTGATTTTCGAGAAGGGCTGCTAGCTTAAAAAAACCAGTATTGCTGTGTAAGTTGTTTCAGGTATTAAATGATGCTTTATACAAGAATGTATGATTAAGGTTGCTCATTAACTTTTATCGAGTTGCCTAAATTTATTCTTAAAATAGCAGTGAAAATTATATTCAAAAATTGAAGCAATAATCATATTTTCTAGACATTTATTTATAATATTTAATCAAGAATCAATTATAAATCAAGATAAATTTAAGCAATAGTAAATTTGATAAAATTATGATCAGCAACCAGAATCTTATTTTTTTATACAACTTTCCCTTTTACACCTTAAGCGATGTGCGGAGGGTGACTGTGGAAATGGTACATCATGGCCGCCAACAGCTTCGAAATTAACCACATTTTGTAAACAGAAATTTAAAGTTTTCTTTAAATGTATACTGTTTACTTTCGAAATAGTAACAAAACCGCGCAAAAAAATTGCTGTATTACAAGACGATTTTTTTTGTGGTTGATTACATCCAACAACTCCTACATACAGAAAGCCTAACAACTGTAACTTTTACGTCATCATTAGGCCGTCAAGTAATGACGTCATCACAGTTTTACTTTCACAAAGTAAAACTATTTAAAATTTCTGGTGAATGCTACAAATATTAGAAAATATCTTAAAAAGAGAATTAAAATTAAAATACCTGTCTCATACAAAATTATTCATTTCGATCTATTTCCTTATCATATTATCTAATTCGTCATGGTTAAAAACTGTCATTTTTCATAAAATTATATTTTTTATCTCAAATTATTAAAATATTGTTATTCATGAGTAAAATAACCAGAAACTTTGTATAGTTTTATTTTGTGAAAATAAAACTTTTAAGTGTAGGCCAAACGATGACGTCAAAGCTTGGTGACGTGGGAGTTAGGCTTTCTTTATCGAGGAGGAGGTGTTATATCCCATAATAGTTGGTTTAACTGTGTTAGAGGAATAAAACTCTGACCGTCGGGAAAAATGACGTCACACAGTTTGATTTGTATTCATTACTACAGTCGACAGCATGGACAAACAACGCAGAAACTTTTCTTAAAACTATTTGGCACGAAGCTAAACTTCGCACCGCGTTCTTGAACATTCGCATTTACTTAGCCAATGTAGTATAGCGCACACAGCACATCGAAATGTATTATTGTATCTGTACTTTTGAAAAACTGGTTGCAATCACATTTGCTTTCTACATACCCAGATTTTTGCGCTTTTTTTTAATCTTTTAGAGGCTTGAACAATATTACAGATTTTCAAACATGCGTTACTTTCTTTCTCAATGTTTCTTAGCATCTTTCATAAAAAAGGACTGCTAAACATATACTGTTTACAGCAAGGGATTAATTATATTCTGTAGATTTTGTCAGATATGCAATAGTCAACCGGGACAGTGGGAGGTGTAATTTTCTTGCTGGAATACTCATTTTCTTGTACTCTCGTGAGCTTACCGCTACCGAAACCCATACATTGAAGCGCGTTGCACCGTCTCTATGCAGTTGCGGGAAAACTTTTCTTAGTTTTCAGGCTCGTCTCTTAAAAGTCCTGTGTAGGTGGAAAGTTCTAAAAAATAGTCCAGTGGACAGGACAAAAGACAGATTTTATTAATTCTAGAAATTCATTGAGCAATTTGCTGTACACAATTCAAGAATTAATAAGCAATAGCACATCGTAAGTAGTCAGCTTAACACAGAAGTTTTTTCAGATGCTGTATTTCCCAGAGAATAAAATAGATCCACAAACAAAAATTCAGTCGAAGTTTTCATACAATGAAGTATTCACAAACAGCTTTCAAAAACTAGCTTCACAAAATTAGCAATAGATTGCTTAAAATGTACACAATACACAGCCTTACTAACGCAGTGCATTGACTCCAAGCATTCACTCAACTGAACTCCCGAATGCGATGTCCCCTTTAGCTTCCGCTGACGTTGCGCGAAAATTTCAGAAAAATCCCAATTAGTCACAAAGTTTGATTGCTTAACAGAAATGCAGTTGAATAATACTAGTCCACTGCCCCATAGATGCCAGGTACTACGGAATACAAACAACCACTTTTTGTAATCAGTATATTTTTAAGTTATTTTTTCAAAGTAACATCCAGCTCGTGCGTTCAGTACAAGCTTTTCGACAAATGTATTAAACTGATAATTCTTGTGTAATGAAAGTGGTCAATTACATTTTGAAGTAGTTGTCAGCTCTGCTGCCCAGTGCTAATGAAAGAACCTTTACCGGCCCAATTAATAAAATCACGCCAAATGTTTCAAATGTCACCAAGTTTGCCGACTTCTTGGTGAAATATCGCCAAATTTAGTGCTAAAAATAAGTCCCCAAAAGGGAAGTCAGTTAAGCGACAGACCCAATATTTCTCGACAAATCGAGAAAAACCTATCTTAAGCATGGGACACCGAAAACTCCATATCTCGCATTCAAAATAACCGATTTTGATGGAACAAAATGCAAATATTATTTATATGACTCGCAGAAATCGAATTTTAGAACCTAATTAACCCCTGAAGGACAGAACCACTCAGAAATTCGTAACAATACTGACAATACGACTTGCGCCATGATTCAGCTGAGTGGTAACTTGAGCTAATGTTTGGATTCTCTGTACGTGCAAGGAAGATAAGCAGTCTCACACCATGGTCTTTCAAGACTAATTTTCCTTTGTAGCTTGCCCGGTCCCTAGCTCTTTACCTAGCTGCACCATTTCTGCATTCCTGCATCCTCGGTATGTCATAGACACTGTCGTCCTTGAAAATCCCGGTTCTCTGTCAATTTCTGAAAAAAAAAGATCCATGTGCTATTTGTTCCCGATCAAAGGAGGGTCTTAATCGGAAGTTTTACTTATACTGGCCGTCCAAACAACTGAACAAAAACAACCACACTTTTAGATACGTGTGCTGATAAGACAGCACCCTCACGTGCTCACAAATGAGGCGCGGCGCTACGAAATCTGCATAAATTTTTTGTATGCTTGTTTCTATGGCACTTTATTGTACAAAAACTTTCCTTTCAGCAAGATAATTGCCATAAAACATTTTCATTCTGCCTCTTAATATAATTTATGCGAATAACCCAAATAAAATTACTTAAAATCAATTAGATTTCCACGTGTGTTTGATTCTACAAAGACACTAAGAATAAGCAGTGCTTTACGTATGCAAAAGAAGGGTTGAAGATAATCACGTACAAACAAGATGTCTCTAATTTCGTAACTTAAGATTCTTTTCTTTCTCTGTTCTTTTTTTAGCATGAAAAATTATGCTTAAACATGTATGAAATTTTCATAATTGAAAGTCATGACATTCAGAACCAGAGATGCCAGATTGACTTTTCATAAAGCTAAATGAAAATTTTTAGGTGCTTATTATTTTAATATTACATAAAATACGTTATCACCGTATGACGCCAAAGCTAGGTTAACAGCTTTGGCGTATTTTTTTTTTTTTTTTGAAGGACAAATTCACCAAGTATTTAATGTAATATTAAGATATGGAAACACCCTGTTTAAAATCGCAGTATGCGACTAAAGGTTATATTTCATATCTTAGAAGACCTTGTGATGACGCAAAAGCATTTGTTCTCAGGCCTTCTATATCGAGGAGGTGTTGATTAAACAGTCTTAAAATTTCAGGCTTCGTCAAAATGAATCTGAATCAAGGTTTAGATCGTACAACTGCATAGCATCCAACATTTATAGATTATGCTAACTACATTTATAAGTTGTACATATCATAGTAGCCAACTCTTCCGATTTTATCGAAAGATTTTCCACCACAAATTGTAAACAGTTTTATTTTGCATTAAAACTTTGGACTGCATTCAGGTTAAAATTGCAATTGCACAGGGCGATTAAAAATGCTTCAGACGCATACATCAGCAAGGGGCACACAGCCATCGTACTACTGGACTTTGCCAAAGCCTTCGACAAGGTTTGGCATGACGGACTGATTTTCAAACTTATCGAACTACGGTTCCCCGATAGCCTCATTAAGCTCATTCATAACTACTTACAAAACCGCAGATCCGTCGTCCGGGTTGACAATGCCCTGTCTGACGAGCAGCCCATCTCAAGCGGGTCCTCCAAGGATCCATACTTGGGCCCACATTATTCAATATTTATGCCAACGATATTCCACAAAGCGAACATACAACTTTAGCATTATTCGCGGACGACACGGCTATTATCGGCCGATCGACCTACAAGACCACGTTACAAAAAACAATTCAACACCATCTTAATCTCATCCTGCAATGGACTGCCAAATGGCACATCCAACTCAATGTTGAAAAATGCCAGGCAATCTACTTTTCAAATAGGCTACCACCTTCTAGAATTATGATCGACGATAATCCCATTGACTGGACTAGTAAAGCAAAATACCTTGGTGTTACGTTAGATAAGAATCTAACTTGGAAAGCGCACATCACTGATGCCAGAAACAAAATGACGGCCGCCTTCCGCCGTCTTCATCCTCTCATTTTCAACAGCAAAGTCTCCAGACATAATAAAGTGCTATTCTACAAGTCCATCATTAGACCCACCGCTACGTACGCTGCCCGGTCTGGGCAAACACGGTTAAATCCAACCTCAGCATTCTTGAACGACGTCAAAGCACCATATTAAGATCCATCAGACACGGACACCATTCCCTGTCTAACCAGACTATTCGACGGGACCTCAAGATCGCAACTTTAAAAAAAACTGTGCACAAACTATCACAATGGTTCTATTCAAGGAACAGAAACTAACCGAACGAAACTGTGGCCGAGTTACCGGATTACGATCCGACGCTCCCAATGAACAGAAAAAGGCCCATGGTCTCTTTCGCCATCCTCCACTGACAACTGCATCGACAATCTGATTGATTGAACTAACGCCCGCCATGCTTAGGGCTTCTTTTTAAACACAAGATCAAAGAACTCATTGATCCTTCCACATACTGGAGATAAGCACCTCGAGTGCAGGTACTCCATTTTATACCCCTCAGTCAGTCAGTCAGTCAGGTTAAAATTGGTAAGTAAGAGTTAGTAGAAGAAATTCTTCCGATAACTATCTTCCGACTATCATTCGGAAGGGCTGGCATCTATGGTATATATTTTAATCTTGCAAGCTGGGAACACGATGCACCCATCTCTAAACGGTCATTAATTGGTAGCCGACAAGTACTATTCTCAAACAGCGGTTTATTTTGTTTCGAACTGGTCAGCAATTGTGTTTTAATGCAGCCTGCGTGACCGATGAGACATACAGGCTGCGGCGCTAGCACTTTAGTCACTCCCCTTTTCACACCCCGAGAATCATGTGACCTAGTGGGTGTTACCACTTTATTTTGGTTATACTATACAAAGAATGACCACTCGCACTAGGTCATATAACTCTTTGAGTGCAATGGAATGTGGCCAAATTGTCAGCACCGTTGCCTGCGTGGCTGACGATAAAGTCCCGCTGCGGTGCTGACATTTGTTCAGACCTCCTTTGCCCTCGACGAGTCATGTGATCTACTAGATGTGACCATTTTATTTTGGTTATCTTATGCTAAGAAAGACCAGATGCACTAGGTCAAGTAACTCTTTGAGTGCAATGGGATGTGACCAAATTGTCAGCGCCTTATCCTGCGCGGCCAATATCTTCTAGATATACAACGCCTGAAAACAGAAACTTTTACATCACACTAGGTCCACTAAAATGACGTCTTCACACATTTATTTTCACAAAATAAAACTACTGAAAGTTTGTGGTGAATTTACACCCGCATAAAACATTTTAAAGATTTGAGATAGAAAATTTACTTTTACGATGAACAGGAAATTTTAACTATAACTAATTATATAACATGATATAGAAATAGATCACAATAACTATTTTTATCAGAAAAGTATTTTAATTTCGAAGATGAAAAAGATAAGGAAAGCCTAACAACTGCTGCTTCACCAAGCTTTAACACCACCGCTTGACTCAATCTAAAGAATTTTATTTCTGAAAAATTAAACTATTGAATATTTCTGGTGAATTTACTCACGCATAACAAAGTTTAAATAATTTGAGATAAAAATTTAATTTTAGGACAAATAGCAGTTTTTAACCGTTACTAATTAGATAATATGATTAGAAAATATATCATAATGTATAATTTTATATGATAAAGGTATTTTAATTTTAATGTTTAATTTAAGATACTGGCTAACATTTGTAGCATTCACCAGAAATTTTTAGTATTTTTACTTTGTGAAATAAAAACTGTGATGCTTAAAGTTCGGTGACGTGGGAGTTGTAAGGCTTTCTATATCTAGGAGGTGTTGGTTATATCAACACCTCCTAGATATAGAAAGCTTAACAACTGGTACGTCACTATGCTTTTACATCATCAGTAGGCCTTCAAGGATGACGTCATCACGATTTAACTCTCATAAAGTAAAACATTTTAAAATTCCTGGAGAATTTACTCACGCGCAACAGCATTTTACTGATTTTAGATAGAAAATTTAATTTTACGGCAAAGGGCAAGATTTTAACTGTAATTAATTATGTAATGTGATTAGGAAAAAGATCCTAATGAATTGTTTTGTATTACAAATGTATTTTAATTTTTATCTTTAACTCAAGATATTGTCTAATATTTGTAGTATTCACCAGAAAATTTAATTAGTTTTACTTTATGAAAATAAAACTGTGGTATCTTCACAACTGAAAGGCCTAGTGGTGACGTGAAAACTTTCGTTGTTGGGCTCTCTTTACATAGGAGGCGTTGATATAACCCTTTCCATTTTCTTGGTAAGTGTTCTTCAAAAGTGCTGCTGTTGTTTCAAATGCCCTCGGACAACACCTCCTAGATATACAATGCCTGAGAACAGAAACATTTACGTCATCACTAGGTCGACTAGTGTGACGTCATCACACATTAATTTTCATTAAGTAAAACTATTCAAATTTTGTGGTGAATTTACTCCCCCATAAAACATTTTAATGATTTAAGATAGAAAATTTAATTTAACGGCAAATAGGAAATTTTAACTATCACTAATTATATAATATGATATAGAAAAAAATTCATAATTACTTTTTATCAGAAACGTATTTTAATTTTTATCTCCAACTTAAGATATTTCTAAAATTCGTATCATCCACCAGAAATTTTAAATAGTTTTAGTTTGCCAAAGTAACACTGTGATGACGTCATCTTAGAAGACCTAGTGATGACGAAAAAGGTTCTGTTCTCAGGCCTTCTCTGTCTAGGAGGTGTTGCCTCGGAGCGGTACCAGATCTTCCATACAGGAAAAGATGGGACTTTCATTTTAGTGAACCCCAATGGGAGGCAGAGCGTCCTAATTTTGAACGGATTCTAGATGAAAGACTTTTCACCTGAAATCGGCACCCACAGAGGTATCGTTTGAACATGGGGAACATTAGAGGTCACGACAGATTTTACGTGCACCTTCTCCCATTAGCGTACACGGTTCCACACAACCTATCCGAGAAGGGAGTTTACCTTCTCAAGCCAAGACGGTACTGCTTCATTTTTTGAGCTCTTACGAAGACGGAGTTTAGTGACTAGGCTATAGCGGGACGTTCTTCAACAGTGATATAATACATTAAAAAAATTTCATCGCATTTCGAAATTTGTTTACCATTTATAAAAACCATTTATATTTTTCATCATATATATAGTATTAATTAACAATATGGTGTTGCCTCGGAGCGGTACCAGATCTTCCATACAGGTAAAGATGCGACTTTCATTTTAGTGAACCCCAATGGGAGGCAGAGCGTCCTAATTTTGAACAGATTCTAGATGAAAGACTTTTCACCTGAAATCGGCACCCACAGAGGTATCGTTTGAACATGGGGAACATTAGAGGTCACGACAGATTTTACGTGCACCTTCTCCCATTAGCGTACACGGTTCCACACAACCTATCCGAGAAGGGAGTTTACCTTCTCGAGCCAAGACGGTACTGCTTCATTTTTTGAGCTCTTACGAAGACGGAGTTTAGTGACTAGGCTATAGCGGGACGTTCTTCAACAGTGATATAATACATTAAAAAAATTTCATCGCATTTCGAAATTTGTTTACCATTTATAAAAACCATTTATATTTTTCATCATATATATAGTATTAATTAACAATATGATGTAGCTCGCTGTACTGATATTTCAATTTTAAGTCTTTTGTAGTTTTTCGTTGATAGACGCTTTTCCAGCAATCCTCAAAGCCAGCGCAGAAGTGAGAGATCACTGTAATGTATTTAGGCCTGTAGTTGAGCTTAGCAAGGTCTTGCAAAATTTAAATGCGTTACGTGTACACTGATTTGAAATGTATGTAGAAGTTCATAATCCACAGAAAGCATATTTGATCAGAGTTCCTGTGGTAGAGACAATTCTTTCGATGGTTTTCTGTTTTTTTTTCTCTTTAAAAAAAGAGAAATAAAAAATCTATCTATCTATCTATCTGTCTATATATATATATATATGTATATATATATATATATATAATTTAAAAAATACCCACTTTTTTGCTGTTAACATGAAGTTTATGAAGTTTATGAAGTTAACATGAAGTTTAACATGAAATTGCTGCGTACATGAAAAAGAAATTATGCTAACATACAACAATATTTATATACGTCAGACTATCCCTTAAATTTAGAGGGTGAATCGCTAGAAAAATGAAAAACCTAGGAAAAGAGTAAATATTGAAATATTTTTAAATATAAGCAGGCGTTTTAAAAGAAATGCAACGTGAATCAGCGTAAAATACAAGAAATTGATTTATTGATCAACTAAAGTTGGTCAGTTGGTTAGACGGTAACGCTGGCATTTTTTTTTTTTTTTTTTTTTTTTAGGAGGGAAAATCGAATAATAAAGGACCTTGAGTTAAGATACGAAGCATGGAAACGATATATTTGAAAAACAAATCGTGCGTGATGAATATGTTTCGACAACAATTGTAGAAAATAGCCTTGCACTTATATGATAATTAGATTCAGGGATATGTTGCCGTAAAAGTTTTTAAAAGCTTTAGAGTCACTTTGCTTATGGAGTGTTAAAATATCTCAGTTACTATGCCTTTGAATAGGAATTTTCTTTATTTTTCTTCGTTTTCTCGTCTTATATGTAAGCACAATAATTCACACATACAAACACACATGTGTGTGTGTGTGTGTATATTCAAAATGTAATTTTTTTTCTGGCATTTGGAAATTTATCCAGTGGTCACCTAATTAATTAACTGAATGTATAGAGCAGCGTTTCATAACCGGTGAGGCACGCCCCCTAGAGTGGCGAAGAGCGTTTTCAGGGGCGGCCCGAGAAAAACAGGTAAAGGACAAGGCATGATGCATCTTTTAAAAAATCTTATTTTTACCGCAAGGCATATCTATTTTTGCTTAAAATGCTTATTCAAACTTTGCTCATAACATTATTTTGAAGAAAAGGTGACTAAATATTCACTGTTGAAGAATAAAAAACTGAATGCAAATGCGAGGGAGATGGGCGCCAGCGTAAGTTAGCCTTTCCAAGGGGAGGGGGGGGCGGTGTTAAAGGTTAGAAACCGCGTGTATAGAGTATTTCATTTCGTACATATTTGTGCTCCTGACTTACAGTATCGAAAGTTATCATAATACGGTTACTTAAACTATATTTTTGCACAGCGCAGCCAACTACTACGGAATACAACTAACCACATTTTTTTGAACAAGAACTTTCGTCTGAAACTATAGCAAATTTTCTGCACAGCAGGATTGAGGACGCTATAATTTTGGGAAAATACTTTAAAAATATACTGTTTACAAAAAGTGGTTGATTTTATTTCGTTGTAGCTGGTAGCTATGTTTCTGAATATTATAGCATACATATTTTTTAAATTGATATTATTAATGTAGATAATTATTAATTTTCAGCATTAATTTCTGATATTTTTGTTTCGTGAGTTTGAAAACGCTATATGTTCAAGTATTATTTTTCACGTATTGAGTGAAATCATGTGGGGAACTTCACTTGAAGTCTCTTCTCTCTTCGCCACGTTGGCCCCAATTGAATTTTTAAAATTTGGATAAGCCCTTCAGTGAAATCCTTATCCTTATACTTACATTCTGCGGTATGTGGCCCCTGATGAGAGTCGCAGAGATTGTAAATATTTTCATATTCTATTCCAGGATTGTGTTTTTTCTAGATTTTTAGCTTACACCCACGTGATTGGCCAATTATCTTGCTTATTCTCGGTGATGTGATTATATGTTTTAGTTATCAGTTTATTTTATTTTCCCTACATGTATCTATGTATATATGTTCATGTGTGTGTTCTTTTTTATTCGTAATCGGCACAGCAGCTAGGGATTTTGAGATCTGGCAACAGTGCAGTGTTATGGTATTATAACATTATTTCTAAAATGCTATTAAATTTTTTTAATATTCTAAAAATTTTATTCAATAGGAAAACAAGAAAACCGTGTTATCTTTAGCGTCATTTGGCTCCCAATTGTCGTTTCTTGCAACATGTTGAATGCTAGTTTTTCTTTTTGGCATCACTTACAGATTTTTCTTTCTAAATAAACTTTTGATTGGCCATGTTTATTTTATTTTTGGATTTTTGTGGGAACAGATCGTCTGTGGAGGGAGCGTATCCCATTAGGGAGATATTAGCGCTTTTTACTAAGCTAAATAAATGAAATTGTGAACATTCTTTCATAACTTGTTTTGTGTAACGCTTTGCAAGTGTTCCAAGTGATTGTGAATACATTTTTATTTTCCGTTCCAGAATTTCATACGTCTGACAAAAAAATAATAGATACACTATTTGATGAACGTAAGTACATGGGAGTATTTCAGTCAATATAACTGTTATGTTACTTAAGGATTTGACAACTTAATCACATTATTTTCCTTGGATACAAGTATTGGCATTGAAACAAATTGACATATTGTAGTCATTTTCTTGATTTCTGTTTATAATTATTTGTTCCGTTATCTATATCTATTTTAGAATACAATGTGCGAATCATTTCATGCAAGAAAGCTCTATTATAGCTATTTATACGTTGGTATTAAACTATTTAAACGCTTCTACAATGTTTGACTAGTTTGTAGTATACTATAAATCTTAATATAATATATTAAGCAAGCTCTCTCTCACAAATTAGACATTATAACATATTGTAAAACTGAGTAAAAAATAAGCTATAAAAAACATGTTTTTTTTAAATATTATTTTTAATTTTTTAATTTATACCACCAATTATAGTCGAATGCAGGTTAATCAAAGTATTTTTATTGCAGAAATCAATTGTCATATAACTATTTAAACAATGTCTTACTAGTTTTATAGTATACTATAAATTCTAATATAATGTATTAAGTCAGCTCTCTGTCTCAAATTACACACTATAACACATTGTGTAACTGGGAAAAAATACACTATATAAAAACATATTTTTTAAATGTTTTTAACATTTTCATAAACCATGTTTTTTAACAAAATTTTTAATTTTTTTTTATTATACCACCTAGTATAATCAAATGTAAGTTAATCAAACTATTTTTATTACAGAAATCAATATTATTTTTTTAGAAAAATATACCTAAAAAGGAAGATTCCTCTTATTAATTTAGATATAGTACGTTCTTAACGAAGCACTAATAGGTTATTTTGCTCGCATAAAATTATACAAAAAAAAAAAAAAAAAAAAAAAAAAAAAAAACTAGAACCTTATCGAAAGACTTTAACAACCAGAAATTTAAGTAAGATACTTTTATAATAAAAAAGCTCGATAAAGTCTACTACGTTGCACGTAACGTCAATGTCAAACGTATCAAGTTAATCTGGTCGTGAGACTAGGTTTTACCGAATTGAAAGATACTTGTAAAATCTGTCCTTGAAAGGGGCACCAGATATTCATCAATCCTCCGACGTGGTGTAGTGGCTGAATAACGCTACACCACGTCGGTTTGAAGATTTTATCTCGACGTGGGTACCGGTTCGAATCCCGCCTTGAGCCACTGCCTCCTAGATATAGAAAGCCTAATCACTGCTACGTCACCAAGCCTCTACGTCATCAGTTGGCCTTCTAAAGATGACGTCATCACATATTAACTTTCATAAAGTAAAACTATTCGAAATTTCTATTCGAATTTACTCTTATCATAACATTTTAATGAATTAAGATAGAAAAATTAATTTTACAAAAAAGAGCAGTTTTTAACTGTAACTAATTATATAATGTAATAAGGGATTAAATACAATGAATTGTTTTGTGTCACGAACGTATTTTAATTTTTATCTTTCACTTAAGATACTTTTTAATATTTGTAGCATCCACCAGAAATCTGAAATAGTTTTACTTTATGAGAATGAAAGTGTGGTGACGTCATTACTTGAAGGCCTAATGATTGCGTCAAAGCTTCAGCGCTCAGGCTTTCTGTATCTAGGAAGCATTGCTTGAGCATGGGTGTTAGCGAGCCCGTACCTTCATAGGGGGTAACGCTAGCCTCCCATTGGGTGCTCTGCTCCTATATTAAAATGGACAATAATTCGGGCTTAATAGAGGTGAATGTTTGATGAGGAAGTGCCTACCCTTTGAATATATATATAATTAGAATTCCGTCTGTACATTACTAGAAACTCACAGATCTTACGATTGATATCCGTTTCAAGCACACGAGGATCCAAAACGACTGTCAAAGAAACGTTTGTCTGTCATCCTGTCCGTGACACTCCGTGACAATATGCAGTGGTCACTGAACTTATATTATAGAAATATAAAATTTTTGTCAAAATTTTGATTAAATTTTGAGATTTTGTTAAAATTTATTTAACAGATGCTTACAAAATTTTGTTCAGGGATCAACAACTATAGCGAATAAAACGAAATTTATACAAATGACATTTGGTCGCTTAACATGCGGGTGTCGAAGTTTTTGAAAATTGTGATTTCAATTAAATATTTTGCAAAAATTCATTTAAAGCTTGTAAAGTTTTTGTTCGTGCACCACGTAGTAACGAATAAAGAAAATGAAATGAAATTTGATGATATGATAGATGGTCAGTCATCTTAAGGAGATACAGTACTCGAATGTTTTCCAAATTTTCATTAGATTCTGAGATTGTGCGAAAGTTTCTTCAAAAAGAAGAAAACGTTTGTTTGCGCACACCTAATTAACGATAGAAACTAATGAGATGAAAGTAGACTGACGAAAAGTGGTCACTAAAATTTAATTATGGGCGTCGAGTAATTTGAAAATTTGGATTAGATCTGAAGATTTTGTGAAAATTTCTTCCAAACCTGTTAATATTTGTTCTCCGTTACATAGTAACGTTTAAACATAATGGAAAGAAATTGAATGACATGTGAAAGACCATCTCTCAACTTCAACAACAGGATTCGAAATTTTAACAGTTGATTAGATTTTAAGATTTCAGCGCACAGTAAAATGAAATTTAGTCGCATGATTTGTAACGATTGAAAAAATAGGAGTCGAGTTTTAAAAAAATTTAAAAAATTGCAAAAAGTGCATTTCTTTTTTCATTGAGGAAGGACAATATTTTGAGGTTTTTGAATGATATATGACGGCTATTCAACCCAAACAAAGTACGTCAATTCCTTTTTCGAAAATTTTAATGCGTTTTTTAGATTTTGTGAAAATTGTGTAAAAATGTTTAATGCACGATGTTAAATATCTATTGTTAATCATACAAAATTTACTTATAGGATTGGAGATTGATTAACTTGAATGAATAACAATGTTTGAATTCAAAAATAAATAGCATTTTGACATAATTTTATCTGAGCTATGAAAGCAGCCAAGGCCGTGAAATGACATTTTGTTAGGCAGAGGATGGTTACTAACTTTAAAATACAGCTTTGAAATTTCTGTGATTTTTAAAAGAAAATTATTTATTTATTAATTTTTGAGAGACTGTGAAAAAAATGCAGCAAATAAAACTACTTAAATATAATCAAATTATTCACTGCGGTGCTATATATTGACAGCTTGCTATTGAAAAGTATTTTCCAGCTATTGTGCTTTCAGTATAATATTCACTACTTACGTCTTCTTCTGTAACTTAAAAGAACCTCCTGACGTTAAAATCTCACTCCACCGAAGGAAAAAAATTAATTTCGAAAGCGTTTTCTGTGTTGACAATTTCGCATAGCAATTTCTTGTTCTTTATTCTAAAATCTTTGCAGAGGAGACAAAGTTATCACTTAGTTTCTCAGAATAGTTTGTACTTTTTGAAAATCGGCATTGCATGTAAACCCGTCAACGGCAGTACTGCATATGTATACTTATATACAGGGTGATTAAAGTTCTGCCACAGAAAATTTTGTAACTGAAACGGCGGTACAGATTGCCACAAATTTAAGCATATGGACTTTTCTGGAGATGCATTGAAGAAAGTTTTAAAGAAGTTTGTTTCAAGAAGTGTTCACTAGGAGGCATTTTGAATGAGGAAACAGTAACTTTAACAATGGAAAATACTAACTCGAAAAGGACAAACAGTTTTAAGATTTATTTTATAGTTTGTAAACATTTATTTACTAATTCGGGTCATTTCTTAAGCTGATTTCAGCCATTTTCTACGCATATCAACACCTAGTGCACAATTTTTAACTTGATTTTTCAGTACTTCATAACTATCATGCAATTTCCTGAAATTTAAGATATATTCATATTCCGACATTTTCTTGAGATGCATGCTGAATTCTAAAAGTGTGCCGGAGTGGCTTTATCTCTGAGTTCCGTTCCCATAAGGACACGGAAAGTGCAGCAGGAATGGCTTGGCCGGTGCTTGGGAGGATGAAAACTTTTTTAGACTGAGCTGCTGCTGAATCGTGCACGCTAATGGGAGCTGGTGCACGGAAAATGCGTTTGTCGCTCCAATGTTGAAACGATGCCTCTGGGTGTGCCGATTTCAGGTGTTAGGTCTCTCATCTGGATTTGGTTCAAAATTAGGAGACCACTCATAGAGAGCAAAGTTGGGCTGCAGATTAAACGCCCAAATAATGAAATGACCAATGCCTGAAGCCCTCGTAGTGGTAAAGCCTCTGGTAAGCCGTAGACCCAACCATTAGAAAATATATATATATATATATATGAAGGTGTTGAATTTTTATTGAATTTTAGAACTTATGCTCGGTATGTGTATGTTGATGCGAACGATGAAAGCTGTAAATAAAGGTCTCGTAACGTACTCTAGAAAGTTGTGGAAAGTACAAAAGGTTATAGGAGCAGTGAGGTGGTGCTGTTGTCAATGTTTGGTATAGATAAAAGAGTCAATCGGGTTAGATGGGAAAGATGTAGGTAGTGTCATTTGCATCATAGTGCCACAGTGGTTGCAGCAGTGACGTGCATTCCGCCCAAGCAACCCAAGCAGTGCTTGGGCAACTGAAAATAAGGCTATTATTGTTTCTAAATTTTGCTTTCTATCACAAATTGAAAGAAAATACCATCTACCTTATTTATTTATAATTTCTTAACACAAAGATAAATGTCAAGTGGATAAACAAGTATATTTTCTTTCTGACTCTTCATTTCTCTGCCGTGAGATCAACCCATCTGCAATGTCTGCAGAAGGGGTGTTGCTATAGAAACATGACTTCATCAGAGAATTAGCCAATCAGAGACGACACTCCGGAACAGATATTCTGCCTTCTTGCTTGGGTTGCTTGGGCGGAATGCACGCGACTGGGTTGCAGTATATAGTGCCATTTTCGCCGTTCTGGCTTATTTGCAAGAAGTGTTCAGCGGTCATGCGTTAAAATAGAGGTTGTCACATATAAAAATGCATTTGAATGGTATGAAGGATCACGTGAAGTCTGTGACAAGAATTATTTACTGCATTGGTTACATCGCTGTGGGAGGGTACCCGTGCTTTGAGGGTTCTGTTTTGAGAGAACGTGGGCACTCTGTCATTAATTACTCACAACTTACCATCAGTATTCCTAATTTGGTAAATTTTTAATCTTTCCTAATGATCATAATCAGGGCCGGTATTAGTGGGGAGCAAGATGGTTCACATCACGTGTGCGGCCAAATTTAAGGGCGGCAGAAAAATATTTTTAAGTATAAGATTCCTAAAAATGGCGTTCAGATTTAATTTGCCTGTGGACAGCGAAGGTATAGTATCGGTGCCAAAACTAGAGGGGTGCCGATATTCACAAGTCCCCCCCACCTTCTGATGAGGTTCCAAATTGTGGCGGGAAATTACGGGAAGGACGTGTATGTAGCTCTAAGCGACACATTCAGTGACGCGAGCTGTCCTCTCATGGCAAATAAATAAATAAATCATAATGGAGAAATGCAGTGCAATTTCATTTGTAAATTCACTATATTTTGTTTCTGTTTTCTTACTAGTTTATTTACAGCTCTCGTTAATTACGATAAAGGATAAATAATATATGCCGAAGACGATAGTTTTCTTTTTATATTCACCCAAGGCTTTATTAAAAAAAAAGGCCATATAATTTCAGATATCGCTTGCTTTCGAATTTCTCTCCGTAATGTGCATTGGATGAAAGAGTCATATATTTTATTCACTACCTATAAGAATCATCAATTACTGACTTACTATTTATCGTGGAATTGAAGCAAATTTGACGGAACTCACACATTCCTAGAGAGATTAATCTCCAAAGCATATGGATCAATTATCTTCAACAATCAATCACCCGACTCAACATTGATTATCCCGTTGAAATTTCCGAGAGAACATGATTGCGAAATATAAAAGTTATGTTGAAATTGGGTACGAGATGTCATTAAATAAGTAAGTGTACCTATCAATTTGATGTCACAGAAGAGCTGTTTTGCGAGATCTTTATTTCACCCATCTTCTAAAATTTTGTTCCTCCTTATGTGAGTCACAAAGGATTAGGTTACGCACGTTAACGTTAACGTTATAAACGTAGTTAAAATAGTTAACATTATAAATAATCTGTATGATCATGAGATACTGTAAAAAAGGGAGAAAATATACTTTTTTTTAATTTATAGAAACATGAAAAATCGTTTTTTCTCCCTGCCAAATAACACAAAGTCTCACTCAACACATACATTAAAAGCAATATTTTTAGCAAAAGTATAAGAAATTAAAGACTAATAGAAATATTACTGAACAAGAGTTTAAACTAATCATTTATTATCTAGGTTAAACGCACCAAGAGCTGGAAATTCAGTTACCATTCATATTTGATGGCATTTTTGTATTCCAGTAATGAACTGGAACAAGGTGAATATATAACGAAGGCTAAAGTGCAAATGATCTGCATGTCTGCCTGAGAGAAATATGTTTGGTGTGTTCTCTTAAAAACAAAACAAACAAACAAAAAGCAGAAAGAAAAAAACACCAAGATAAATAAAAATATTATTTTCGCTTTCAATCAATTAAAAACAGAAGAATTTAATGTAAAATTGCTTATCTTTTTAAGGAGATGCATCGTTTAATATTCACGTAAAAAATTAAAGCAAAACTGGTAATCAAAAATCTAAATCCTAAAAGAATTCCCATTTAATCAAATAAGCTACAAAGTTAAAGAAATAATTGTCCGTAATATTCCGTTTTACGTTCGGATACATTATCTAAATGCAAATATCGCAATGGATAAATTGATTATTTAAGTCAAGCAGCAGTTATTCTAAAACCGTCTTTATTGAATATCAACTGCAGTTTCAAACCAACTGCAAATCTGGATGTAATGGAGCATAAAATTTGCCGTTCTATCATATGCTTTGAGGCGTCGGGAGAGAATTGAGCATCATTTTGTTTTCACGGTCTGTAGTCAGTCTGTGGTGGTTGAACAGTAATTAGGAGAGGACTGCCTCCTTCGTAAAGCCTGGAATAAATGTTCGAATTCTAAATTTGGATCTCTTATGTGAATGTTTAGCATTTGATTAATTTTTAAATGCATAAATTTATTTCATTTAGTATTAGTTACTTCTAACAGATGCAGTTCGCTTGCTTGAAGAGTATACATTTTGTCTGGTTCATTGTGTGATAAAATTGCGGTATTTTGCTTTTCGTGTGAGTTTTAAAAGCGCAGCAGTATGATGTAAAAATGAATTAACTCTAAAATTTGTTTAATGTGTGAGGTGTAAAACCGCCCTTCCGTTGTTTTCCTATAGGTGGTTTCAGTGGTAATGGGAATTTGAAGCATAACCTCATGTAAGCGTTAGTGCCTGCATCATGTTCGCCATTGAGAATGTTTAGTTTACGAGCCTGATTTTTGTTATTTGAGGGAGTTTTTAATTTTCTGCTTTAATATGAAAAAAACTGCAGCTGATACTCATCGAATACTCTTACATTGAATCATTTACAAATTTATGGTGAGGCTCTATTAGTGAAAAAGCGTGTCGTGTGTAATTTTAACGCTTCAATAACGGTGATTTTCAAGTCGAAATTCGGCATTGGGGTGGAAGAGAGTAGGATTTGAAGACGCATAATTGGAGATAAAACTCGCGTCGAAATTATAAACAGTTGGTACGATCATTGCAACACATTCTAGATTCAGAAAACCAGAGAGCAGAAGCTTTTACCATAGCTGCCAACTCTTCCGGTTTTTCCGGAAGATTTTCCACCACTAATTTTTATTTACGAATTTAAGCTTAAAATAAGTCCAAAATTTTCTTGTAAAATAAAACTGTTTGAAGATAGTGGTGAGAAATCTTCCGGAAAAACCGGAAGAGTTGGCAGCTATGTTTTACAATATCTGCAGGGCTACGAAAAAGATGTCATTACAGTTTTAGTTCACAAAGTAAAATTATTGAAAATTTCGGGTGAATACTATTAGACAATCTTCCAATGTTCAACAATACCTCGTGGGCTGTCTATTTCAGGTTCTAGGTCTCTCATCTGGAATTGGTTCAAAATTAGGAGACTCCGCACAAAACGAGATATCCACTTCAAGGCTACGTATCCGTCAATATTACAGTTTAATAATAATCATCAAAAACCACTTACTCAATTTACGCGCATCCAAAAACCATTTGGCAAACATTTGTGACACTAAAAACAAACCCTATCAGCATTGAAAGAAATCATTGGCTAGATTACCAACTTTGCATTATATCCAAAATAATCATTCCCTGTCACACTCAAGAATGATTCTCAAAAGAACACCGAAAGGACCTTTAGACATACTAAGAGCACCACTAGCTAAGAAATTGTCCACGAAATTGTCATTTGTCGTAAAATTAAATTTTGTTTCACAAATCCTTAAAATGTTTATGAGTAAATTCCCCACAAATTTTAAATAGTTTTAGTTTGTGAAAATAAAACTGTAATAGTTATGCGTAATGTAACAGCTTCTGTCTTCAGACTTTCTGTATATAGAAAGTGTTGATATTTATGAGTATCTCAACAAGCAATTTCAAATTTAAGTTGTTATTGTATTACCAGATTTTTGAAACGATACATGGAATTTAAGAGAAGCGGAAGGGAAGATAATCGGCTGAAGCAACATTGTACACGAAATGTAATGTATTTGCAGAATTTCCAACACCTACGTCAAATAATCGATCATTTTTTGTAAATAGTTTATTAAATATTTTTCAGAAGGGTGAGTAGCGCCAGCTTTCACTAAGTAAATTTTATATATTTTAAGCCGAGAATTACAGTTTACATAAAAGTGGTTAGTTATATTCTGTAAAGTTTGGATATTCTATTTGTATATTTAGTAAAGTTTCATCATCTTCATAACTGCCAACTTTTACAGAACATAATTAGCCGCTCTTTGTGAGCACTCTATTTTTTAGCACGAATGTTCTATTTAAGATACTAAAAATTATCCGTTCGCGCTGCAACGCAGTTCTTGCACTGAAAAAATACCGAAAATAAATGCTGTTTACAAAGAATGGTTAATTATATTCCCTCAAAGTTGACAGCAATGTATTTTTGTTAAATAATAACCCAGCATTTTGCATCAGTTTTCTTTGTGTAAATTTCGCCCACACAGAGAAGATATTCTTTTTATATGCAAATTTCTGTAAAATCAGCAATATTTTAAGCTGAGGACATATATTGAATATTTTAGTCTTTCAGAATGCATATTCATGATTTATTTATTTTTCAGTTGCTTGCAGGGAGACAAAAAAAAAACTAAAAGTATCGATACGTTACGTCTCAAATCACAGCTCTGTTCTTTAGCAGATAAGCACAATATTTCGAAACTGGATTTCTAGTATTTTATACCTTTTTATTTGGAAGAAAAGATTTACTCTACTTCAATTAACCTTCACCTTCATACTTTCAAACTGCTAAGTGTGTTTTTTTCTTTTTATTTTGTTTGTGGTAGTTACTTTTTCTGTTTGTTAGACGGATAATTATAATATTTCCCCGAGTTATTTTGATGAGCATGATAAAATAATGCTTCAAATAGCCATCAGAGTTTTATTTTTACTTCAAACAAGATATAGGAGAAATATTTCATTGTTTAACACTAGATTTGTGAACAAAAGTATCTTGTATGTAATGTAAAAAGCTTCTAGAAATATTCTCCGTAAAACACTTTATCAGATGCACATGGGGCGCACAGAAAAATAAACATTATTTTAAAGTTTACAATATCTTAATTTTTGCATTAGTATTAAAAATGACAAACGGAATGCTTTAATGGCAGAGTTGCCAACTGCTCCGGAATATAATTAACCACTAACAGTAAACAGTAATTTTCCTTAAAAAATTTTTCGAAATGACCAGCCAGCCCGTAATATTAGCTTCGAAATTTTGCGATAATTTAAACCAAACATTTTTGTTTTAAAAAAGTGGTTAATTATAATCCGGAGCAGTTGGCAACTCTGTAATGGAGATATTTTTGGAAAACCGAATAATTTTTACGATAAGTTCGAGTGAAATAACCATAATTCAAGACGAACAGACTGGTCGACCCGAACGTAATCAGACTAGGGTTTTTAACATAAAACCAGTGTCCCAGTGCACGATAGCAACACCTCCTACACACAGAAAGCCTAACAACTGAAACTTAGACGTCACCATTAGGCCTTCAAGTAATGACGTCATCACAGTTTTACTTTCACAAAGTAAAACTATTTAAAATTTCTGGTGGATGCTACAAATATTAGGAAATATCTTAAATAAAAAATTAAAATTAAAATACCTTTCTCAAACAAAAATATTTATTCCGGTCTATTTCCTTATCATATTATCTAATTAGTCATATCTAAAATCTGCCATTTTTCATAAAACTATATTTTTTATCTCAGATTATTAAAACATTGTTATTCATGAGTATATTCACCAGAAACGTTGTATACTTTTATTTTGTGAAAATAATACTTTTAAGTATAGGCCAAACGATGACGTCAAAGCTTGGTGACGTAGGAGTTGTTAGGCTTTCTTCATCTAGGAGGTGTTGACGATAGGCACTCAATCAGTAAAAGGTCATGATTAATTAAAATCGTAGTTGATGAGATATGCGGTGCTGACGTTTTGGCCTCATCCTTTTGCACTCGAAATGTCATGCGATCTAGGGGGTGTGATCATCTTACTCTGGTTATATCGGACTAAGAATGCCACACCCCCTTGGTCACATGATTCTTCGGGTGCAAACGGGTGTGCCCAAAATGTCAGCACCGTAGCCTATACATGTCGTCAGCCACGTTTAAAGCCAATATCATTCACTTTGGAAAACAGAACAGTCTGGCTAACCCGTTCTAGATACAGTAAGCCTAACAACTGGAGATCTGATGTTATCACTAGATCTTCTTAAGCGACTTCATCACAGTTTTACTTTCAAACAGTAAAACTATTTAAAATTTCTGATGAATGCTACAAATATTAGAGAACATCTGAAATTAAAGATAAAAATCAAAATACCTCTCATGCAAAATAATTCATTATGATTTATTTCTGTATCATATTATATAATTAGCGATATGGTTAAAAATTTCCAACTGTCGTAAAATGATTTTTTCTGTCTTAAATCATTAAAATATTTTATTCGTGAGAAAGTTTACCCTAAATTTAAAATTTTTACTTTGTGAATTAAAACTATGATGACGTTACTTTGGAAGGTCTAGTGACGTCAAAGCTTCATTTGTAAAGCTTTCTGTAACTAACTAGAAGGGGTTGGTCTGGTCAGCAACGGGAATACCTGCCAACTATTACGGATTATAATTAGCCCCATCTTACCCACAGAAATGTTGCCTTGGAATACCGCAAAATGTCAGTGTCCAAGAAAAACCTCCTGGATGCGAGGTCCTGAAGACAGCAGTCTTTTTGTCATCACAAGATCTTCTAACATGATACCTTCACAGTTTCCCTTTCACAAAGTAAAACTACTTAAAATTTCTGGTGAATGAAATAAATTTTAGAAAATATCTTAAGATAAAAATTAAAATACCTTTCTGATAAAAAGTAATTTATTATGATCTATTTCTATATCATCTGTCTATATAAATAAAGGAATTTGTAAACTGTCAGTTTGTTTGTCTGTGTCTCCCGTAGCTCCGAAAGGGGTGATCGTAGACCTACCAAATTTTGTACGGTAATTCTCCAGGGCGGGTCCCGACACACCTAGAAGCGATTTTTTCGAAATTCGAATTATTTTAGGAGATATCGATAAAAAACGTGTCGCAAAAGGATCATTTTTGCTCTCGCCATTTTGCAATTGTAACCCCGCAGTGGAAAGAGCGAGGTTTGAGCATATCTAGGTTGCCATATTTGACAAGTTTATTAAATGATTCAGACTCTTGAAGTAAAAATAAAAAAAAATTTTAGATTAAATTATTTTTAAGGTTATTTTTTAATTGACGTATTGTGTACATGTGAAATCAGAGCAGGAATGAAATGTTTTATACTCGAAAGAAAAATAGGATTTGGAAATTTTCCGAAACTAAAACGTGCAACTTCTTAATTTGGCAACAAATAAAATGGTTGATATGCTATTTTGAGAAGATGTGATTCTAGCGCCAAGCGCTATTTATCATCTGCTTCTGATACTTGAATTATGAATGCAACTGAATAAGTTTTTAAACTTTATTTCAGTTCAAATTATGCACTTTTCGCGCAGCTTTTTCTTATCTGTTTCTAATGTATTACATCCAGAAAAAAGATGTTAGAAATACCAATTTTAATTGTGTTCAATCACACTCATCAATAATGATATACTTTCCAACTTAATGAAGTAAGGAAAGGAAATAGGGAAGGCCCATGGATTATAATGCGCTTTTAATACATAGCACTTTAGTGCGTATTTAAAATCTGAATGTGTTTCAGATTTTCTTAGTTTTTTTTTTCCTTTCCATTTTTGATAATGACCGATATATCCAGAAGCTCTTCAGAATTAATATAGGACGAAAATAATTTGTACCTTTTTGTAGGTTTTTATCATTTAATCATCTTACTTTTGTAACCAGGGGCGGTCCGACACGGTAAGCATTGCATCGAGACGCCGGCTTCGAAGGGCCGTCATTTCGAACTCAAAAACTAAGTAGAGCATAAAGGGGTGTCTTTTTTTGCATTAGCAAGGGGCGCCACTTACCCTAGGGCCGCTTCCATTTGTAACCATAATTTTAAATTCCATTCAGAATCTGAGAGATTTCAGTGCCAAGGAAGCCGGTGACGAAATGGATTTTCTCCGAACAAGATTTATTTAAATGGCGAAGCAACTGGTCGCCCGAGGCGGCTAGTATTATATAATTAGTGATAGTTAAAATTTCTTATTTGTCTTAAATTTTCTATCTGAAATCATTAATATTTCATGCAGGAGTAAATTCACCACAAACTTTGAATAGTTTTACTGTGTGAAAATAAATGTGTGATGACGTCATCTTAGTGGGCCTAATGATGACGTAAAAGCTTCTGTTCTCATTGTATGTCTAGGAGGTCGTGGTCTAACGTGCGAACAGATGATTATTTTGAAAAGATATTTAGAAGAAGTACTGTCAACCTTTACGGAAATAATTAACCACTTTTTTCTAAACAATAGTTTCAGCTTATTATTTAGTTCAGCTTCGAAGGTCAGTGTTAGTACCGTTTGCTAAATAGGAAAAAATTTTATCACGATTTACTCTTCACAAAAAGTGGTGAATTATATTCCGTAAAAGTTGGAAACTATGCTGTTACAAAAGTGGTTAATTGTGCACCCCAAAGGTTGGTATATGTAGCCATGTATTAAATTTTTCATTTGCCTTGCGAAATTTTTATTTAAATATGCAGTTTAAATATCTATTCCCACCAAAACTAATTATGTATGAAAATTAATGGAACACTGTAACATAGGTCAAAATGATCCCCTCCCCCCCAAAAAAAATGTTAAATAAGTACTCTTCTAGTACTTCAACATACATAATCAATATTTAAGTAAAAAGGTAAATTTTGTGTTAAATGAAACAGTTATAGTCACTTCCTTTAAATAGATATGGGTTGTTGACGTTCATGCCATAAAAAAACGTTGTTGTACTTAACGAATGAACGGCATCTATTTTTGTATAACACATGCCCTAAACATCGAGCTCTTTTACGGGGTCTCAAAATATCGGTTTAGATAGGGAAAACGAGCAACGCACTTACTTAATTTACGAAACATAAAAACGCTGCAGACAAAGAAAAGCGTTACATTATGAGCGAATACTTATATGTTTATCAATGCCAGGCAAATCTACGGTAAATGTTTATAATTGTTTTTAAATGCTTGAATATTCGAATTAAAATACGTGAATATTATCACACTAGTAAACAGAAATATAAAATTAAAGATAATTTTTCAGAAAAATGTACATATTAAGAAAGCCTTTATTTATTGAGGAACGAAGTTTGAAATTAATATATAAGAGATGGAGAATTGTCTCATCACAATAACAACTGAACACGAAGATTTTAAAGTTAATGATTTTAGTTGGTAGTTATTTCTATAAGTGTTAATTCTAGGTAGTATTTCGTGCCTTTAAAAACATTTCATTAATTCATTTTAAATACGGAATTGAATAAATGATAAATATATAAGTTCTTAAAATAATGTATTCAATTGAAAAATAAACGTTCCGTTTAAATTTATATAATTAATTATTGCTATTGTACATTAAGAATACATTAAAAATGAAAACCCCAAAGTTTTAAATTAAATTCAACTAAAATTACATTGCTTAGATTTATTTTAATTTTAGAAAGTATTACTTAGAATAATAATCTATATGTAACCTGTAATAGATATATTTCCTATAATAAGAGTTTGATTGGAAATACAGGGTTAAAGTTATAGTTTTGGAAATGTTACTGTCATCTAAAACAGTTCGATTAAAATTCGAACGCATACATTGGCAGCAGTCTAGGTGCTAATATATTTTGTAAAAGCGGCTGGAACATGATTCTTCGGAATTCAATATGGCAGCTATAAATCATAAACACTTAGTTGTTGAATACGGCTTCATGAATCGAATTATGTTGAAATAAACATTATTAAATGAATGTATAAAAATTAGAAAGCAAATCAGTTATTTAAATACTTTTTTATTACAAATCGAAATAGGAAAAGCATAGTTTTTAATATTATAGAGCTAAAATTAAATAAAAAGACACATAATTTTATATATATATATGTGTGTGTGTGTGTGTGTGTGTGTACATATACATGCAGAGAGAGAATACACACACACACACACACACACATATATATATATATATATATAATATATATATGTTATATATATATATCTGTTATATGTATATATATATATATATATTGTGCTTCTAATGAATTGAAATGCAACTGATTAAAAATTAGCTTAATAGAGTTAAATGAAAGAATTGTAATAGAAAATGTAAAACACGCTCATAATGCAAAAGGAGAAGCAAAATAAATAATTTCGGGGTTTCATACATTTAAATGTTTCTTAATATAATTTAATTGCATATATAAATATACTAAATCTGAAAAAAATTAAACTGTGGACAGGTCTAGTTTAACAAGAAAAGAGGTAGTGGCAAACAAAAAAAAAATCTACGGTTATGGTGATTTAATCTAATCTTAAGAAAGAAAATTTTCAAGTGTTAAAACTAGAACGCATTTGATAAATTTGATAAACAAATTAATATTAAAAAATTTGTATATCAACCTTTTATCAAATGACTGTTTTGGTGAGGATGTGTGTTCTTTTGAAGTGGTAAGTAGTAATAAGTTAGTAGAAGTTAAAATAAGTAATAAGTTAAGTTAGAAGAAGTGTGCAGGTATTTTATTAACCCAAAGTTGGTTTTGAAAAATTAATAACTTATTTAGTGCAAAGGATGATATATATCCAGCATTTGCACTACAACACTAAGTAGCTGTTCTCACATATTATTAAAAATAGAGTTGTCATATTTTAAATATTTCTGACTGTGAAAAATTTGTAATATTATTACGCATGACGATATCATAATTTTTGAATCATTAAAGTTTATAGTATTAAACTTCATTATAACAAAATAAAAACAGAGAATTTAAAAACAACAGTTGAGCATGTATGTTTTAAAATCAATTACAATATCAAATCATTTTAATTCTCTTAATAATTTCAAAAATTTAAAAGAAAGCTATACAGAGTTCTAAAATTTATAACATGGATTTTTTAAATATAGAGACAAGTCTAATTAATTATGCAAAATATCTTATGGTATAACAATTTAAAATGAAACTTTTGAATGCTTAATAATAATTAAAACTTTAAACCGTATTTTAAATAAAAATAATTATCTAAATGTATAACATTGTTGCATGTAATTAGAATTAATTTCTCGCAACAGTAAACTATCCTAAAAAGAAAAATGGCTAATGCACATCTTTCGTCTTCTATTGAACTACTTTAGAAACAATTTAGTTCCATTGAATAAACAGTGAGTCTCTTGCATCCACAGGTACAATATTAGAAAAGCTAATAACAAAAATGAAAGTAATTAGATTGGAAATCCCTTTGTTGCTGTGACAGGATCCCATTTGCTGAAAAGGTTCCTGTATTTTTTTAATCATTGTAATGCTCTTATTTGAAATTCCATTTCATTAATAGATTGGACAAAAAGAGAGATAAGAGATATTAAACTGAGATACTTAAGATTATATTTTATTTGCATTCATTTGTAAACTTCGCATATCATTACTGAAAGGCTATTCAGAGATTTAATTTCATGGTTCGCATGTTTAAACAGAAGAAAAATAAAGAAAAACTACGATAATGTTTATAAGGTAGAATGCTACACATATGTTTCTTTGTATTGAAATAAACACCCAGTGATTATTTTTATTTTTTAAATACAAACTACGTTCAGTGTACTGAGACATAATTGTCCTATTAATGTAAGTACTTTCAACTGATAGTAAAGATAAAAAGAATTATATGTAATTAAAGAGGATAGTAGAAACTAAAGAGCTAAATGCAAATAGACGGTATCAATAAGTTTTTGTTTATTTCGAGAGTATCATTTCCTCACATTTAAGAAAATAAGAAAGATGAGAATGGCAATTTACGAGACTAAACAATTAATTTAAATGCCGTAAAACTATTTATAACAAATATTTTAAATTAATTTTCATTCAATGCGTGCATATCAAGCACTGTGTTTTAGCTAATTTACATCTATGAAATAAATTGGTTCTATTTACAAGCACATTAATAAATTCGGAGAGTGAAATATATTTTCTTTTTTAATTTACAAAGTTGCGTTGGCTTTATTATATATATTTTTTTTCGTATACAATATCCTAATATAGTTTTGGAGCTGTATAAACAGAAACTAACGCATTCCGGATCATTATCGCATCCTATATCGACCATCTATATACTATTATGCTCATTTCATTCTATTCTGAACTTATCATATGCTGTTTAGAGCTTCGGAAAGGAAGAAACATGTGCTTACCATCATTGTCTGTCCGGCTTTCGGGATGGATAGCAACTGTGAATCTCTTCACTCTGGTGAGGCCTCCACTTGCCTCCCCCGATTCTTTTTCCATGTTGAATCAGTAGCGCCGCATGTTCGACAAAAATGAGATAAGCATTAACGGTCACGTCGGGGAATGATATTCACTTAATGTTCGGCAGGAGAATTTTTTTTCTTTTACCTCCTGGCAATATTTCACTACCTGCCTTTGTGTATTATCATAGGTTTATGGGCTCGCGTGATAGTCTCGCGTGCGGGCTTCCCCCGCGTCGCCAAAAGAACGCGCCAAACAAAGTTCGATGTGCCAAATTGTTGGAGAGAGAGATACATAGATGTAATAATCTCGGGAAAAAACTAAGTGTATCAGCAATTGATCGCTGATACTTTCCGAGATTGTACAGGTTGCAAATGGAGTTTCTTTTTCCCTTGAGGTAAATATGAAAGATGAGAATGAAAAATATGCGATATCTCCCGTTTATGACATAAGATTTTTCCAGGAGCGATAAAAGGTCTCGAAAGGTAGAACCGTCTTCCAAACTTTCTTTCCGAGTTTTAAGGTGAACATTACTATTATCATTTTAAGAGGCTATCTTCTTTTTTTTGTGTTTAACATGTTACGGTCCATTTAGTGGAGATGAAATTTGTTTTGAAATTTTTAGTACTATCACTTTAGCGCAGTGAAAAAGGGAAGAAAAATCGTAATTTGCTTTTCTCCGTGAGGTCATTCGGTTAAATGTTTATGCTTTTGTGGTTATTCTTAGCATCGTTTTTATGCATTTGCAACTTTTCTTTGAAATATTTTGGACGGGAATAATAATAATATTATTATAAATTTAAATATAGATTCGATATTTATCAAATGTATCACTATCGTACTGTATATATTAAAAAAAAACATATTTCAATAACTTCATGACCTGTTGAATATTTTTTTCCGTTTTAATTGAGTGAAATGCACAAATATATTTATTTAATGAAAATTTTCAATCAATCACAAAGACATTTATTGAGAAAAACGAAACTGTATTAAAAATATTGTAAAATTTGTATTTTTGTGGGAAATCCTAATCTTTTTTAATTATCTGAATAATATCAGTAAGAGCATATAGAAAAAAAAATTCATGTATTTGCATGCTTCAATTTTCAGAATCATTTATGACATGCAAGGATTTTAACACTCATACGTAAGATATCTAACTATGTGAGTAAGTGAGAGAAAGATAAAGAATATATATATATATATATATATATACTATGTATATATAATCTCTCTTTATAAAATAAAATCATTTTCTAAAATTCCCACACTGCAATGCTAATATAGATGCTCATTTTCAGTACAAAAAATTATTATTATTTAACTTTCAGAACTAACTAGATGTGAAATTAGTTTTATATTTATATTATTTTCTCTCGTATATATATATATAGCATGATACATTATTTTCTTATTTTAAGTAACAGTTGTATAGCTGGTATCAAAATATGTACATCAATAACAGTATTTTTCTTAGACATAATCGTGCTTTGTATCCGAACGTGTGGAAAATTGCATTCATTTAAACGATTTTATCATCTGTTGAACATTTTTCGCGTGCAAGTGGAAGAGAACCCGTTGCATACACGGAGACTACCTCGATCAATATAAATATTTAGCTGCCAAGGTGCGTGATTTATATCGAATGTTTGCCACCTGGCTGGGCAAATATCATTCTAGATTTTGTAGGGTAGATTACAGTTTGGAATCTAAGTAAAGGTAGGGGCGCGTGGGCTGTTATATGGATTACGCTGGGAATGAGAGAAGATTAATTAAACAGATCACAGAGAAAGTTTAAGCTTTAACATATTTTCTAACTATGTATTTCAGATAGTTGTAAATGGTGTAAGCTTTTGCTATAATATGGATAAAAGCTCGTTAAAATGAAGTAACTTTTATATGCATCAGACTGTTTTTATACGAATTAAAATTATATATTTTAATTTTAACGATTTCTGTGGTATGGTAGTATCAATATTCGTAAAAATACCTACCGATTTCACTTTTAAAATATGTTTCAGCGTTATACACATTTTAATACTGTATTTCAATGTTATACATTTTATATTAAACATGGGAATATTATTACAACCACTGCATTTAATGAACTGTGTCATCTAGGATTGCTGTATTTTCATTTATCCATTAGTACATGTTGTTCATGGTTTATATTGATTGCTTTCCATTTAGCTGGGATATATCACTCGAATTACTTTCAGGTAGATTGCAGGTTTGAATCTACGTAAAAGTAACTCATGTTACTGATATGGGTTATTTAACGAGACTAAACCATTACAGTAACGACAGAGACTGATGGATATCATACTCCTTTCGTGACATGTATTACGGCACAGTTTAATTTTTTGTATCTTACAGAAAAATGTCTCTTTATACCTTAAAGAATTTCTTTTTGCAAGGTGGGAATATGTGTTCTTTTATATAATCATTGATATTAAAATCGCATTATTCTTCGTTTTCAAATGACTGTGTGACATGCGTCCATTTTCGCATGTCACATTGAAACTTTGTAAATTTCAATGTGATTATAGGCATTTGACATATTTAAAAGAGGGTATCAGATTTGAAGGTATGTACTTTAAATAAATAGCCTTAAACGACATTTTAACGGCTGATATTTAATAGCGCTTTCAATTTTGATTTACGTATTTTTATTAATGCTTCTTTTCTTTATGTGAGCGGATTACTCTCGAAAATTTATTTCGAAAAATATTCGATGAAATATTGATATTCGAAAATTATTTAACATTTCGAATAGTAAATTAAATATCGTAAATTTTGAATAGAATTGTTTTTAGAAAAAACGTTCAAAATACTAGTGTTAAACGCTTAAAAAAATAAAAACTTTTGTGAAAATACACACATGAAATGATACCTATAACCAGAGCTGCCAAGTCTCCGGCTTTTTCCGGGAGATTTCCCACCACAATTTTTAGACAGTTTTATTGTGCATTGTATATGTGGACTTATTTTAAGCATAAATTTGTAAGTAAAAATTAGTGATGGGAAATTTCCCGAAAAAAGCCGGAGACTTGGCAGCTCTGCTATAACAAAATACGATCGTTTCGACTGAAAACTTATTCAGTCTTCATCAGTCATAGTTCTTCGTCTCACAAAACAGTGGGAACGGAAATAGATAAACTAATAGATAAACTAAAAGATAAACTAACTTTACCTTTTTCAGTTCCCACTGTTTTGAGACGAATAGCTTTGACTGATGAAGACAGAATAAAATTTCAGTCGAAATGATCGTACCTTGTTATAAGTATCATTTTATGTGTGTTTATTCACAAAGTTTTTATTTATTTTAATATTGCTTTCAGTTCGACTTTGTGCATAGTTTAATAATTATTTCTTCCCTCTTAAAAAATAAAGGGAAAAAGTTTTCTATGACGTCACATTATGTTTTTTTTATTAGCAAGGCGTTCAATAAATGATATAAACGTCTGAGCGTCTTTGAAAAGAGAAATGTTTTCTCTCCTCATCAGTTTAAGATAGCCGTATACATGTAGCGACGATCTAGGGTTTTGTAATCAAAATTATCCCTGAAGTGAATCTAGGTTTAAGCTGTTACACAACAGTAAAGATTCTTCCTTTATGGCCATAGTTGCTTCAGTGTATATGACTGGGTCCAAACGCAGTGCTCATAGAATAATACTGGAAAGCAACACTGGCCCCAGAAGGAAATCTTTAGTTTATCTTTGGAAAACGGAATTAAACTGCTTTAAAAATGAAAGAGCAAAAAGGACGACCCATTCCTATAAAAAAATTGTGCTCACCCAGCTTAATAAATTTTGTTAACAAATGAAGTGGAAAATGAAACGAATTCGGATAAAAACTAGTAGGGTAAGTTCGCCAATTGCTGACTCTTCTCAAATTATTAACTGTTGCTCCATTTTTAAAAAAATAGCGTTTGGGAGTACCTAGACATTCAAGCTTGGCTGCTAACCATAGCTCAGCTGATCATGCACAAATTCACACAGAAGATACAGTCGCCCTACGGAATGAAACAATTTCGCCAGTAATAACTATACAACTTCTTGTTTCCCCACTTGAGTTTTGTTTTATCGATTTTGTTGCTACTTAATAAGAATAAAATTTCCAAAAATAAATTTTACTTAAACAGCTATATTTAATGGTGTCAACAGTTAGTAAATGAAAAAATCAATTTACCCAATTATCGACACGCCAGTGAACTACACATAACTGTGAACTTCAAATAAAAATGTTTCTAACTCATGATTAAGATTCTTTTTTATTTAGAACACAATTGTTCTTACCCTAAAAAATAACGAAGGAATCCAATTTTTCGCAGGGCGTGTTAATAGCAGGATCGCGTATGAGTCAATAACTCGAATGATACAAACCATTTATTGATACTTAAATAGTTTTAAACATTGACACCTCGAAATTTTATATAGGTTTAAAATATATCAACCCATCTTGTACATTTCAATCGTAATGTGACCTCATTTTGTTCATAATAATATTGCTTAAAATTTTATTACCTCGGCAATGATTTGGTTCCTTTTCATTTTAGTAATTTAATACGCATTCCAATAATTATTGCTTATTATCCATGTCAACAGCTAGTTCATTAATTTCAATAATATGGGAAAAGAATTATTGATGTATTTCCACTCGTGGAATGGAAAAATATATTGATTTGAAAAAAAGTAATGAGCGGCATCGGTAGCGCAGACCTTGGCCATAAAGCAAAACTTTGAAGCGTAAAGATTGTTTTATAAATAGGAAAGTTACTAGGAAAATAACGCAAAATTTTCGTTAAAGTGCCATAATTCCTGCCATTCCCCTATAATTTTGATAATCAGCTCTTGCTTCTACTTCCATCTTTATGCATTCCAGAGACAAACCAATCGCACACCAAGTGCATGCATGCTGAAATATCATTGACGTAACTTCCATTGTTATGGAATGGATATATTTTTATAGGTGCATTTTTATTATTTCGTTAAATATGGTTTGGATAAGTGGTTTCAAACTAACATTAAATTTTTGTGGTCCTTTTTTTTCACAAAAATATATTACATAGAGCAATAACATACAATAAGCAACTGATTAGAGGGGAAAAAATGGAAAACTGAAGCGTTACAGTTTCAGGACGTTAATTCAGTCTAAATTAAATAAATCAGTAAATGATTTCTAATGTTGTTTAATATTATTGTCTAATTTTTTGTAACTTTTACTGAAATTAACAGTTCAAAATAATTTCAATTTCAATTAATAAATAATTTATGAGTAATTAATTTAATCGCACTTAATGAACTTAATATCAATTTATAAATTTTACTTTATTTTTCTTTCCTTTGGTAATTATACAGTAATTAAACACATTCCTTTATACTAGAATACTTTAATTAAAAACATGTCATTAAAGTTCGAATTTCACAACAGAAAACATCTGGTATGAAATGTATTTTTTGAAGGTATAAAATGGTCATTCTGTTTATTGTATGTGCCAGTATTTCAGTTTTATATAGATGCATTGCAATGAAAACTGGAGGTCAGGAAATCCTATCTGCTGTCAGCTGGTTAAATCAACATCCATCATCATTTGAAAAATTGTTTTAAAATAAGCGTTTTATTTAGTAAAATTTTGTTTGAAAAAATTACTTTATTTTATTAGTGTTGCAGCAGAAATAATTCTAATAGGCAGGATCGATATTAGATTCCTTCTTAGAGTTAAACCCAAGCTTATAAAAAAATTAAATATTTTGAGCTAGCATGCATTTTTAATTTTTAATATGCCATTTTTATAGACCTTTTTGTTTTAAACAGTGTTCCTTACAAATATATTTTCATAATAAAATATTTTCTAGAATTTCCTTAAAGTAAAAAAGCCGTACATTTTATGGGGAAAACTACAATTGGAATAAAAGTTAGACCATCGCAGGATTATAGAGATTGCGAATACTACAAATTAAATTAGGTATTGTTTCGTTTTTTCAGCATGCGCAGTGGGTTATACATAAGTGCCAAATATTACGGTATATAATTAACCACTTTTTGTAAGACGTGCATTCGTTGAATATTTTTCAGAAGTACTAACGAGTGGACGCTTCTGACGTTGAAATTTTGCTATATTTTAAAAAGAAAATTATCATTCATAAAAAGTGGTTAATTATATTCCGTAATACTTGGCACCTATGTATACAGTACATTAGAATTTAAAAACTATTACTCTTTCTTTTCCAAAAGCAATGCAATTAAACATTTGTTAAACCGAAAATAAAATGTAATTATTATCTGTAATTTCTTCTGTCAGTTACTTGCAATTATTTCTTTTAAACCGGTAGAAAAGTTTTCCGCATCTTAGGTAAACGCATTCCACTATTTATGTTATTTGGAGCGTTTCCGGAAACTTGGGGTTTTTAGTTCGTCTTATTCGCTTCATTATTTACGCGTTGCAGCTAAAAATATTTCGCCTTTTACATAAATTTCAAAAATACTCAAGAAAGTTCTTCCCTCCACTTTCTGAGAACTTATGTTTATTAGTTTCATTTATTCGCTCTGCGCGTGAGAAGTTCCTGTAGCTGCAGGGCACGAAACTTCTTGAAACTGATATCACAAGATTTCAAACAATATATGGTGAAGAATAGAACTTCGAGTTTTATCAAATAAATTCATTTTGAAAACTCCATACGTGGTTGAATACAAATGAAGAATTTATACCCCCGACCTACATTGAATGTAAGAATTATTATATTGTGTAAACTCAAAGTTTTGAAAATTAGCTGAGAAACAGACAAAATACAAGCTTTAGCGTGAGCTAAATTAGCGGAAATTTTAATAAGAGGAACACAAAACTTTTGGAGTCTCTGAAATTACATGTACTATTTATAGAATTTGTAAGAGAGTATACCGGGTGCGACATAAATTATGACAATTTCATAAAAATGTTTGAAAATAGTTGAATTGGAATACAGGAGTGCGGCTAGCATAAAAATGCTCACATGGATATTGGAATGTTTTAGCTATTTAAAACAATAGTTCAAAACGAAAATTTAGCCTTAACACTATGGCGTCCGACGACACCATAGTGGTGTCATACGTAAAGTTCCGCTTAATGGCCAGCGAAACCACAGTGGTGTAGTAATGGGATACTAGTATTTTCCATTTATTTGATCACAAGACCAGTTTCTGACGTTTTCCTAACAGAATGCCAAGACCAAAAACAGGAGACACGTAGGTCCACGAGGAAAGCAAACACAATGCTGTGAAAATGTACCCAGCTGAATTCACAAATGAGTGATATATAAATCTGATGCTGCCATCTGGCGGTAAGAAGTGCAACTAATTCCACTGAATTAATAATAAAATTTTCTCGTACATTTTATTTGAAGTAATTATTTTATTTTATTTTCTATGTTTCAAAACAAAACAATTTATTATAACGCTTTAAAAATTAATATAAATGATAATTTTAAAAATTATGCACTCAAGAGATAAAATCCAATTGGTGAGTTTTGATGTAGTGCTGTGAAATACGTAGAAAATGTTTTTATGTGCGTATATTAAAACAGTTATTATGACAATCCAAAAAGTTAATGCAGCTACACTCATGTCCATAAATTAAGGATAATTCAGAATCACACAGAAATTGATCTCTAAAATAAAAATTTCACCTGTGGAATGATCACACACATCTTGAAGAAGAATATGCAAATTACAGGAAACCACCAGATGGCGTGGATGGTACGTCACAATGACGAGAGTGTAAGATAGGGGTATATAAGGAATGGTGGCAAAGAAGTAAAATTGTTCACGAGCGCTGTGAAAGCCTTTCAGTGCAAAAACCGCATAGTTATGGCACAAAGGAGGCATTTGGATGATGTTTTACGTGGCAGAATTATCGGACGACTGGAATGTGGACGTACCCAGCTGGAAGTATACGAGGAACTTGGAATCGCCCAGAGTGTAATCTCCAGGCTTTGGCAACGATTCCAAGATGATGGTAATGTGAGTAGACGTTACAGCACAGGTCGCCCCCGAGTTACAACGCCGAATGAGGACCGCTATTTGGCAGTTACTGCCAAAAGAAACAGACGGAGTACAGCATCAGACCTGTCTCGTCAGCTCTCTTCAGCTACCGGTACGACAGTTTCAAGGCAGACCGTGTACAGACGCTTAGGGAACATTGGTCTATATGCTCGTAGGCCTGTCAGATGTGTTCCACTTACCGCAACTCACTGTCGCCTGCGATTAACCTGGAGTAGAGAGCATGCATTGTGGACACCGCAACAGTGGTCTTGTGTGATGTTTTCCGACGAGTCCAGGTTTAGTTTGGAGTCTGATTCTCGCCGGACATTCATCTGGAGAGCGCCAGGTACCCGTTACCACCAAGAGAACACAATTCAAAGACACCGTTACGGTGGTGCAGGATGGCTCGTTTGGGGAGGAACTATTCTTGGTTCCAGAACTGACCTGCTTGTTCAGAGTGTAACGATGACAGGCCACATCTATCGGGATGTCATTCTGGAACAATATGTACGTTTGTTTCGGGGCGCCATGTGTGCTGAATTTGTGTTTATGGATGACAACGCCCGTCCTCACCGTGCAAACATTGTAGACGAATGCCTTCAATCGGAGGATATCACCCGTATGCATTGGCCAGCATACTCATCGGACTTGAATCCAATAGAGCATGTGTGGGATATGCTTGGCCGACGAACTGCAGCCCGTCAATCCCCTCCCACCTGTCTACCGGAACTTCGGAGTGCATTGCTTGATGAGTGGTGTAATATTCCCCAAGATCAGATTGATCATTTGATACTCAGCATGCCTAGGCGTTGTCAGGCCTGTATTGCATCGTCCGGGAGACATACTCCGTATTAACCATCCTACTAACCATGTTATACTGTTTTTTGTAAATAGGTTCTTTTTTGAAATTTGGTCAAGGGAGTAAAACTTGCAATTTTTATTGATTATGTCAAACATATAGCATCTTTTTTGCTCTTTACTTTTTGTTTAATAAATAGACTTTACAAATAAGTCAAATTTGTTTTGCTTCTTTCTCTTTCTTTGCCTGAACTTCATTATCCTTAATTTATGGACATGAGTGTATTTAAACTGCATTTTAAAGATTTTTATGTATATTATTTTTGTGTTTCATCACATTCCACGCCTCTTTTTTTTTCCACGCTAAATTTTGGTAGTTTTTATAATTTTTCTCTTCCTGTTATATATTATTATTAAATAAGTACTTATTAAATAAATGGGAAGTTTAGTTTTCTCATATTTCATGATAATAGCCCCAAAATATGATTTTAATAACTCCTTTGTAACCATTAGCAGAGCTGCCAAGTCTCCGGCTTTTTCCGGGAGATTTCCCACCACAATTTTTAGACAGTTTTATTGTGCATTACATATGTGGACTTATTTTAAGCATAAATCTGTAAGTAAAAATTAGAGGTGGGAAATCTCCCGAAAAAAGCCGGAGACTTGGCAGCTCTGCATTAGTCTTTTGAGACGACATAAAGTTTAACAATTTCATTGTTCTACCGTAAAGGGGTGAACCTTGTACACGGTCAGTCAAAAAGTTCCAAAAGTAACTCTTTATTACCACAATGCACATACACAATTACTCAAACGCCTTCAAAGTGGGTAACTTCAGAACACACAAACTTGCTCCACTTGCTCCCGCCATTGCTGGAAACAACGCTGAAAGTCCTGTTTCGGTAACTTCTGGCGTTCAGCCGTCGCGTTGGCTTTGATGTCTTTTACGGCGTCAAAATGGTTCCCTTCGAGGCAAATTTTCATCTTGGGGGAATAGCCAGAAATCCAACGATGCTAAATCACGTGAGTAGGGGGGCTGGTGGAGGAGTGGAATGTTCTTCACTGCAAGCCATGTCTGCACAGCAAACGATGTGTCCGAGGGAGATAGTTGTCGTGATTCAGTGACCATCCTTTTTGTCAATTGGAGAGACGTTATCTTCGGATTGCCTACCGCACACTTTTCAAAACTTGCACATAAAAAGACCGTTAACAGTTCGCGCAGCTAGCACAAACTCATGCATCAGCATGCCTTCATTGCCACCAACCTGCACATGAACTTCATGTTCGCCCTTTGCTTGAACTTCCACATCGCGCCAACTGATCACTACACACACCGATGAGAACCTTCGGCTCCATTTCCTTCACACTGCTCGTTATGAATACTGTTAGGAACAATATAATGGTGGTTGTTTCCGGGAAATTTTTGATTGCCCGTGTATTATATTTCCCTGTATTATTTTAAAAAATGATAACCTATATTTTTACAAAATACTTAAATGATACATTTATTTTATTTTTTAATTATTCATTATCATTACCTTTGTACATATTTTCCAGAAAAAATAATTATTTTAACTTCTGCTGTGGAAAATTTATTCATCATCAGAGGTATCAGCACAAGTTACCAAATATTAATGATAGCTTGAGACTAATTAGCTGGCTTAGTGAATATAAATTATTATGCTATCTAAATGCTCACGACATGCTGAATACGATGAAAAGGACATTTCAAACTGAAAAATAAATTAAACCACTATTTTTTTTTAATTGCAAATTCTTTCACAGCAATAGTACGCTAAAGTCCTGCCTGATGGTGCAACAGCGCTATCTGTCGTCCGAATCGGCGTTAGGTCCATTTTTTCGGCAGGAATCCCATTGCCGGCGGTAGTCCTTCTGAATCTAAGTCCATGACAGAAGGTCAGAAACTTGTCTATTGCACTGCACGACAACCTTTTGCGGCCACCCAAACCAACACCCCCTAGATATAGAAAGCCTTACCACAGATACGTCACCGAGGTTTGACGTCATCATTCGGCCTGCATTTAAAAGTTTGATTGTGATAAAATAAATAAATTAAAAATTTCTGGTGAATTTACCCATGATTGGCAATATTTTACTGACTTGACATAAAAATATAATTTTACGACAAATGGCAGTTTTTAACCATAACTAATTAGATAATGTGATAAGTAAATAGATCATACTGAATAATTTTGTATGAGAAAGATACTTTAATTTTAATGTTTAATATGAGATATTTTCTAATATTTGTAGTATTTACCAGAAATTTTTAATTTATTTATTTTATCACAATCAAACTTTTAAATGTAGGCCAAATGATGACGTCAAAGCTCGGTGACGTAGCTGTGGCAAGGATTTCTATATCTAGGAGGTCTTACCCGAACCCGGCGCCATGCGAAGAAAGTTTTACCAGATATGCGGACGGCAAAGTGTTAACAATAGACAAGTATGTTTCATTTGTTTGCTTTCGTGGCTGACGAGATACACAGACTACGGTGCTGATATTTTGGCCACACCATTTGCCCCCGAAGAGCCATGTGACAGAGAGTGTGTGACCATTTTAGACCGAGACAACCAGAGTAATATGGTCACACCCCGTATGTCATATGATTCTTCGAGTGCAAAAGGGTGTGGCCAAAATCTCAGAACCGCAGCCTGTAAATCTCGCCAGCCACGGTTCTAATTAATCATGACAAAACGCCCCTTTACTGATTCGGTGCCTATCGTGTACTGTATTACTGTAAAAAAACTCCAGCCTGTATCCCGCCAGCCATGGTTGGTTTAATGTTATGCTAAGTCTACACGAGGAGTATCTGCAGGGGATGTGCTTTGTTCAGACGACCTTTTAAGGGGTTTGAAAGAGGCTCGTCACATAAAAGAGATGAAACTGACAGTTAGTTTCATCAGATGAAAATTTGAAGATCTTGTCATTCCTTGATAACATGCTTGCTCACTGCAAACCCTTGCTGTGTCAACTTAATTTGTCAAAACTGCTGTCATGAGAAGGCGCAAGTGTGGTCCTCCCACGATCACCTGGTCTTGCACCGACTATTTCGTCTTGTGGACTCTTGAAACTTCAGATGTACTTTTCCTGAACTACCACAATAAACATGGTTTACAGTGGTGCCAATATTTATGGGAAGGGAGAGACAGAGGTAGATCAGTGCAGTTTTGTTTTAAATTTATGCTCATTTTATGGAAGTAAAATAGAAACTCTTACATATTTTGTTTAATTTCTTTTTTCTCGAGGTGGGATGGTCTCTGCACACCCCATTTAATCCGTCAGTGGGAAGAGGCAGTGCCCCCCTCCTAGCTTTCAGGAAAAATATACATTACCTTGATGATTTACGTATTAGTATGCAACATTAAAATATAGTACCCTTATGGGGCAGAACACTTGACTTGCTCTCCTCTCCCATAGAGACAGTCATATGGGAGACTATGACCTTAAGAGAACCGAAAAACTCCATTCTTAATTGACCATTTTCTGTAAACAGTAATTTTTGTCTTTGAAAGCAGAAGTTTTTGATCAAGATTTCTGAATTTGCCGAATGATGTGGTTGCTTAGTTGAAAAGTATACACATAAAATATGCTATTTCCGAAGAGTGGTTAATTATGTGCCCGGAATTACTTCGCCTATGACCACACATTGCTAAAAGATTCTGATCAACATCTCCTAGATACACAGAGTTTCGACGTCTTCAAAAGTTTTATTTTCACAAAATAAAACTATTAAAAATTTCTGGTGAATTTACCCATGAATTGCATTATTTTAATAATTTGATATAAAAAATATAATTTTACGACAAATGTCAGTTTTTAACCATGACTAATTAGATAATATGATAAGGAAATAGATGATAATGAATAATTTTGCAAGAGAAGGGTGTTTTAAATTTAATGTTTGATATTTTCTAATATTTGAGGCATTTACCAGAAATTTTAAATACTTTTACTTTTTGAAATTAAACTGTGATAATGGCACTTTCGTAGGCCTATTGATGACGTCAAAGCTTGATGACGTAGAAGTTTTTAGGGCTTTCTGCGTCTAGGAGACGTTATTCTGATTCCTCATGTTTTCTTTCTTTCCCTAAATTTTCTGCCGATAGTTACGTGACACACTGCATATTTAAATGTCTTGAGAACAAAGTATGAATACTTACAATCATGTTGCAGAAATTTTTAAAATTTATTTTCAGGCGATTCTTTTTAAATTTTATATAGTATCTTGTATCCCTATTTTTTTCACTTTTCCGATATTATGAAATTGCAAAATTAGGAAAGATGTATGCGTCCTAAACTTTCCTTTGAGCCTTGTAAATGAATTAAATTTACATTGCTGTTACTGTTGAAGAGATGTACTGAACTATTTTAAAGGGGAAATTCTATGCAGAAGAAAAAAAGTGTGTGCGTGTAATTCTTTACGCGCGATTGAAGCAAACATCTTTGACGTTGGATTCAGTTACAGCCAGATTCATTTTCTTTGTGGTGTTCATCCCCATGTTCTTAAACCGTTGTTCCGTCTGGAGGTTGGGTTAGAATCCAGGGAGTGTCCATGTATTATCCTTTAACTGGGTTCTTAAATCGTTTACAGCCGGGGTTTGTTTCTTTGTGGTGTTCCATACCTGTGTTCTTAAACCGTTGTTCCGTCTGGAAATTGGGTAAGAATCCAGGAAGTGTCCATGTTGTAGTATTATTCTTTAACTGTTTTCTTATGCCATTGTTCCGTCTGGAGGTTGGGTTTGAATGGGGGAATGTCCATAGTCTAGTATTATACTTTAACTGTGTTCTTTAACTGATTTTTCCGTTGTTTGTTGGGTTCGAATGCAGGTAGTGTACATTTTTCTGTGTGTTTTTCTATCAGTGTTCTTAAGCGTTGATTTCGTCTGTTGGTAGGTTTCAAATTATCATTCTGCATCCGTGTTTTTAAACTGCAGGTTCTGTTCATTGTTTAGGATTGATTGCAGCCAGGGTCCGTTTCTTTGTGGTGTTCCATCCCCGTGTGTTCCAGCCAGTGTTTGTTTCTTTGTGGTGTTACATCCGTGTTCTTAAACCGCTGTTCCATCTGGATGTCGGGGTAGCATAAAGAAGACAATACGTCTTCGAAATTCGAGGACAGTCCCCAAATATAGATTTTTTTTTACTTTGTCCCTAAAAATACCTTGACTTCTTGGGGACGCGAAAAGTCCGAAAATTTAAAGATTTGTACGTTTTTCCCCTGAAAGTTTCCGTTTAGTTTATTTCTTTCAGAAAAAATTGAAGAAATAAGAAAAATAAAACAACTAAAAGCGCCTTCTACTCAGAGAAACAATGAAATTCGATCTCTGAAAACGTTTGTTGTCATTGTATGTGTAGCGTGTAAAGACATTCAATAAAGTATTCGACTATGAGTCAAATTTCCCATTTCAGTTTTGTTAATGATTAATCACTTTTCAGGAACAACCATGCTTTAAACATGAAATTGAAGTGCGAAATTTTTCTTGCACACGAATACTTTTTTAGAGAGTGTAAAAGGTTTCGTGAAAAATGATCACAAAACGAGCCAATGTAAAAAGCAATGTCTTCTGAAAAATACAAATACTATGCCAAGTATTAAATTATGAATAAATTGCAATATTTCAACATGGTTTTCCTTTCATATTTCTGGTTTAAATAAACATCTATAAATACTTCCATTAATTTATTGGAAATAAGAATACACAATTGATTTAAAGATCTATTAGCATGGTAATACGTTGTATCCTCGAATAAGTTCCCAAAGATATTTTCTAGTGTCCCCAAGTTTTCCTTGGATTCCAGGACAATGCTTGATTTGTCCCCAAAATACTGTTTAGAAATATGGTCAACTTAGGTTAGCATCCAGGAAGTGTCCTTGCTGGACTATTTTTCTTTCACTGTTTTCTTAAAACGTTTTTCCGTAGGATTTGAATCGAGAGAATGTGTATGTTGTGGTATTTTTCTTTAACTGTGTTCCTAAACTGGTGTTTTCTTCTGTTGGTTGGTATCGAATGCACATAGGGTCTATTATTGCCTTTTTCTATGGCAATGTTCTTAAACCTTTGTTTTCCTCTGCTGGTTTCGTTCGAAGTATTATTCTGTTTCCGTGTTCTTGAAATGTAGTTTTCGTCTGCTAGTTTGGCTCGATTTGCAGGTTCCATTTCTTCATGTGATTTATCACCGTGTTCTTAAACCGTAGTTTTCGCCTGCTGGTTGGGTTCGATCGCAGGCAGCATGCCCAAGCACTTCTTGCAAACATTGCTAATTCACAAAACCACGTGAGCGTTACTTCCGTCAGAAAAAAAATCTGAGTTACTCCCTAGTTACGCCTAAAGAAGTTTCACTTCAAAAAGAGTTACAAACCCTTGTGTTTAGATAAACATGCGAGGTAGTAGGCTTAGGAATTGATTTTCAAGAAACAATAGTACATACACAAAACCTTGAATAGCATGATATTCAGCTTATTTGAGAAGGGGTTTATGGTCGATATCGCTTATGAAATATGCCTTATGTTATATAAAATGCTTCTGCAGACCTGCCAAGTCTCCGGATTTTTCCGGAAGATTTCCCACAACAATTTTTAAACAGATTTATTTGGCATTAAATATTTGGGCTTTTTTTAAGAATAAATTTGTAAGTAAAAAGTAGTGGTGGAAAATCTCCCGAAAAAAGCCGGAGACTTGGCAGCTCTGCTTCTGAAATAAGTAAACCGAATTCCAGATTTTGAGATATAAATTGAGTGCTGAAAATTTCAGCCGGAGGGTTGGATAAAAGTAACGAGTTAATAGGAATTTTATATTGATTTCTTATATTGGTTGTTGTTTTTCTATTATTTCAAATTGTTTATTGTCATTTCCCGAAGCTTGTTAGGAAAATAGAATGTTTTGGAATAATTCAATAGTTTAGTTTATATTTTCAAGTTACGAAAAGTCATATTTATTTGATTCTTTAACGATCGCATTATTTTTAAAAGTCTGTCATATTATTTCTTCGTTTTTTCACATAAGTTGTATCAGCCACCCGCGTCATCACAAGGAAGTTTTTCCACGGGATGACAATTGACAATAAAGCAACTTAATCAGTTTGAAAGCACATACAGCTAAAGCTGATGGACAGAATAAAACTCAATTTCTTTGCCTGACTATGGAAGGCGTGCAGATACACCCCCCCCCCCAACCAAGAAAAAAAGGAGGACTGCAGATCTAATATCATATACATACTACGAAATTTCCACCATGGACGTTTACTCAAATTTCTGAAGTAAAAAGGGACTTCGAATCTATTGGAAAAGAAAAAATCGATAAACAATTTGATGCATGGAAAATGGATAATTTTCTGTTTGTCGGTTGCACACTGTAGCTATGACTGTTCCAGTTTCTACGAATTTGTCTTCATACCTCTGAATGTTACAGCAGAAAGTAGGTATTCAAGAGGGTGTCCAGGGGCTTCGGACTTTCCCGCTTAAATTTTGATTGTTATGAATACTTATGAATTCCTTAAGATACTCCGCAGCGATGTACTCTGTCCTGTGAAAGAATACTGCGATTTCAGCATACAAGTTAAAAGCATTTTAAACATAAATCGACGATAAATCGAAGAACGCTTAATATAGACGTGCTTTTCACTTAAAAGCAGGACTGCCAATCTTCTCGGAACATGCCCAAGCACTTCTTCAAACTTTGCTAACCACATTAAAAGGAAACAAATTTTTCCTGCGTTGCGAGTGACTGAACGGCGATTTTGGAAAAAAAAAATATTTAGAAAATGTACTGTTTACAAAAAGTTTTTAATTATTTTTTTAAAGGTAGACAACTTTGCAAAAACATAGAGCGATTTTGCTCTCAAGTAAACATCTGGAAACTGGGAGTGGCTGACGAGAAAGACAGGCTGCGGTTCTGACATTTTGGCCACATTCTTTTGCCCTCTAAGAGCCATGAGACCAACGGGGTGCGGCCATCTTAGTCCCAGCTAGTCACAGGAAGATGGCGACAGCACCTACCTCACATGGCTCATAGAGGGCAAAAGGGTGTGACCAAAATATCAGCACCGAAGCCTGCCTCTCTCGTCAGCCTCATAAATTGCTATAATCTACTTCGAAAATGCAAATTTCGTACCACGTAATTGATATCAGCGTCAGGGCTTGATATCAGAATCGTGATTCTACCGGACCTGCTTGTGCACGCCGATGAGTCATCCAAGGAGGCCTACGGATGCTCACTTATTGGTTCCAGCACTTAGATACGCCCTCTAATGGCCGAATCTAACCAATGAGGAAACGTACTTAGGCCTCTTTCGGAGTGTACAGGCAGGCCCGGTAGAATCACGATGGCCCCGGTCAAGGACTCTCTTAAAAGGAACTTTTTGAACTTGTCTTCCCCAAAAATCATTCATTTCTGTCTTCTAACGCATGTATATCAATTTTCTTCTCAATACTTTCATTAGTTTAATCTGTGCCTTCAAATAAGGTAGTCACTTTTAGCATCGGAATATTTCTTAAATCCGAGACAAAAGTTAAAGCATACATAGCACTGCATCTACGCATTTAGCATTATAATATTCGGTAAGAAGTTTAGTTTTCTTTTCTAGCTTTTGGCAGCGCAACCTAGAAGGGAATGAAAAAAAATTCATCGATAACTTAAAACAACACCTGCTTAACTGTAAGTAGCCATCATGAAGTAACAAAAATTGAACTTTAAATTTTATCATTCTTAATCTCGAATATAGCAGTTACTCTGCAGTGGTTTTCTCTTTCTTCAAGTATATCCCTACTTATGATTTCCCAGATAAAAATATTAGTTTCCAAAGTTATCTTTAAAAACAATTGCAGTGTCCCGCAGAAATGTAAAATTATTTTACAAACGCTGAATTTAGAGAATAGCTTTAATTTGAAAGTTCCTCAATCGGTCGTACGAAATATTTCGTGATAATTATTAGTATATTACAATAGTTATATATCAGAGTTTCTAACTGCTACGGAATAAAATTAGCCTTTTCTAGCAAACAGTAAATAACAATCAATATTTTTTTCAAAATCGGGATCAACAACTGCCTCCTAGACATAGAAAGCCTAACCGCTGCTACGTCACCAAGCCTCTACGTCATCAACTAGCCTTCTAAAGGTGACGTCATTACAGATTAAATTTCATAAAGTAAAACTTTTCGAAATTTCTGGTGAATTTACTCTCTCATAACAACATTTTATTGAATTGACATAGAAAAATTAATATTACAAAAAAGAGCAGTTTTTATATGTAACTAATTATATAATGTAATAAGGGAGTAAATCACAATGAATTGTTTTGTGTCACGAACGTATTTCAATTTTTATCTTTCACCTAAGATACTTTTTAATATTTGTAGCATTCACCAGAAATCTGAAATAGTTTTATTTTATGAGAATGAAAGTGTGGTGACGTCATTATTCGAAGGCCTAATGATGACGTCGAAGCTTCAGCGCTCAGGCTTTCTGTATCTAGGTGGCAGTGGATCAACCAACACCTCCTAGATACAGAAAGCCCGAGAGCAGGAGCTTTTATGCATCATCATCAGGTCCACTGAAATGATGTCATAATGGTTTCATTTTCACAAACTAAAATTATTTAAAATTTCTGGTGAATACAACAAATATTAGAGAATATCTTAACTTAAAGGTAAAAATTGAAATAAACAAAATAATTCATAGTAACCTATTTCTGCATCATATCATATAATTGTTGATGGGTAAAAGTTGACATTAGTCGTAAAGATGAATTTTTTATCACATATCATTAAAATGGTTTATGCGTGAGTGCACTCGACACAAATTTTAATTAGTTTTACGTCATTCCAATGGACATGCTGCAAACGTGAAAGTTTCTGTTCTCAGGCTTTCCGCATCCAGGAAGGATTGGATCATCCCACACGGGCAGCTTCGGAGCTTTGCTATAATTTAAGCCAAAAATTATTGATGAAAGAAAGTGGTTAGTTATATTCAGTTGCACTTGGTAACTTTGAGTATATCCATCTTGTCTAAGATCGTTCTAGTTGCAATTAAATGGCAAATAAAGATATGTACATTTATTTGTTACAATCTAAAAATCCTTTTTAGTCAATCTACTTCATTATTAGATATTCGCCGATCCTATTCTAGATGTAATGAATTGTGAAAAAACATGTTTTTGTTTTACAGTTCACACATTAAGAATAATTAAATTACAATTACAGTTTACAACGAAAGAGATTTCATGCTAAAGCTTTCGCTGACCAACATATTCAGTGTAAGTCATCTTCAATAGTACGTTGGTTTCAACAGGAATGCATATAATATCTGCGCGTGCATTGCATAGCTGCCAAGTGTTACGGAAAACAATAATCCAGTTTTTGAAAACTGTTTTTTTTTTTTTTATAATCTCCAAACATAGTAACCAGATCACACCTTTAACACAAAAGTCGATCTATTTTAAAGGGAAACCTACCGTTCTAAAAAAGTGGTTAATTATAATATTCCGTAATACTTGGCACCTATGGGGTAGCCTATGGCGTCGTATATCACAAATAAAGGTTCTTCATTACAGCATTAATCGTTCTATACGGTTGAAAGATGTTTATAGCTGATACTGATTATAAGGTAAATACACGAGAATACTTTGTACTGCAGTGGCGCAGATGAACACGCCGCCAGTAACACCTCGGAATTTGAAGGGTTTCATTGAATTATGTCGGCTTAAAGAAAGCAAAATTTGTTCGACACTACGTGAGTTTGATTGTATTTTGGAAAAAACGTAGAAAATGTACTTTTCACAAAAGGCGGTTAAATGCTGGCACCTCTGATTTTGTCCTTTCGGATAATGCCTTCGCCTGCCTCACTTCTCGATCAAAACCAACTAACCCCGCACACGTTCTCTTCATACCTAACTTGGACAAAAGAACACACATTCTCTTTCTCGCCTTCAGCAAGCAGATGGCGCCAGCAGCCGGCTTCATCCCCATTCAACTCTCACTAATCGAACGTCAGCAACGAGCGGCAGCGAAGCCTACACCACGTGGTCCACGACACAAAGTTTGGAACGAATGGCAGCGATCTCTCAAAGTCCGCAACGCGTGGCAAATTCCACAATGTTGGAAAATCCTTCATTAGCCTCGGCTGTCTATCTTGCGGGGAGTAGTTGTGGAGGTGCGAAAGAGGTAATGAGGCTTGTTAATGAAATCTGCGAACGCGACACCTCGGCATTTCAAGGAATGGCAAGGAAGAGAGCCTTTGTTTGGTGGGATAACGCCTTCGTCTATCGCACTCCAGTTTTCGGGATCAAATCCAACGCCCTTTACACACGCTGGTTTTCACTACTTTCATTATTTGGGTGGAATATTTGAAGCATGGAGACAAGAATACGTGTTTCCATATCACGACGTTTTATTTATCTGTGTATTTTAGTTTATTAAATATTGATTAACCTAGAATTTCCTTTCTCGATAACAGTCAGTTCGCAGCACATAAAAACCAGAAAAATACTATTGCAGATTTATTTATAATTTTCAATCTTTAAACAACTTTCCTTCATATCTTTGGACAAAATGCATCAAGAAATGAAAGCCGATGTAAGTCGGGCTTTTAAATTGATAATAATAGTCAGAAGGTGGTATCGTTAATTAATATATTATCTGAACTAATTATTCAAGTAAAAACTTAGTTTTAACTGAACACAGCTAAATGCTCAACTGAAGTATTTGTTAGTTGAAGGTCCAACTAACTCGGCTCAACTACATGAGTTTTAGTTTACTGTTCAATTAAAACTAATTTAATTGAGACGATCTAGCTCAACCTTACAGCTACAACTAATAGTTTTAGTTGAAGGTTCAACTAACTTGTCTCACCTAAATTATTTTTAGCTTTCTGTTTAACTAAAGCTAATTTAGTTTAGCAGAGCTAGTTGAACCTTACGACTACGACTAATAGCTTTAGTTGTGATTGTCGAATGAAAACTAATAACTAAGAAGACCGACAGATAAAGCAAACTTACCCGCTTTTTGCTTGTGAGAGCACATAGCTGTGTGTTCGTGTTCCTTTACCAATGGCTGTTATTACTATTCTGCATTCTAATTAACACTCCCGTTGTATTAGGTCACTTTTTTTACAATGATTTGGAAGTTATTTAGTTCAAAAACGAAGTATAATTTTTTAAACACTTTCCAGCAAGATTTCGGTTTGTCTCTCTCTCCGTCTATCGGTATACGGACTGACGTAAATATGCATTGATTTTAACTCAAATTTATATATACATTTATATACCTCACCTAGGAATCTATTAAAAAATGCATATACCATAAAAAATATTTTATTGGAGAACCCAAGCACATTACGCTCTACAGGCAGCCATTCTTTAAAGTAGCGTTTCCCTACTGGTGGGGCGCCATATGCAAATAGGGAAAGGTGGAGCGTTTGCAAGGGGAGCGCGAGAAAAACAGTGAAAGGCAAGTGATAATGCATGTTTTTAAAAGTACTCTCACTTATTCTTATTTTTACATTCTTATTTTTCCTAAACATATCTATTTTCGTTTAAAATGTTTACTCAGACCTTACTGATAATATTATTTTATAGAAAAGCGACTACATGTTCATTGTTGGAGAATGAAAAAATGGATATATGCTTAAAAAGGTGAAGGAGGTGTGAGGTCGTCACCATAAATTAGTGTTTGTTGGGGGAGATGACGTTAAAAGTTTGGGCACCGCTACTTATTTTAAAAGTATTCGGCTATTTCAAATCAAAAATTCATTTACAACTTCTCTTTCTTGCCTTCAGCAAGGAGATTATGCCAGCAACCAGCATTACCCCCAATCAACGCTCGCTAGTCGAACGTCAGCAAACGGACGGCAGTGAAGTCTTCATGGCATGGTACACGACACAATGTCCGCAACGAATGGCAGCGATCTCTCAAAGTCCGTAACGCGTGGCAAATTCCACAACGTTCGAACATCCTTCATTAGCCTCGACTGTCTCTATTCACTGCCTCCTAGATATAGAAAGCCTAATCACTGCTACGTCACCAAGCCTCTACGTCATCAGTTGGCCTTCTGAAGATGACGTCATCGCATATTAACTTTCATAAAGTAAAACTATTCGAAATTTCTGGTGAATTTACTCTTATCATAACATTTTAATGAATTGAGATAGAAAAATTAATTCTACAAAAAAGAGCAGTTTTTAACTGTAACTAATTATATAATGTAATAAGGGATTAAATACAATGAATTGTTTTGTGTCACGAACGTATTTTAATTTTTATCTTTCACTTAAGATACTTTTTAACATTTGTAGCATCCACCAGAAATCTGAAATAGTTTTACTTTATGAGAATGAAAGTGTGGTGACGTCATTACTTGAAGGCCTAATGATTGCGTCAAAGCTTCAGCGCTCAGGCTTTCTGTATCTAGGAGGCATTGCTCTATTGCAGGGAGTACTTGTAGAGGTGCGAAATGAACTCTGCGGGCGCAACACCTCAGCAGTTAAAGGCCAGACAAAGAATGGAGTACCCTAGTAGCTGTGACTGCTCGTTTTCTGCATGGGCGTTCAACCACTCATCTTTAACACATCGACTCATCGACTTAAGAGCACTTTTGATTTTCTGCAATAGACGAAATTTTATTCATGCATAGAGGTGATCTAGTCGAGCAATTTCGCGGATGGAAACTGACAGTCAATTTTTTATCCGAAACTGCAGCTCTATAATAATTGGGTCATGCAGGTCTTCCAGTGGTTTACATTTTACCAAAATTCCTATAAATATTTGCGTAATTTAGATGTTTCTTTGCATAATCTAAGGAAAATTTGAACAATTCTTAAATTTATTTCAAATTTCTTATTTTTAAGGATTGTTTCTTATTCAAATTTCAAATTCAAATTTATTATTTTAAATTTATTTCAATTCTTAAATTTATTCTAATAATTTATTTCAAATTTCCTATATTGGGGTCGGGACGGGGCAGGAGGGTGGCATTCCCCCCCCTTGCCCCCTCCCACAAAATTGTGATTGGGAAAGAAATAGTTACAAAAAAAGAAACATGTAAGTGTTTATTATATAAAATCGTTTGTAATATTTAAATAATTAAAAGAACTGTGTTTAAAAAAGAAAAGAAAATCTATTTCAGCGTCAGCTGCATTATAAGAATAACGGGAACTTCACTAAAATGAGAAACTCTTTTGAAACCTCATTAATGTAAACAGCAAGAAGAGAGAAAAGTTAATTTTTTAAAGTTATCCAAGAAATATGAAACTTAAAATGACACTAAAATTCCTATACAATTTGCAATATTGCTTTTAATTATTAATTTTGAATGTTGTTAGTACTTACAGACATTGGTAAAAATTGAAATTAATTTCTTACTAATTGAATAATTTGACTATTATTAATAGTAGCTGAACATTACTTTGTCAAAATTTGACCCCCCAAGATCTGAGACGAAAATATTCGGTACTTGAACCTTTGGTTTGCGTGTGACAAATCTGTATGAACTTGGGGTAGAGCGTCAGTCTGCGACTCATTACGCTCAGGGTTCGGGCCTGGTGGAGAAAGAATTAATTTTTTCTTTTTCTTTCAGAAAAACGGAAAGTTAGCATCCAAAAAACGAAAAAATAATAAACAGAAAGAACATTTTTTGAAAATTTTGCTGCCAGTCATTTATTTTTTATTAACTAATGTATTTTAAACAGTTTATCGGTTTCTCATCGGGTTTTTTTTTTTCACCACAGTCATCGGAAAACGATGAACGGCTTGATGTCCCCCAGAGGACATTTTGTACGAGTTACCGATGAAATTTTCCCGTTTTGGGGTGAAAAGCCGAGATCGGCCATTGCTCGTTCTCCTCTGATTAAACTCATTCGCCTCTCATCGACAATGGGTTATTGCTACTAGGGTACTTATGTCCGTTGTGATAATGACTTCGTCCAACGCAGCGTTTCTCAACCTGTGGGGCGCGCCCTCTAATGGGGGCGAGAGAAAAACCAAAGAGCACGGAGTGATGCATGTTTTTAAAAAATCGTCTTATTTATTCTCATTTTTACTCATAAATGCAACTATTTTCGCTTAAAATGTTCATTCAAACTTTACTGATAACATTATTTTGTAGAACATTTGACTAAATGTTTATTGTTAAAGATTAAAAAATGAATTTATGCTGGAAAATGTGAGGGGGGGCGCCAACGTAAATTAGCATTTGATGAGGGGGGGCGACAATAAAAGGTTGAGAACCGCTGCTTTAAGGCACTCCAGTTTTCGGGATCAAAACGAACGCCCTTTACACAAGCTGGATTTCAGTACTTTCATTATTTGGGTGAAATATTTTAAGTATGGAAACAAGAATACATGTTTCCGTATCACAATGTTTTATTTCTTTTACTTGTTAAATATTTTTTAACCGAGAATTTCCGCTTTAGATGCCAGTCAGTACAAAGCACATAAAAAACCAGAAATATACTTATGTAAATTTATATATTATTATCTACTCCAAAACAATATTCAGGAAAACGTTCTGGACGATTTGATTATCAAGAAATGAAGGCCGATGTAAATACGACTTTTGTAATAATAGTTAATGAGATAAACGGTTAGAGCCTTAAAACATACAGTACAGCTCAAGCCTCATTTGTGTGAATACAAAGAGGTTTGGCCAACATTCTGACTCGGCGAAATTAATCCCATTTTAGCCCATTTGTTAGGAAAGTGTTTCACCACGTATGATAAACTAATACAGCGCTGAGAACAAGGGACAAAATTTTCGCTGAAAAGCGGAAGCTTCCATCAGTTCGTACAAACAAAAGCGTTACGAAACCGGAGTTGCAGACTTCAAGTGAAAACCTGGCTGACATTTCGTAATATGCCATTCTTGTAGTTGATTCGGAAATCTTTTCTAAACATCTCACAATTCTCTCCAGAATTAGTCTTCTCTGCAAAGTTTGTCTGTCTGTGGTTCTGTAAGTGGCGCTCTTTTTATTCGCATGCTAACGCGTTGCTGACCAACATATTCAGTGTGAGTCATCTTCAATAGTACGTTGGTTTCAACAGGAATGCGTATAATATCTGCGTGTGCGCTGCATAGCTGCCAAGTGCTAAGGCAAACAATCATCCACTTTTTGAAAACTGTAGATTTTTTTGAATTTCCAAACATAGTAACCAAGTCACCTGTAACACAAAAGTCGCTCTATTTTAAAGGGAAAATTACTGTTCTCAAAAAGTGGTTAATTATAATATTCCGTAATACTTGGCACCTATGGGGGTAGCCTATGGCGTCGTATATCACAAATAAAGGTTCTTCATTACAGCTTTAATCGTTCTATACGGTTGAAAGACGTTTATAGCTCATACTGATTATAAGGTAAATACACGAGAATACTTATAATATCTGCGTTGTACTGCAGTGGCGCAGATCAACACGCCGCAAGTAACACCTCGGAATTTGAAGGTTTTCATTGAATTATGCCGGCTTAAAGAAAGCAATATTTGTTCGACACTACGTGAGTTTGATTGTATTTTGGAAAAAACGTAGAAAATGTACTTTTGACAAAAGGCGGTTAAATGCTGGCACCTTTTATTTTATCCTTTCAGATAATGCCTTCGCCTGCCACACTTTTGGATCAAAACCAACTAACCCCGCACACGTTCTCTTCATTCCTAACTTGGACAAAAGAACACACATTCTCCTTCTCGCCTTCAGCAAGCAGATGGTGCCAGCAGCCAGCATCGTCCCCATTCAACTCCCACTAATCGAATGTCAGCAACGAGCGGCAGCGAAGCCTACGCCACGTGGTCCACGACACAAAGTTTGGAACGAATGGCAGCGATCTTTCAAAGTCCGCAACGCGTGGCAAATTCCACAATATTGGAAAATCCTTCATCAGCCTCGGCTGTCTCTCTTGCGGGGAGTAGTTGTGGAGGCGCGAAAGAGGTAATGAGGCTTGTTAATGAAATCTGCGAACGCGACACCTCGGCATTTCAAGGAATGGCAAGGAATAGAGAGCCTTTGTTTGGTGGGATAACGCCTTCGTCTATCGCACTCCAGTTTTCGGGATCAAAACCAACGCCCTTTACACACGCTGGCTTTCACTACTTTCATTATTTGGGTGGAATATTTGAAGCATGGAGACAAGAATACGTGTTTCCATATCACGACGTTTTATTTATCTGTGTGTTTTAGTTTATTAAATATTGATTAACCTAGAATTTCCATTTTCGATAACAGTCAGTTCGCAGCACATAAAATCCAGAAAAATACTATTGCAGATTTATTTATAATTTTCAATCATTAAGCAACTTCCCTTCATTTCTTCAAGCAAAATGCATCAAGCAATGAAAGCCGATGTAAGTTGGGCTTTTAAATTCATAATAATAGTCAGACGGTGGTATCGTTAATTAAGATATTATCTGAACTAATTATTCCAGTAAAAACTAAGTTAGTTTTAGTTGAACACAGCTAAATGCTCAACTAAAGTGGTTGTTAGTTGAAGGTCCAACTAACTCGGCTCAACTACATCAGTTTTAGTTTACTGTTCAATTAAAACTAATTTAATTGAGACGATCTAGCTCAACCTTACAGCTACAACTAATAGTTTTAGTTGAAGGTTCAACTCACTTGTCTCACCTAAATTATTTTTAGCTTTCTGTTTAACTAAAGCTAATTTAATTTAGCAGAGCTAGTTGAACCTTACGACTGCGACTAATAGCTTTAGTTGTGATTGTCGAATGAAAACTAATAACTAAGAAGACCGACAGATAAAGCAAACTTACCCGCTTTTTGCTTGTGAGAGCACAGAGCTGTGTGTTCGTGTTCCTTTACCAATGACTGTTATTACTATTCTGCATTCTAATTAACACTCCCGTTCTGTTAGGTCACTTTTTTTTTACAAGGATTTAGAAGTTATTTAGTTCAAGAACGAAGTATAATTTTTTTAAACACTTTCCAGCAAGGATTTCGGTTTGTCTCTTTCCCCGTCTATCCGTATACGTACTGACGTAAATATGCATTGATTACAACAAATTTATATATACATTTGTATACCGCACCTAGGAATCTATTAAAAATTGCATATAGCATAAAAAAATATTTTATTGGAGCACCCAAGCACATTACGCTCTACAGGCAGCCGTTCTTTAAAGTACCGTTTCCCTACTAGTGGGGCGCCATCCCCAAATAGGGAGGGGTAAAGCGTTTGCAAGGGGAGCGCCAGAAAAACAGTGAAAGGCAAGTGATAAAGCATGTTTTAAAAAGTCTTCTCACTTATTTTTACTCCTAAACATATCTATTTTCGTTTAAAATGTTTACTCAGAACGTATTGATAATATTATTTTGTAGAAAAGCGACTACATGTTCATTGTTGGAGATAATGAAAAACTGAATATATGCTAAAAATTTGAAGGAGCGGTGAGGTCGCCACCTTGAATTAGTGTTTGTTGGGTGGGGGGGGGTGACGTTAAAAGGTTGGGAACCGCTACTTTACAGCATATTTTAAAAGCATTCGGCTATTTAAAATAAAAAATTCATTTACACCTTCTCAAAAGCGTATTATATGAAACGTCAAACTTACTACCTTGTTTTCATATATTAATAATTATTTATCATGAGATATTAATTAAGTTGTGCACAATTATGATTTTTCTTATTTTTGTACAGTTTTGTTCGTTTCAGAAAATAAATAAAGTTCAAACTGCTGATACTGAGTATAAGGTAATTCACGAGAATACGTTATACTGCAGTGGTTCAGAATAAGAATACACCTCAGAATTTGAAGGTTTTATTTCAATTAGGTCGCTTAAAGAAAGCAAAATTTGTTCGACACTACGTGAGTTTGATTGTATTTTGAAAAAAAACATAGAAAATGTACTTTTCACAAAAGGCGGATAAAAGCTGGCAACTCTCTTTTTGTCCTTTCGGATAATGCCTTCACCTGTCGCACTTCTGGCTTCCGGATCAAATCCAACTACCGCCACACATGTTCCCTTCATTGATGATCCGGAAAAAAGATCACGCATTCTCCTTCTTGCCTTCAGCAAGGAGATGGTACCAGCAACCAGCATCGCACCCATTAAACTTTGCTAGTCGAACGTCAGCAAACGGACGGCAGCGAAGCCTTCATCACATGGTACGCGACACAAAGTCCGCAACGAATGGCAGCGATCTCTCAAAGTTCGTAAGGCGTGGCAAGTTCCACAACGTTAGTAACGCGTGGCAAGTTCCACAACATTGCAACACCCTTCATTAGCCTCGGCTGACTCTCTAGCGGGAGTAGTTGTGGAGGCGCGAAGGAGGTAATGAGGCTTGTAAATGAAATCTGCGAACGCATCACCTCGGCATTTGAAGTAATGGCAAGGAATAGGGTGGCTTTTGTCCGTGGGATAACGCCTTTGTGTATTGCACTCCAGTTCTCCGGATGAAAACCAATTTCCTTTACACACGCTGGTTTTCACTACTTTCATTACAAGGGTGGAATATTTCAAGAATGGAAAAAAGAATACGTCTTTCCATATCACGACGTTTTATTTATCTGTGTGTTTTAGTTTATTAAATATTGATTAACCTAGAATTTCCTTTTTCGATAACAGTCAGTTCGCAGCACATAAAAACCAGAAAAATACTATTGCAGATTTATTTATAATTTTCAATCTATAAGCAGCATTCCGTATTTAAATCCGACATATCCATGAAGAAATGAAAGCCGATCAAAGTCGGGCCTTTGAATCAATAATAAATCATCTTTGAATCAATAATAGTTTGAATCAATAGTCGGTATCATTAATTAAGATATTATTTGAACTAATTGTTCAACTAAAAACTAAGTTAGTTTTAATTGAACCATGCTAAATGCCCTACTAAAGTAGTTGTTAGTTGAAGGTCCAACTAACTCGGCTCAACTATATCAGTTTTTGTTTTCTGTTCAATTAAAACTAATTTAATTGACACGAGCTAGTTCAACCTTGCAATTACAACTAATAGTTTTAGTTGAAGGTTCAACTAACTTGTCTCACCTAAATTATTTTTAGCTTTCTTTTAAACTACAGCTAATTTAGTTAAGCAGAGCTAGTTGAACCTTACGACTACAACTAATAGTTTTAATTGTAATTGTCGAATGAAAACTAATAACTAAGAAGGCCGACCGATAAAGCAAACTTATCCGGTTTTTGCTTGTGAGAACAAAAGCTGTGTGTTCGTGTTCCTTTACCAATGGCTGTTATTATCATTCGGCATTCTAATTAACACTACCATTGTGTTAGGTCGCTTTTTTTACAAGCATTTAGAAGTTATTTAGTTCAAAAACGAAGTATAATTTTTTAAACACTTTCTAGCAAGCATTTCGGTTTGTGAGTCTCTCCGTCTATTCGTTTACGTACTGACGTAAATATGCATTGATTACCACAAATTTGTATATACATTTATATACCGCACCTAGAAATTTATTAAAAATATCATATAGTATTAAAAAATATTTTATTGGAGCAACCAAGCACATTACGCTCTACAGGCAGCCGTTCTTTAAAGTAGCGTTTCCTTACTGGTTGGGCGCCATTCCCAAATAGGGAAGAGTGGAGCGTTTGCAAGAGGAGCGCGAGAAAAACAGTGAAAGGCAAGTGATAATGCATGTTTTAAAAAGTCATCTCACTTAGTCTTATTTTTACTCCTAAATATATCTATTTTCGTTTAAAACGTTTACTCAGACTTTACTGAACGCATTATTTTTTAGAAAAGCTGCTACATGTTCATTGCTGGAGAACGTATGTATGCCTAAAACTGTATGCTTAAAACTGAATGTATGCTTAAAACTTTAAAGGAAGGATGACGGTGCCACCGTAAATTAGTCTTTGTTGGGGCTTTGTGACGTTAAAAGTTTGGGAACCGTTGCTTTAAAGCATATTTTAAAATTATTCGGCTATTTCAAACGAAAACTTCATTTACACCTTCTGAAAAACATATTATATCAAACGTCAAACTTACTACGTTGTTTTCATATATTGAAAATTATTTAACCTGAAATATTAATTAAGCTGTGCACAATTATGATTTTTCTTAATTTTGTAGACTTTTGTTATTTTCAGAAACTAAATAAAGTTATACTGCTGATACTGTGTATAAGGTTAATTCCCGAGAATACGTTGTACTGCAGTGGCGCAGATCAACACCCCGCAGGTAACCTCAAAATTTGAAAGTTTTAATTCAATTATGTCGCTTAAAGAAAGCAAAATTTGTTCGAAACTTCGTGAGTTTAATTGTATTTTGAAAAAAATATACGAAATTTACTTTTCACAAATGGCGATTAAAGGCTGGCAACTCTGCTTTTGTTCTTTCGGATAATGCCTTCGCCTGTCACACTTCTGGCCTCCGGATCAAAACCAACTACCGCCAGACTTCTTCCCTTCATTGATGACCCGGACAAAAGAACACGCATTCTCCTTCTTGCCTTCAGCAAGCAGATGGCGCCAGCAGCCAACATCGCCCCCATTACACTCTCGCTAGTCGAATGTCAGCAAACGGACGGCAGCGAAGCCTTCAATACGGGGTACTCGACACAAAGTCTGCAACGAATGGCAGCGATCTCTCAAAGTCCGTAACGCATTTCAAATTCCACAACGTTGGAACATCCTTCATTAGCCTCGACTGTCCCTCTTGCGGGGAGTAGTTGTAGAGGTGCGAAATGAACTCTGCGGGCGCAACACCTCAGCAGTTAAAGGCCAGGCAAAGAATGGAGTACCCTTGTAGCAATGACTGCTCGTTTTCTGCATGGTCGTTCATCCACTCATGTTTAACTCACCGACTCATCGAATTAAGAGCACTTTTGATTTTCTGCAGTAGACGAAATTTTATTCACGCATAGAAGTGATCTAGTCGAGCAATTTCGCCGATGGAAACTGACAGTCAATTTTTATCCGAAACTGCAGCTCTATAACCATTGGACCATGCAGGTCTTCCAGTGGTTTACATTTTACCAAAATTCCTATAAATATTTGCGTAATTTAGATGTTTCTTTGCATAATCTAAGGAAAATTTGAACAATTCTTAAATTTATTTCAAATTTCTTATTTTTAAGAATTGTTTCTTATTCAAATTTATTATTTTAAATTTATTTCAATTCTTAAATTTATTCTAATAATTTATTTCAAATTTCCTATATTGGGGTCGGGACGGGGCAGGGGGGTTGCATTCCCCCCCCCCCTTGCCCCCTCCCACAAAATTGTGATTGGGAAAGAAATAGTTACAAAAAAAGAAACATGTAAGTGTTTATTATATAAAATCGTTTGTAATATTTAAATAATTAAAAGAACTGTGTTTAAAAAAGAAAAGAAAATCTATTTCAGCGTCAGCTGCATTATAAGAGTAACGGGAACTTCACTAAAATGAGAAACTCTTTTGAAACCTTATTAATGTAAACAGCAAGAAGAGAGATCAGTTAATTTTTTAAAGTTATCCAAGAAATATGAAACTTAAAATCGTACTAAAATTCCTGTATAATTTGCAATATTGCTTTTAATTATTAATTTTGAATGTTGTTGGTACTTACAGACATTGGTAAAAATTGAAATTAATTTCTTACTAATAGAATAATTTGACTATTATTAATAATAGCTGAACATTACTTTGTCAAAATTTGACCCCCCAAGATCTGAGACTAAAATATTTGGTACTTGAACCTTTGGTTTGACCAAACCAAAGGTACTTGAACCTTTGGGCTATTGCTACTAGGGTACTTATGTCCGTTGGGATAATGACTTCGTCTAAGGCAGAGTTTCTCAACCTGTGGGGCGCGCCCCCTAACGGGGGCTCGAGAAAACCTAAAGAGCAAGTAGTGATGCATGTTTTTAAAAAATCGACTTATTTATTCTTGTTTTTACTCAAAAATGCACCATTTTCGCTTAAAATGTTCATTCAAACTTTACTGATAACATTATTTTGTAGAAAATTTGATTAAATGTTCATTGTTAAAGATTAAAAAAATGAATGTATGCTGAAAAATGTGAGGGGGGGGCGCCACCGTAAATTAGCCTTTGTTGGGGGGGTGGCGTTAAAAGGTTGACAACCGCTGGTCTAAGGCACTCCAGTTCTCGGGATGAAAAACAATGCCCTTTACTCAAGCTGGATTTCAGTACTTTCATTATTTGGGTGGAATATTTCAAGCATGGAAACAAGAATACTTGTTTCCATATCACACTGTTTTATTTCTTTTACTTGTTAAATATTTCTTACCCGAGAATTTCGGCTTTTCATGCCAGTCAGTACAAAGCACATGAAAACCAGAAATATACTTATGTACATTTATTTATTATTATCTACTCTGAACCGGTACACGTATGATTCATTATGCGGTCTGCTTATCAAGAAATGAAGGCCGATGTAAATATGGCTTTTGTAATAATAATTAATGAGACAAAAGGTTAGCCTTAAAGCATACAGTACAGCTCAAACCTCCTTTGTGTGAATACAGAGAGGTTTGGCCAACATTCTGACTCCGCGAAATTAATCCCATTTTGGTCCATTTGCTAGGAAAGTGCATCATCACGTATGATAAAGTAATACAGCGCTGAATTTTCGAAAAGCGGAAGCTTCCACCAGTTCGTACAAACAAAATCGGGAGTTGCAGACTTCAAGTGAAAACCTGGCTGACATTTCGAAATATGCCATTCTAGTAGTTGATTGTGAAATCTTTTCTAAAGATTTCGCAATTCTCTGCAGAGTTAGTCTTCTCTGCAAAGTTTGTCTGTCTGTGGTTCAGTAAGTGGCGCTCTATTTATTCGCACATCACGCGGAACTTACTGAAGCGAATGAAATAAAATTTGGTCATATGATAGGTGGACACTCAATTTAAACTATAGGCGTCGAATTAAAAAAAATCATTAGATTTGAGATTTTCCTCCAAATCTTAGACTTTTCAACGATCAACATACATTTTAAAATGCTTAGTCTGAGTGTAGAATGTATACATGTGCAAACACATGTGTTCGAAACGTTGTTACATGCGTCCGTGGATTTTATTACATGCGATTTTATTCCTTTTTCCACCAAAATGCCTCTATTGAAGCCTCTTGAACTATTTTTTTTTAATTTTTGCACTATCATTTCTATATAGTATTCTTCGAAGGATAAAAGAGAGAGGATCACATAATTTGCTTTAAAATTATCGATTTTTTCTAAACGATGACAGTAAAACAAATAAATAGTAAAACGTCAAACTGCAGCATAAACCTTTCATTACCCAAATAAATTAAAAGTATTCGATCAAGAAGCGAATTATTCCTAAAGAATCTCTTTGTTTAAACCTTGTCTGAAAAACAAACAAACTGTAAAATCAGAAACGCATATGTGGGTCCCAACGTGATCGATTGGATAAGAGTGTGAACATGGTAGATGACTAAGCCTCCCAAATCTTGCGTTCGGGCCTTTCGCACTGATGTCGATCTAATGGTATGGAGTTTTGAGTGGTTTTCCCATGATGCCTCGTACCCCTTATATAGTCCTCCGCCCAAAGCACCCCCAGCAGATGCCCCTCTTGCAGGCTTGCTATAATACAAACCAGACAAACGAATCTTCATACAGTCAGGCAAACACGCTCCAGCTAAATTTCCACCGACAGATATACTTCCGCATTCTGAATGAAGTACACGGAGTGAGCAGTTCAGATGGCACCTCGTTGAAAAATATCACCAACTGAAAAGGTGGAACGAAGAAACACTCTCCAATTAGAACTGGGCGATGCGTCCACGTATTACCGAATTTGCTGTCATGAGGTTGTGGTCGATTACAAGTTTTCGTCTGGTCGAGACAGATCCCTTCGTTTAGCACGGGTCACCGAGTATGTCCGTTCGGTTCTTCTCTTGGAAAGACTCATTGGTGCTACCATCTATTATCAATGAGAGGTGTGACTTGCTGCACTTATTCATGAAACTATTCAACTTTCTTAAATTTCGAGATATGGCTGATATGAAAACAGATTAAACTGAACCATGGCATTAGAATTTATTCAATGTTTTAAGATTTAACGATATACAGCACAGTCTTACTCCTAACGTAACTGATAACAAAGGGTTTTAGTTGAAATTTTAGCTACATATGAGCTTGTTAAAAGTTTATTTCTCTGTTCAATTTTACAATACTTTCTCTTATCCTAGTCGTTCTGATTCGAATTGCTTGGTCGTTACGCTATGATCCTGTAAACGACTTCTTAAACAAATAGAACTTGGATGGCTTAGACTGGGATTTGTACGTGCTGGTTACTGATTATCATAATGAAAGTCGTGACTTCCTGGCGGAGCTCCTCTAGAAACGTAACTTTATGCTGTTCGCCCTTCTCTGCACTTGTCATTTTTGTATTTGTACCTAATAAATAATTTGAATTTCCTTCTGAGCATTTCAACAACCACATTACAACTTCCCATTGTAACACACCCACAGACGTTATATATATTTAAATGACTTTTGAAAAAAGTATAAATACTTTTAATCACAATGCATGAATTTTTAAAATTCATTTTCCAAACGATTCTTTTAAAATTTTATAAACGATTCTTTTAAAATTTTATATAAAGTTTGTATCACTGTTTTTTCACTTCTCTTACCTTCAATAATTATAAAATTAGGAAATATGTCTGCGTCTCAACCTATCCTTTGAGTCGTGAAGGTAAATTCAATTTACACAAAGAGGCAGTGTTGTTCTGTCGAAGAAATGTATTGAACTATTTTAAAAGGGAAATGCTATGCAGAAGAGACAGAGTTTCAAATCCTTGTGTTTAGATAAAAAAAAAACATGCCAGCTTATTTCAGAAGGGGTTTATGGTCGATATCGCTTATGAAAATATTCCTTATGTTTATAAAATGCTTTCTGAAATAAGAAAACCGAATTCGAAATTTTCAGATATAAAATGAATGCTGAAAATTTACAATAGGAAGATTTGCATAAAAATAACGAGTTAATTGGAATTTCATATTTAGTTCTTATCGGTTGTTGGTTTTTCTCTTATTTCAAAATGTTTATTTTTAGTGATGCCGAATCTTGTTAGGAAAATGGCATATTTTGGCATAATTCAATACGGCCTAATCACATTTTGTCACTTTATATTTTAAAGTGACAAAATGTGACATTATTTGACTCTTTAACAATCACTTTATATTTAAGAATTCTGTCAAACAGGGTAGTCATTTATAATTTTTAAACTTGTTTTTAATTTAGTATTCATAAGTTAATTGTTTAATGCATTTTGCAGTGGTGATAAGTCCTATTTTTAAGTGTTTTATATCCTGTTCCGTAAAAATATTACTGCATACAGAAAGCGGATAATTATATTCCATAAACATTGGCAGCTGTGCTAATTGAGCACTGAGAATTTCTGCAGAGTTGATAACTGCTACGGAATGTAACTAAACACTTTTTGCAAACAGCAATTTCTAAAAAATGTTATTTCGAAATGTCAACTGCGCCATGCGTTTAACGTCGAGCATTTGCTGTAATTTAGGCTGAATATTACTGCTCTGAAAGATTGGTTTGGCACTCCGGAGGACTTGGCAACTGTGATTTATTTTTAGTTGGGGGCCCACAGTGCTGGACTAGTTAAGTCTGATAATTTAAAAAGTATTCTTATATCGAGAATTGTACCCTATATAGAGGAAGACTCTGTTTCCAAGAATTCATTCGTTCATAGCTTTCGAGTTTAAGGAAGAAAGTCCCATTTGTTTTTTGCCCTCGTTTCTGGAGCACATATCCATGGTGAATGTCAAGTAAAAATCATATTCTTGGTCATTTAAATAGTACGAGGTACCCCAAGTCTTACAGATAATACAAAGTTAGAGTTGCCAACTACTCCACGATACAGTTAACGCCTTTTTGCACACAGTAATTGTTTTAACATATTTTGCAGCAATGACAACCATATTGCACGCTTAGTTAGGAATTTCGCCATAATTTAAGGGAAAAATTAGTGTTTTAAAAAGTGGTTGATTATATTCAGAAGCAATTGGTAACTCTACAAAAGTTATTAGCTACTTATAATAAAGCTTATTATCTTACGTCAACTCAAGAGTTCTGGAAAGGAGAATGTATCAGCCAATCGCGTCATCACACGTAGGTTTTCGATAGGAGATACAAAAATATTACCCTGTTTAAAAGCACACACAGCTAAAACTAATATACAGAATGAAAAAGAAGTTTGTAAACTGACTATGGAAGACAATTTCTCCTCCCCTCCCCCCTCCCCCAAAAAATGGGGGGGATCTGCCGATCTAATGTCGCATACATACTACGAAATTTGCATCATGCAGGTATGTTATGCAAATCTCCAAGGTAAAAGTTATTTCGGATGTATTAGAATAGAAAATGTCAATAAACAATTTAATGCATGGAAAATGGATAATTTCCTTTTTGTCGTTTGTACACTGTAGCTACAATCGTACCAGTTTCCTCGAATTTTTCACCATACCTCTGCTTGTTACAACACAAAGTAGGCATTCAAAGGGCGGGGGGGTCAAGGTTGTTCGACATCCCCCACGCAAATTTTGATTGTTATGAAGACTTACGAATTCTTTAAGACTATCCGCAGCAGTATAGCCTGTACTGTGAAAGAACATTACGATCAAAGCATAAAAATAAGAAGCCTTTTCAGCTCAAATCAACAGAAAATCGAAGAACGCCTAGCTGAGTTGCCAATTGTGATCCGGAATATAACTAACCAGATGCATTTTTCAAACAGTAAATTTCAACTTAAAATATAGCAAACTTTTTACGCAAAACATGTGCGTAGGTTATCATTTCATAAAACTGTTTCAAAGATTATTTCTACTCCGGAGCAGTTTGCAACTGTGACGCTTAGTAAGCGAATTCTTCTTGCTTCAGAGCAGGACTGCTAACCTTTCAGGAAGACAGTCAATCACTTTTCGCAAACATTAGTATTCGCTTTACAATGAAACAAACGTCCTGTGGGTTGCTACTGAATCGCTAGAGGTTTTTTAGAAAAAAAATATTTAAAAAGTGGTTAATCATATTTCGGAAAGGCTGAAAACTTTCACAGGAGGATTGAGTGGTTCTGCTCTGCGCGTAAACACCAGGATGTCGGTCGCGACTGACAACTGCCTTCTAGAAACACATCCTGTAATGTCTGGAAGAATGCAATGGGAGAGATGAAACAAAAGGTGGCGCCAATTACGTTACCTACCTACCCCCAAGATCATTTAAATTAATATATTTTTATAACAAAAACTCTTAACAAATACTGCTGTTGGAATGTAAAATTGATTAAAAAAAACTTTGTATAATAACACACACATAATAACACATTTCATAGGAACAACCAAGTCTATTAAATTTAGAACTCATGTTAAAGGTGCATGAAAAACTTTAAATGATGCTTTCATTTAAAATAAAATATATTGTAACTGTTAATGCCCATTCTTTAATGGTAAGAGTATAAAATAAGCTGGTGTATTCATAATCAGCTGTTAATTTATAATGTGTTTTACCTAAATTTTGTAGCTTTGTTTTCTTATTTGAAAATTATAAAGACTTAAAAAATAAAGTTCTGAAACTAAATCTTTTCACCTTTTTAAGTAGAGAAATTATTATATATATACATATATATATAACTATCAAGTAAAACACAAAACATACTACAAATAAGACATATCTCGCAAAAAAAAAAAAAAATATATATACATAATAGCTATTAGCAAGAATTAGAAACCAGAATTTGAAGCCAAATAAAGTGCAAGAATTATTGTGATAATATAATGGAACGGAAATTATAACCACTGTCACCATCTTCAGGGGTCACAAACAGTGGATTATAATTTACAGCAAACCAAATAGTAGGGTTTCGGTTGTGTGGCATATCAGAAGAGATATTAACTCCACACATCTGGGCCCTACCCTACTATAAAAAGGAAAGAAGAAATCAAAAAGATAACAAAAATTAGAAATAGGAATATAATTTTACATACCAGACCTTGAGCACATGTAAATTTCATTTGAACAAATGATATGTGTTGCCAATGTTAAGAATTGTAAAAAGTGAAAAATGGTGTTGCCACTAAATAAAAGTGTAAAAGTGGAAAGAAGAAAGTATAGGAGTTGCCATATATATATATATATATATATATATATATATATATATATATATTTTATATATATATATAATATATATATATTTTATTTTTATATATATATATAATAATTCTTAGCATTGGCAATACATATCAATTGTTCAAATGAAATTTCCATGTGCTCAAGGTCTGGTATGTAAAATTATAATTCCTATTTCTAATTTTTGTTATCATTTTGATTTCTTCTTTCCTTTATATAGTAGGGTAGGGCCCAGATGTGTGGAGTTAATATCTCTTCTGATATGCCACACAACCGAAACCCTACTATTTGGTTTGCTGTAAATTATAATCCACTGTTTGTGGCCCCTGACGATGGTGACAGTGGTTATAATTTCCGTTAAATTATATTATCACAATAATTCTAGCACTTTATTTGGCTTCAAAATCTGGTTTCTAATTCTAGCTAATAGCTGTTATATTTTTATGCGAGATATGTCTTATTTGTAGTATGTTTTGTGTTTTACTTGTTAGTTATATATATATATATATATATATATATATATATATATATATATATATATATATATATATATATATTATTAAAAAAAAGGTGGAGAAGGCTTGAATTGAAAACAAACTATTCTCGAAACGCAGTTATTAGTTGTTTTAGATTATTTTTAAACGATCTAGAGGATAAAAACAAATGAAACATCCATAAATGGTATTTATCAACAATTTGTTATTATACAAAGTTTTTATCGATTCTACATTACAACGTGAGTATTTGTTAAGTGTTCTTGTTATAAAAAGTGTTAATTTAAGTCGCTCGTGTTTTGGGATGGGTAGGTAAAGTAAGTGGCGCCGCCTATCGTTTCACTTCTCCCATTGCATTCTTCCAAAGATGACAGGCAGTGTTTCTAGAAGGCAGTGGACTGACCAGAAAGACAGGCTGCGGTGCTGACATTTTGGTCACATACTTTTACCCTCGAAGAGCTATGTAACCTACGAGGTGATGGAAATTTAGCCCGAGATAGCAACGATAAGATGGCTACGCCCCCCCTAGTTCACATGGCTCTCAGAGGGCAAAGGATGTGTCCAAAATGTCAGCCACGGAAATAGGTATTACCCTAATCAAAAACGCAAATTTCATACTAGGTGATTGATTTCAGCATAATTTATGCTTGTCTTCTAATGCATGCATATAAACTTTCATGTTAAGCGCGAGGTTCGATGAACACACTGCCGTCACTTTGAGAAAAATGTTTCTAAAATTCTGTTGTTTAAAATAAGTGGTTAGTTATATTCCGTAGAGGTTGGAAGTTCTGTACCATACTACAAAAGTTGCCAGCTTGCAGGGATCTAATGAGGATGCATGTAAGTAAATTTTCATGTCAATCGTTTCACTAGTTTAATTTATAGGTGTCTTCAAACGCAGATAGTCAATTTTTGGAATTGGAATATTTCTTAAATCCGAGAAAAAAGTTAAAATATACATAGCATTGTACCTACACGTAAGACATAATAATATTGATCAAAATTTAGATTTCTCTTCTAGCTGTTGGTAGTTCAACCTAGAAGGGAATAAAGAAAAAAAAACACATGGATAACCTAAAAACCACACACCCTTAATTGTAAAAAGCCACCATGACGTAAGAAATATAAACTTTAAATTTCATCATTCCTAATCTAGAATATAGCAGTTACTTATATGTAGTTTTCACTTTCTCTAAGTACATTCTTGCTTGTGATTTGAACATAATTTAATTTCCAAAGCTACTTAAAGAAATATTTGCAGTATCCTAAAGAAGTCTAAAGTTATTTTACAAACGCTGTATTTAAAGCCGTATTCACCAAATGCTTGACACACGTGTTAACCCACCGAAACGAGGGTCAGATGTAGAATGCATGTATATTTGATTTCTACTTAACGTCTGAAGTGGTTAATACGGGTGTCAAGTACTTGGTGAATGACGGTGTAAAAGAATAGGTCTAATTTGAGAGATTCTCAATTGCTCGTATGAAATATTTGGTAACAATTATTAGTATATTTCAAAAGTAGTATGAAAATAAATTTATATTAGTCTCGTCTAAGATTGTTTTAGGTGCAAGTAAAAGACAGAAAAGGAAATGGATATTTATTTATTATAATCTAAATGACCTTTTTAGTGAATCTACAGCATCAATAGATATTCGCCGATTATAATCGAGGTGTAAAGAATTGTGAAAAAAAAGTTTGTTTTTACAGTTTAAACATTAAGAATACTTAAATTACAATTACATTGTCCCGTGAAATAAAAGAGAAACACGAGAGAAATTTAATGCTAAGGATTTCGCTTGCAACCCTTTTCAGCGTAAATCAACGTAAAATGTTTGTTCGTTTCATCAGGAATACATGCAATATGTGCGTGTGCGTTAAACTTTGTAAGTAAAAACAGAGCTGCCAAGTCTCCGGCTTTTTCGGGAGATTTCCCACCACTTATTTTTACTTACAAATTTATGCTTAAAATAAGTCCAAATATTTAATGCAAAATAAAACTGTCTAAAAATTGTGGTGTGAAATCTCCCGGAAAAAGCCGGAGACTTGGCACCTCTGGTCTTAAAATGCTAATTCGCCTTGATATATACATATATATATACAAATTCGAGTACTTCTTTATTTTTTTATGTTTCTTTGTTGTATGCGAACAATTTTAATCGTTCCATTCGGTTAAAATATGTTTTTTAGTGACACTGAATTAAAGGTAAATTCACTAGAATGCGTTGTACTGTAGCGGCGCGGATCAACAATGCTCACGCAACACCTCGGGATTTGAGGGCTTTAACTGAGTTATTTCGGCTTAAAAATAGCAAAATTGATTCCAGAGATACGTGAGTTTAATTGTATTTTGAAAAATTATAGAAAATGTACTTTTCACAAAAGCCGGTTCATTATTTTCCGTAAAGGCTGACAACTCTGTTTTTTTCCTGTCGGATAATGCTCCGCCTGTCACACTTCTGTCCTATGGATAAAAACCAACTACCGCCATGCATGTTCCCTTATTGATGACCCGTACAAATGAATACACATTCTCCTTCTCGTCTTGAGCAGCAGATGGCGCCAGCAGCCAACATCTCACCGATTCAACTCTCGCTAATCGAATGTCAACAAGGGGCGGAAGCAAAGACTACAAGGTCCGCCCGCAACGAACGGCAGCGATTTCTCGACATTTCTCGACAAGATCTCGACAACGATTTCTGTGATTTCTCGACAGCGGTACACGACACAAGGTCCGCCCGCAACGAATGGCAGCGATTTCTCAAAGTCCGTAACGCGTGGCAAATTCCACAACGTTGGAACAACCTTCATTATCATCGGCTCACTCTCTAGCGGGGAGTAGTTGCAGTGGCGCGAAATGAACTCTGCGGATGATGGAACTCTGCTAAAGGCCTGGCAAGGAATAGAGTACCTTTTGTACGTTGTGATAATGCCTTCGTCTAAAATCACTCCAGTTCTCGCGATCAAACCAACTCCCTTTACACACACTGGTTTTCACATCTTTCATTACAAAGGTGCAATATTTCACGCATGGAAACAAGAATACGCGTTTCTATATCACAATTTATTTATTTTTTACTTTATTAAATATTAATTAACCGAGATCTTCCGTTTTTGATACCAGTCAGTTCACAGCACATAAAAACCAGAAAAAAACTTATGCACATTTATTTACTATTATCTATTCATTATCAACCACACTGCTATCAACTATATCATCAGCATTACGCATCAAGAAATGAGGGCCGATCTAAGTCGGGCTTTTACGATAATAATAAAAGGGAAAAAACGGTTAATGTGATTAGAGCTCTTAACTACAGAGTACAGCTCAAACCTTATTTATGTGAATACAGAGAGGTTTGGCCAACATTCTGACTTGGCGTAGTTTCATTTTGGCCCATTTTTCATAGGAAAGTGCATCTCCAAGTATGCTAAACAAATGCAGCTCCGAGTACTTGCAACGCTTCCTAGATACAGAAAGCCTTACGATTCCAGAGTCACCGATCTTTGACGTCATCATTAAGTCTGCATTTAAAAGTTTTATTTTCACAAATTAAAACTATTAAAAATTTCTGGTGAATGTTCCAAACATTAGACAATATCTTAAGTTAAACATTAAAATTAATAACCTTTCTCATACAAATTTATTCATTATGATCTATTTCCTCATCATATTATCTAATTAATTATGGTTAAAAACTGCCATTTGTCGTAAAATTAATTTTTTATCTCAAATTATTAAAATATCGCTAATCATGGATAACCACTCCAGACATTTTTCATAGTTTTATTTTGTGAAAATAAGACTGTAGGCCAAAATGTAGGCCAAAGAAATGTAGGCCAAATGGTGACGTCAAAACTTGGTGACGTAGGAGTTGTAAGGCTTTATATATCTAGGAGGCATTGGGAAATGTGACAGAATTTTCGCGGAAGAACGAAAGCGTCCATCCGTGTGTATAAGTAAGAAACGTTACTAAGACGGAATTGCAGACTTCAAATGAAAACCTGTTTGACATTTCGAAATATGCCTTTCTAGTAGTTGATTGCAAAAACTTTTCTATAAATCTCAGGATTCTCTGCTGAGTTGCAGTTTTATTGAATTCCATTCATGTTCGAGTCTACTTCTACTGTCTTGTCTATATTATCTTGTATTCTTTTATCTATTCATTACATAGTTACAAAAATGTTTTGATAACATTTCTAAATTTGGCAGAGAATTCCCTTACTCGACTTTAAAGATATTTCTTATTTATTAGTTCATCGACTTCAAGGCACAACCCAGCAAGCAGGTGCCCCTCGTGCAGGCTTGCCATAACACAAAACAAACAAACGCATCTGCAGACAGTCGGGCAAACGAGCTCCAGCTAACTTTCCGCAGACAATAACACATCTACATTCTGAATGAACCATACGGAGTGAGCAGTTCAGATGGAACCTAGTTGCAAAATCATCGCCAACAAAAAGGTAGAATTAAAATCCACTCTCCAATTAGAACTAGACGATGCGTCCACGGATTATCGAATTTGCTGTCGTACAATGTTGTCGATTACAAGTTTTCGTCTGGTTGCGTCAGATCCATTCCTTTCGCATGTGTCACCAAGTATGTCCGTTTGTTTCTCTTTGTTCGATTAGCTGGGGGACGATACATCTTTATACATCTCCATTGGTAGGAAATAAAAATGCAATACGGATGGTAATCACCCGGATTTTAGCCACCGGAATTTGCGAGCAGAGTATGATTTTTATAATGTTAATATTCCGCACCACATTTCGCTGGTGATTCTTTGTTAATTTGGTTCAAGAAATCTAGTAACGTTGAAAACAGTTACTGGAATTCGTTCATACAGTCTAAGGGCCAGCGACCGTCAGACCTTCGTCATAGTATAAAAGCTGAAACTTTCTCTGCGCATACCCCAACAGAGGTAGGAACAATCGGCTACTATAAAGTTTGGATAGCTGTGGCTTTGGCAGGTAACAGGTGGCAAAGGTGTATAAAATTGCAGAATATTTTCGTCATTTCAAAAAGCTTAATTTTTTTATATGTTCTTCTTCGCAATACTAGAAATCACTTTATCCCTTGCCAGACACTTTTCCATCGTGGCAAACCCCCGCCAGACACTCTCAAAGTCATGGAAAACTGTTGTGTTCGTAAACTCCCGCGACGAAGTACGTCAAGCTCTCACAAAGTACCAAGCACATTTTATAATGCTACTTCTGAACTTTCTTACGATGCTGCAGCGCGCTCGTAATAGAATTACATTTTCCATGACTTTGAGAGTGTCTGGCGGTTGTGGTGGATTTAGTTTTGTTATGATTAAAATTTGATGAAAACTAAAGCCAAAGATGATCGTACAGTGGGACTGTGCCGCGCATAACCTGCCTGGCAAGTACTCCTAGGATTACGCTGAAAAAGGAAAATGATTGACATACACCTAAACACTAAAAAAAAATAAAGACTATATGAACTGCAAATAAATTCCATTTATTCTTAGTCATTCCAATAAAATTAATTAAAAGACGATATTGAAATAATTTTAAAATCATAAAGTGTCTGGGGAGATGTGGTTTTGGAGGATAAGGGGTATCCACAAAAGGTTTGAGACGCCATTAGGAAATAAATAGTTTGGATATTCACCATTATGATGAGGTAGCCATCTTTACGCAGGGCACGATCGACGCGTGCACTATTGGGACCGCTTTCTTTCTCTTAGGCCATCACCAAGCAACACTGATTCCTTTTTTTTTGAACACAACTTCATCACACTGATTCGAAGCACACACTGATTTTTAAGCCCGTTCGTCCTCTCTTGTCACACACCTTCTCCAAAAAACTTTTTCTTCTCTTCTGGAGCACGCTCGTCCTGTCTTCTTTTTTTTTTCCCACGGGGCTGTTTCTTTTTTTTTTTTCTCTTACATCATTGGCTGGAGTTTCTGATTTTTTCGCATCGGGGAATTAATGCATCCCCTCGTCGAATCCCGGACATGTAGGTGGGACATCGGGGTAATATACCCCGCCAAATTTGCATATCATTTTCGGCCATAAATATTTTAATGTTGACAGTTCATTGTGCTATAGTGTCCAGACTGTCCATTGCCTGGCGCCTCTTGTAATTTATTGTCCACTTGTGTGGTATTTTTATGGAAACAGTATCAAAATTATATTTTACTGCTCTTTTCACTCCACCACATCTCTCCCCCGTGTACATAAAAAAACAAGAAAAAAAAATATTCAATGTCCACTGTCACTAGTTCATTACACGTAGCTACACATGTGCTACGTTTTAAAATTCGGCACTTGTCCTGTATAGTCCATGCGATATAGTCCATTATACGTAGCTAATTATGTGCTACGTTCTACCGTTTAGTAGTTGGAGTTTAGTCCATACACAAGAGTCCATCACGCGTAGCTACACACGGCGAAAGTCTCAGTTGTGATACATTTGTTCTCCCGTTGTGTCTCAAGCATTTTGTGGTTTCACGTGAACATTTTCGTTTTCCTATGCGGGTTTGCTTTGTCAGATTTTGTTAAATCTGGCAGTATCGATAATGTTTCCGAACCACTTTGCATTAATAACATTAATGAGTTACCTTTGTATCCTGTTTCTCAATTTCTTCAAAATAATATATTGTACACCAATGTGATTGTATACATATTATGATGTTTAATCACACATTCTGTACCAACATGTACCATATTTATATTATTAGAGATGGATATAACATACATTATCATGTGTGTCTATCACTTGTTACACATGTATATTTATCTGCATATCATAAAAAATACTCGTTTTCCTTCCTTTTTTTTTAATTTATTATTATTATTATTATTATTTTTATATTTTGCTCAGACAGGGGATTCATTCCTATATTGCACACCCTTTTATTTATACGGTAAACCTCACGTACAACTGTTCAAAAATATCTAGCCATAATCATCGATGCGTTCTTATTTGTTCATTCAATTTATTCCTAAATTGCCGCGTCTCTTCCTGTAAAAGAGTTTCACTGCTAAACCCGTGCGTTCTGGAACTACTCTCTCTCCTCTTTTATTCCTTTTAAGCAGATCCTTCCGGCTGCGAAACTGTTTGTCGCTTGACAATCGGGACTCATGGTTGAAATTTCCGGTTTTTTACTGCGTACAATACATCCGTGCGTTTGGAAAAGGGGGAATCTGTAGCTTGACGACTCAACTCCTGCTGCAACCGGTTTATCTGCGGCGCAGGGAGTGACTCGGCACATTTTTCGCCTGTGTTCTTTTAGGATGTCAACGTCGCGTAGAGGTAAGTGATTGTTATTTAATTATTTTGTTAATGAAAGCTTATGCCGCCCTGTTAACTGTATAATTTTGTAAAGAGAAACAAAATTAACGTTACTATTCTTACGCATTATAATTAGAAAGAGACGTTCTGCATGTCAAGTCCATGCGGTCTGATAGGTTATTATTATGTGAAATCCTTATGTTTACTTACATAAATGAATAGAGTCTCTACAATTATTCTAGAGCGCGTCTTACTCATCGTGGCTATTGCCTGCAATCGCCCGATAAGTACCAAAATCCAAGGGGAAATCTGCAGCTTTCCGTCCCAGTACTCTGGTGACGCAACTCAATAATTTTATTATAACTTGTATTAATTAAAATTTGATTAGTAAAATTACTGTACTATGAATTTGTCTCGCCTATAGCTGTATGTCTGGTATTTATTTATATGCATATTTTTGTCTTTTCATGTTGCCCTTCTCTTGCATCCTATGCGTGACGTCATGCCGCAAATTCGAACGAACGACTCGCCCCCATGGGAATGACTCCCTGCCGGTTTGTTTACCAACAGCAAAAAGCCAAACGACAACACCAGCTGATGCATTGCTAATGCTTGTTTTCCTTTTTTTTTTTTTTTTTTTTTTTTAACATATGTATGTGTGTGCCTGTTGTCTTATTGCTTGCTATTATTATTAACCTTATTATATTTTGTCCGTCTCTTTTTAGGTTAGCTTTTCTGCAGTGCACAAGGTTACACGGGATATCCCTTTTGATTATATAGCATGTCATTATTATTATGATTCTTATTATTATTACTGTTATGATTAGCTAAATTCAATTGCCTTCCAGGTCGCGTTTTTCTTTTTTCCTATCAGTTTTGTAATTCCTGTTTTTGGTTTTCCTTTCACAGAAATCCCAAGCAGTTAATCAGCTACTTACGCAATTGAAAATCAACAATCATGAATATCAACACTCTGTTTGGAAGCACAACTCGACTGCTGGTAAGAACCCTTTTTTTTTTTTTTGAGAATTTTTTTTATGTTTGTGCTGTTTCTCGCCCCTTCCGGGCGCGGTTGCGTAACCAATAACCATGGGTGGGGGTTTTTGACTCGTCAGAGTCTGTTTCTTGTGTCTGGGGTTTTACCCGAAAAATGAGGTTTTTATGCACTTTTATCTCTTCTACATGAGGATTATTCACTTCTTTAAGTAACAAATTATTATTACGAAATAGTTTCATTACTCTATAAGGGCCGGTAAAAATGGGGTCAAATTTACACTTCTTGTGCATATTTCTCATGTATACCAAATCTCCTCTAAGGATCGGTGTTTGTTTAGTAGGTTTTTCAAGGTTCTGCGGTTTAGCCGCCTTTTCTTGAAATATCCAGGCCTGTTGTCTGTTATTTAATTTCTGCTTAATTAATTTGTCCACAAATATTTGGAGTTCCTCCTGGGACCATTCTGATTCGAAAATATTTTGTCCCTGTACGTCAGTTGTAATGTCCAGGGGTATTTTAATGTCACTACCCAGAAATAGTAACACCGGCGGAAAATTCGTCGCCCTGTGTTTAGAGGCGTTATAATAGAGCTGCGCCCATACACTTGCATCTTCCCATTCAAAAGTGTTCTCTGTTATGCATCGAATACACTGCTGAAGCGTGCCTTGTGCGCGTTCTACCGTCCCATTCGATTGTGGGTGGTAGATCGACGAAAAACGACTCTCTATATTGAGAGATTTTAAAAAACTTTTTAATTCCTTTGATCTAAATTGAGGTCCGTTATCCGATATAATCGTATCTGGAAGCCCAAAACGAGAAAAATAACTTTGTAAACATTTAACTATTTGATCATCAGTGATTTTTCTACATGGAAATAATTCTATATACCTTGAGAAACTATCAATTACGGTAAAAAAAAAAAACAATTGCCTCTGACACTGCGAGGCAGCTTCCCAACAATATCTATATGGAGGAATTTTCCTCGCATTGTTGCTCGGTCCATTTTTTGTCTCGCCGTAGCGGAAATGTGCCTGTTTTTGAATTGCGCACATCTGTGACAGTTATCGATGAACGTCTTTACGTCGTCAAATATGTTGCCCCAAGTGTAGTATTTTTTGATGAAGTCTATTGTTTTTTGTCTGCCGAAATGTGTTGCGTGTTCAATTTTGATCACGGACTGTTTTAAAGACTGCGGGATCACGATCAAATCTATTCCTGCCCTCTCTCGCGTGGCTTTTTCCCTATGACGAAGAATTCCTTGTGTATCGAGATAGTAATTTTTGAACTTAGGACTTTTAGGGGTTTTTTCGCGGACGTGTGGTATTATTTTGTTCAATAATTCATCCTTTTGTTGTTCTTGTCTTATTTTTTCGGTCGTTAAATCCTTCTTCCCTTCGAAGATTTGTGCCGTTATGTTATTTACCTGTTCTTCTTGTAAGATGTATCGGGACAAATAATCCGCGGGCTTTTCCTCACCCTTTATATGTTGAAATTTAAACGTAAATTCACTTAAAAATAATAGCCACCTTGCGGTGATATCAGATTGCTGCGTCAGATCTAAATGGTATTTCAATGATTTCGCGTCACTCGTGAAAAATCAAATATTTGGTGCTGTTATCTATCTGCTGGATGTTTTCAATTGAATGGCAGAAACGAGGACTGCCACATTCTCACAACTTAATTTGATTTCAAAATAAAATTCAACCGAATCAAATAGATGATATCATCAAGACTGAATTTCCAAAACCGGAAGAAGCTCCTGACCTTTACCCAGCCAGCCACGATACATCGAATTAACGTCGCCGTCGACGTAGTTTCGACGTAATCATCGACGTTAAAAATCCTTGGATATGTCCACCTGTTTGCCCGTCGAGCGCTGAACTTCTCGACGGCGTATTACCCGCGAGGGGTGACCGTGAGAGATAACAATCTCGCTTAACTACGGCGTAAGAATGGAAAAGGTTGACCGCCAGGAAGAGAAAATCCCCGATATTGGTCGAACACTCGTCGCTATAACGGCAAAGGGAGACAGATTCTCGGAATTCGTTTATAAAATTCAGCTCATAGTGGTTGATTTTACGTTATACCTTGTCGAATCGCTCCAACAGGACAGGGAAAACCGGCTTATATTCGTCTAATAGAAGTCGTTCTTTAAAGACTTCGCAGATTTTATCGAATTCTGCCCATTTATAAACGTAGTAATTATGCCACAATTCCAGACATTCAGAGAATAGACAAATACCATTTACATACGTCGTGAAGGAATGGAAATTCAAACTGTTCTGATCTTGTGAACTTTTGCCGTTTAAAAAGGAAACATTTTATATTTCTATATAATACATTTTAATATTAGTTTGTTAGCTAATAAAAAGTTATTTTTAATTAAATGTGCAGAAATTACAAGTTTTAAATTAACTTCTAGTCGTTTAGATGAAGTTGTAAAATATACATTCATAAAAATTTGAACACAGAGAAAATACATTAAAGAAAAATATAAAATTGATTTTTTGAATTTAATTGATCAGTAACTTGCATAAATAGCTTATGTCTCTATTTTACATTTTAAAGGGTTTACTTTTTCCCCCCGGTACATTTTATGAATTGTTTTTACTGTAGGTATATTTAATAAAAGGGGGGGGGGGTACGCTGTTTAATTAAATGTTATAAACAATCTAAATATCTTCATATATTGGTGAAAGATGGTGTAAAAGTAACTTAAAAATTAAATAAAATATTAGTAAATTTAGTTAAGTAAGGAATACAGTTTAAAATGCAATTTTACTAACAGTAAATATAATTTACTTATTTTATATAAAAAAGATTACTTTTTAACCAATATATGAAAATATTTAGATAGTTTATAAGAGTAGATTAAATAATTTTTTGCACCCTTTTATTAAAAATACCTAATACATCCAAAACGATTAATAAAATGTACCGGGGGAAAAAAATGGAAACCCTTTAAAATGTTAATTAGTGACATAAGTTGTTCGTGCGAGTTACTTATTTGTTAAATTAAAAATCAAGATTATATTTTAACTTTAATATATTTTTGTATATGTTAAAACTTTTATGAATATAAATTTTATAACTTTATCTAAACGATTAGAAGTTAATTTAAAACTTGTTATTTCTAATCATTTAATTCAAAATTGCTTTTCATTAGCTAACAACTAGTAGTATAATGTATTATATTTAGAAATATAAAGTGTTTCCTTTTAAACGGCATGTGCACCCGACAAGAAGTTTGAATTTCCATGCTTTCACGACGTACGTAAATGGTGTGTGACTGACATATTCTCTAAATGTCTGGAATTCCGGCATAATTACTACGTTTATAAACTGTCAGGATTCGACGAAATCGTCAAGGAACCACTTCTATTAGACGGATAAGCCTGCTTTTTTATCTCCATAGTTTACTATAGTTTTCCTGTAATAAAATATGAAGAAGTTTTCTATCTACAAATCCCCCCCCTCTTACCCTCCCACGAGAAAAATTTTGTCTACTTCATTACACAAACAGTATTTTATTTATCTCACTTAATTCTTTGATTTGTTCAATTTTACTACTCCAAATAGGTTTAAATTACATACTAAATGCACACATATTAGTATACAATTTAAAAAGAAAAAAAAAACTTTGCATAAAGTGCTTTAATCTGTTTCATTGTAAGTTATGCCATAATGCAATAATAAGTTGACTTTTGTTATAGTAAGTTTACATTAAGTAAATTTGTGCTTATAATGAGAAAAAATATTTCATATGCTTAAGGTAAACAGTTGATTTTATGCCAATTGTACCTTTATATTTCACTCTATAATACAAATAAGAAGACTTATAATTAGCAATTAAAAAGAAAATGAATAAAAGAAACAAAACACATAATTATTAGTTAAATAATTACTTAACTCACCTCTAAAATTTTGATGGCTGGAATTAAAATTTGTAGTTACCCCGATAAACTTTAATAACATCACCGGCCAACACAATTTAAAGAGAGCCAGACAAACTTATTAATATGACAAGCTAACGATAAATCGTGTTAGCATTGAACTTGAAAAATATTCCAAGAGATACTTGAAAAATATCCACTTTTATAGTTAAAACTATGGAAACTTTACTTTTCTGTGTAGCGCAGCTGAGCTCAGCCATTGACTACACGCTGGAGCGAGTTCTGCCCTTGCATAAAAAACTGCGAAGTGAACGATGAACCACGCGAACCATGAACGAATATACACACAAAAAAGAAAAAAAAGCATCTGTTTTCTGAGAATACGGTTGGGGTGGACATGTCAAAGGTCGTGAGAAAGGACCCCGTAAATTCTGTCTCCCCTGCACTGTTTATTCGACGTTCAACTGACTATTAACTAAGCTGAAAAAATTTCTCGATGCTCCATCGTGTTTCTTCTTGGCTGGCTGGGGGGGGGGTCTCTCAGACCGCCCAAGCCATGAGCGTAAAATCGGCGATGTATTGACGGATCACAGACCTCCTGAGGGCGATCAACATTAACAGTCGAAGATAGCCGCCTCCCTGACCAAAATCGATCGGCTCTTTATAACGTCGACAACACAATGCTTGTTTGATCTCTTTTAAACGCTATTTTTTGCTGTAATTTTTCCTCGACCTATTTTCGACATATCGACATCGGGAATACGTAATTTAAACGTGTGTGCGCTTGCTGGGTTATAGTATAATCGTAAAAAACATGGTTTATGGCCTGTGGTGAACTAAACAGAAGTTCTCCGTGTATGAAAGAGGAAAAATGTACGAAACGTTATCCGAAGCCATTTTTGAACGAAACAGTAACAGGCGAAGACGGATATCTTAAATATAGACATCGACCTCCAGAACAAGGCGGATTTACGGCTAAAATTAAAATACGAGGTAATGAAGAAATTCAAGTTAACAATCAATGGGTAGTACCATATAATCCACTTCTATCTAAAATGTTCAATGCCTATATCAAGGTTGAATACTGCAGTTATGTCAAATTGATAAAATATGTATGTAAATATATTAATAAAGGCAGTGATATGGCTGTTTTTACGGTAATCAAAGAAAACCAGCATGATGAAATAGTGCAGTATCAAATGGGTCGTCCTCCAATGGGTTCTACCCAGTCTGTTATGAATATTTTTCAAACCGCTTTAACAAAGCAGTCTAATCTTGAACGCGTTTCATCTCATAAAGAACACATCACCATGTATAAAAATAACATTCAAAAAATTGTACTTATTAATTTTTCTAGTTCCGAGTGTCGTATTTACAATAACTTTTACAAAATATTAAAGATACAATTCATACCACTCTCTTTTAAAGACTTCTACAGTTGAACTGTTAATAGCTGCTGTTCATTTAAAACCGAAAAAAGCCAAATAAATGGAATAGAACAGGCCATAAAGATAAAAATAGTATTTTGTTGGTATTCGTTGATGTATACATTTCTCCGTATTTATCCGTACTACCGTAAAAATGATATTCAGTGTCAATTGCGAAACTTATACTATTTACACTCATATTTCTTTTTAAACTATGGTTACAGGAGCGCTTTTTCACTCAGAAACACTGCTTCCATACAATAAATTATTTACAAACTGCTGTTAAGATGCGCGCGTATTCAGACGCGTCAAACGCTGATAAGAATCTGGCATGCTTCGTTAACACCTCCTAGATAAAGAAAGCCTAACAACGCCTACGTCACCAAGCTTTGACGTCATCGTTTGGCCTGTCCTGCAATTAAAAGTTTTATTTTCACAAAATAAAACTATACAAAGTTTCTGGTGAATTTACTAATGAATAACAGTATTTTAATAATTTGAGATAAAAAATATAATTTTATGAAAAATGGCAGTTTTTAACCGTGACGAATTAGATAATATCATAAGGAAATAGATCGAAATGAATAATTTTGTATGAGACTGGTATTTTAATTCTAATTCTTTATTTAAGATATTTTGTAATATTTGTAGTATCCATAGTATCCACCAGAAATTTTAAATAGTTTTACTTTGTGAAACTAAAACTGTGATGACGTCGTTACTTGAAGGCCTAATGATGAAGTCGAAGTTTCAGTTGCTAGGTCTATATGTAGGAGGTGTTGGTTGCGTTCTCAAGGTTAACTGATGAAGCGCACAACCAGTCATGTTTTCAAGACACTTTTACAACTTCCACGTGTGTGTATGAATGAGATGGAATCTTGTAATTCAATTTTTACCTACTTAAAGTTTTGCAGATATATAAAGAATCCGTGCCAGTACACCTTTGTTAAGATATGTGTACTTAGCGTTTAATTTTTTTTCTTTCTTTTACCACTCAAAATAACTTCAATACATTGGTGTCATGGGCTATTTATCGACACCAATCTTCTAATAACAACAGTATAAGTACACAGATGTTTATAAAAGCTTATTCTTTATTTGGACGATCGAAATAAAATATTTTAAGTTCGTTTACAGGGTCCAGCAAAATTGCGTTAACAACAATTATTTTTTATTTGGTACTATGCTGAATATCTGGCAGGGTTGCTTCTACAAATTTCTCCTACTCATGCTTATTAAATTCAGCTCAAAAAATATATGTGTATTTGAAAGAGTTTTATAACAGACGCGTTTGGCGAATTTTATACTTCCTGATCACTATGAAAAATAAAAATGCTCAATAATAAAATAGTATTCGCTCGTGTTCGCCTTAAACGGTTATTTATCTGTTTACATGTCTTTCTTTAGATTTTTGTATTAAGTTACTAGATATACACGATCTTAAGAAAGCCGTATTCTTTTGGAAAAGATTTGCCAGTTCTACCAAATACTCCAGTGATTCAGCATAGGTGATTGAGTGTGATTAAGGCAAACCTGCGCGAGGGGTATCTGCCTCAGATGAGGGATGCCTTTGTAGGAGGACTTTCTAAGGTGTTCTAACGCGTATCCACGTGACATCTGGAGAAAACCTACTAAAACTCCAAACCGTTAGATCGGCGACCGCGCGTTGGGACCCGAACCCGGGACCTTCGCACTTCGGCCATTTACCATTTTCAGTGGTAGATTCAGCATAGTGATGGTCATTGTGTGGATTTTTAGTTAAAACACTATTTTGTCCCTTTTAATTAACGAAGGTTAAAAGAGTTGGTTCATGCTTATTAAATTGTCACAATCGTCCCCAAGGTCACAAAGTATTCAAATTAATCGCTGATATTGCAAAAATAACATGACGAGATTTGAGAATTAAGAGAGAGAGACACAGAGAGGTGACCTTTCAAAATATGCTAACATTTTATTTTTGCTCTTTTTTCTTGAGGAAGAAAAACGTTTTATAGTTTTAAGTAAAATGACATTTATTTTAAGATTTTATTCTCTGTTTAGGGCAGTGTTTCTCAACCTTTTTTGGTTGACGGCACACTGAAAATATCTGGGACTATTTGCGGCACACTTGAATATAAAAAAATGCAAAAGTTGTATTATACAAAGAATAGATAATATAAATAACTATAAAAAAATTTTACTGACAAAAAAGTTTTCAGTGAAAGGGCTGAGCCTGCTTTTTTTAACAAATTAAATCTATACGTGGTTCAAAAGTTGCGAGACAAGTTTGCATTTCATCGTCAACTGTTAAAAGTCTTTCTCGTTTTTTGGACTTGATTTCAGTTAGAGCTGAAAATTCATACTCGGAGAACCACGAGGATGCAAAAGGCAAAAGAATTCATACAGCTTTCAAGCTGATTCGAGGGTATGAATTTTTTGCGGACAGCCAAAAACTCTTCCAAATTTTTCTCGAAGAAAGTGGAACGATAAAACATATCGTTTCTCAAACCAATGAGCTGTTCTTTTTCTGCTACTGTCAAATTTTCTGTTTTCCAGATTATAAAAGGGTTCATCAACCATTCGTGTTCTTAAACAGAAAGAGGGAAAGTAGCTTTTAAGTGATGTTTGAATTTCACCAATTGTGCTAATAAATTCGTCGGCAATTTTGTTTTTGACTGGGATTCATTGACATCGGAAAAACATTCAAAATTTCCTTTTGATACTTCAGCTTTCCACAGCGTTAAATTTTCTTCAAATGACTTCACTTTGGAAGTCGATATCACGATATTCTCAGAGGGACCTTGAAGACTTTTATTCACAGAGTTCAGTTTTTCAAACAAGTCCGAGAGAAACTGAACTTTGAGCTACCAAATCACGTCAAGAAAAGAAAAATCAACAGATGACTTTTCGATCTCCACGAACAAAATCACTTCTGCTTTCAGGTGTATAAGCCGTTTTAAAACCTTTCCTTTTGAAAGCCAACGCACTTCAGTATGATATAAAAGAGTTTTGTAATCTCAATCCATTGCATTGCATAGCTGAGAGAAAAATCGGGATTTAAGAGGTCGACTCTTGATGAAATTGACCACTTGGATGACTTGGTTCAGAACAATCAACATATCTGGTGTTAAAGATTTTGAAACGAGAAATTCTCTGCGAATCATACAGTGGACACTTATCAGGATTTTCTTGGCGCGCAAATGCAATAAATCCTTTTTTGTTTCCCAACATTGATGGACACCTGTCACGTGTAGATGGCCGATGATCGTAAGAAGACGATGGTAGGTATGTAAGTTGTTGTCACATGTGTTACGAAGAATCTTGAAGAGCACCAACACTGCGTTGAGCTGAAAAAAGAAATGCATCGAGCACCATAGAAATATATTTAAGATTTACCTGCGAATGCAGAGCAGTAAAAAGAAAGTTACTGTTAAAGTGACATCATAACTATTTCACTTCGAATGAGAGAGAACTATGTCCTATTACAAGAACGCTGGAAATCACAATAGGTAACGATGCACAAAAAAATGGAAATTCACCAACGTAGGAGGTGTCCTACAAATTATTGACCCATCATGCTGTTATGGAAAACATAGACATCTTCTTAGGGTTTGTCGATTTTGCCACCTACCGAAAGGAGCACAGAAGAATTTGCGACACTGGTAGAATAACACATTATGAAGAATCATACTCTTGAGGGAATCACAGAAAAAGGCGATAGGCTGCATGTCTTTTATTAGCTTTCCAATATGATGTCACAAGAAGTCACACACCATCATCAAAAATATTACAAAATTATAAAAATTCAGGTTTAGTTACCTGGTTAAAAATGTATTACATAGGAGTACATTCAATAATTATATACATGGGAGAATATGAAAAAAATCCTCCAGTGTTAAACTCCCTCAGAATTACGGAGCCTTACGTGTCGGTGGGCAAAGGCCGCCTCACTTGAAGTACGAACCTTGCCACACCGAGATCCAACAGCCCAACTGGACAATATTGACCGTTAATCTTAAATAGTAAAAGTAAGGGTTTCTCGTTTGTTCTCAAACAATCTCGAGACGCCAGCAGTATGCTCCTTTACACAGAAGAAAAAGCCGCAACAAAAAACATCTGCTGCAGCCAGAGCAGACCATATGAGAAAAAAGCTGTTATTATTGTTATTTTCTTTTAGCAGGCGAAAAGAGCAGGGAGAAAAACTGGCGTCAACTGTTATATTATTTTTATTTTGCAGCTGATAAGAGCGAAAGGGGGGAAATAAAGTTACACTCTTGTGGTTTTGTAAAGGGGCCCCATGAAGGGGAAAAGAATACGTTGTGATTTTGACGAATAATTCCAAAGTAATTAAAATATAAAAAATATGTCCTATTTGATCAAAGAGCAACAGGACATATACTCCCCCAAGTTTTCAGAAAAAAAGCACATGTTCAGCATAAATATTAAAACAGTATATCAATCAAAGTCCATTAACATTAAAAAAAATTGCATAAAGTTCTTGCAGAAAACCTAAAATTGTCTGTCTTGAGTTCTTATTATACAGTCTATTTGGTACACTAAAAAAAGTTCACGAAATCTAAAACTGTAGTGAAGTTCCTCACGTTGCTGGTATTGTCAGTTGTAAAAGCTCATCAACGGTTCTTAGATATACAATCTATACAGTTTCAATACTTCAGTAGTATCTGATACCAAAATGAAGATAACATTTCACACAAAAATTCAGTATAAAATTTTCAATAAAAAGGTAGCTCGGGTTTTGTTATATCAAAAAGAGTTCTAATTTTTTTTTTGTTTGGAAGTGGTACCACTTGCAGCCATTGAAAAATATTTTAATACAACATTGTTCTTATTTAAAACGTAAAAAAAGATTCCTATTTTGAAAGAAAAGGACACACAAAATAAATATATTTCCTTTATCTCATATTTAACATTATAAAAACAACACAAACTTATTCAACCTTTTTTTTAAATATAAAATTTTCAATAAAAAGGTAGCTCGGGTTTTGTTATATCAAAAAGAGTTCTAATTTTTTTTTTTTTTTTTTTGGAAGTGGTACCACTTGTAGCCATTGAAAAATATTTTAATACAACATTGTTCTTATTTAAAATGTAAAAAAAGATTCCTATTTTGAAAGAAAAGGACACACAAAATATATATATTTACTTTATCTCATATTTAACATTATAAAAACAACACAAACTTACTCAAACTTTTTTTAAACATAAAATTGTGAAAAAAGTGTTAAAATTCAAAAAATGAAAAATTGAAATGTCTTTGGTATACATTGTAACAAAGGAAAATTGCAATTGTAGCATTGCAAAGCTAAAACTTTTCGCTGAGATAGCTTCTCCCCCCCCCCCCCAAAAAAAAAGGAAAAAGTGCTAATCAGCTGAAAAGAGAAAAAGTAATTAAAATCCATATAAAATTCCTAGACTAAGAGAGAGGATCACAGAATATAATACTTATATTCTGTGGCCATACGAAAAGTTTGGCCGAAGACTGGAAATCCCAAAGTCGCACAACGACACAGTCCAGTAACAATTGAGATAAAAAACAAAAAAAAATTGAGTGCAATAGCTTGATTTCACTTACATCAAACTGGATTTCTTCCAATTACTATAGAAGAAGGGGGGAGGACAGTAGAAGAACAAAAAATGTTAATGTTTACCACATTGTTATTTTCTTCTAATAGTTCTCATTGTTCTAATTTATATTGCCACACAACCATGTCACAACTGAATTATGGCAAAATAAATATATATATATATATATATTAAATGTATTACAACAATTGAAAAAAAAAGAAAGGAACAGGTTCAATACAAACAGGTGATCAGGCTATTCGCATTGAAAGTGCCCAGCAAAAAACAAAAAGGTAAATTAATTTTTACGTGGCCTAAAATTATAAGAGTGCGAGGTAGGAACCTGATAGTGACTGAACGAAACTAAACGAAAAATGTTCGAGAATAGAAAAGAAAAAAATCTCTTAAAATTTGAGCTAGCTTTTGTGAAAAATGTTTAGGGTCCTTAATTTATCAAAGCTCTGATTTCACTAGAATCTATTGCCATCTAAACGGTACGTTTAATGTCGGTTCACTCATAAAAAACTAAAGATATGTATAGATAGTAACATTTAAGCATTAAGTGTACGATAAGTATTATCCTGGGCGTTAAATCACACACATTCATTATCACAACATCAATCACAACATATTCATACACCAGTTCCACACTGCTTCGGAAAAGCAGTAATAACTTGACCAACTTGACCAACCAGCCTTGATTTCACGACAACAGGTGGCTGATGAAAAAAAGTTAGAAAGTTCTTTTCCGATTATTTTTCTGGTTTTTGTAATTGAAAATACATTTAAATATATTGATAAGAACAAGGCATAAGGATATATATATATTTTTTTTGGTATTCGAGAAAATATATTTATCCGTATTTATCCATACTGCCGTTGAAATAACGTTAAAATGATATTCAGTGTCAAGTGCTAAACGTACAATTTACTCATACCTTCTCGTGGACTTCGTTTAAAGGAGCGCTTGTTCACGCAGAAACACCATTTGCAAACAAGCAATAAGTTATGCACAAGCTATTGCAACATGCGCGCGTTTAGAGGCAAATGCTTTACACGCAAATGGGAAACTAGTACGTCTAGTTCTCATGTTAAACCGCTGAAGGGCACGACCAGTCATATTTTCAACACGCTTTTATTACTTTCACCTTTATGGATTAACGCGATGGACTCTTGGAATTCAATTTTTATCTACTTCGACAAATTTATTCAACATTTTTCAGGCATAAAAAAAAATCCGTGGCAGTACGACATCATTAAAAATTGCGTAAGTAACATTTATATTTTTTTCCAGGAGCTCTCAAAAGAATTCTAGTATATCACGGTCAGGTCATTTTAGAGACATTAATTAAATAATTTCAAGAACTATAGTATAAGTATACATACATTTACAAAGGCTTATTTTTCATTGAATCATTAGAAATTCTATTTTAACTTCTTTTAAAATGTAGAGATAAATTGCATTGACAGTGATTAAGTGTATTTGATGCTATGTTCAAAATATCGTCCAGCTGGACGACGGTACATCGTTATACATCTCCATTATAAGAGAATTAAAAATACAATACGAATGGTAATCACCCGGATTTCAGTCATCGGAATTAGAGAGCAGATTATGATTTTTATAATGTTAATATTCCTTGTCACGTTACGCTGATTCATTTCTTGTGATTTGAGTTCGAGAAACCTAGTAACGATGATTGGCACTTAACCCGTGCGTGGTTGGCGATGATTGGCGATCGACGTTTACTACGAATCGGTTCTTAAGGTGAAACCCTCAGATGGAACACGAAGCAGCGGAGTCCCACGTCATCCTATGAAAAAAACGATTTCACTCATAGCATTCACAAGGCCGTAGCCAAGGGGTGGGGGGTGGGGAGTTCTGATATTCTCTGGTTAGTGTATAACAAAACGAAAAAGGTTCGAGAATAGAAAAGAAAAGTTTCTCTTAAAATTTGAGCTTCGTTTTGAGAAAAAGGCTTAGGGTTCTTAATTAATAGAAGCTTTATTTCACTCGAATCCGTTGAAATCTAAACTGTGCGTTTAATGTCGGTTAACTCTTAAAAACTAAGGGAGTGTACCTTCAATACCATTTACGCATTAAGTGTAAGCAGAAAGAACTATCCTAGGCGTCACAGTAACATACGCTTAATAAACAACAAATTTGCCAGACACAAATTTCACACCGCTCAGAGGAAACAGCCGTAACTTGACCATGGGCGCACAATTTATGCAGCTAAACTGATTTTAAAAGTTAGAAAGTTACTTCATTTTTTTTTCTGGTTGTAATGGACATTAATATTAAATACAGGATGGTTATAATTAAACTTCCCCTACAAACAGCTTTCTGCACCTATAAACGGTGAGCAGATTACTACCAAATTTGGCATACGGTCTGTACGCGAGATGCGCTCAAGAGAATTTTTCAGAACGTTTAGTTAAAAACTTGTCCTCGCGATGGCACTTCTTGGTGAATTTACCTCAAATATTACACAAATTAGTGAGTAAATGCTCAAAAACTATTAAATCTTAAAATAATTTGTATATTTCGAATTAGCCATTTCCATCATTAAATTTTCCGTTTTTCATGCAAAACATCACCTACTAGAATTTTTTTTAAGTATTGTTGTTGATTTTTTGGAGAAGGGGGGATCCGTCTTACGCATATCATGTACAGCCAATATACCAATCTTCTTTACAATCACTTCTCCCGTTTTAGCTATAGAGAACTGTTCTTAGGGGAAATTTAGCTATATTCACCCTGCATATAGATATGAACAAGTCATACAGATTTTTAAAAAAATAATTTTTGGTATCCGTTAATGTATATTTATCCGTACTGCTTTAAAATAACGTTATTCAATGCCAAGTGGCAAGCATACAATTTACGCATACAGGAGCTACGGATACAGAAGAGCTTCTTCACGAAGAAACACTGTTTGCAACACAATAAGTTATGCAGAAGCTATTGCAACATGCGCGTGTTTAGACGCTGATTTTTTACTCGATAATGGGAAGCTCGTGCGTCGCTTTCTCATGGTAAACCGCTGAAAGGCACAACCAGTCATATTTTAAACACGCTTTTATTACATTCCAATTTATGTATGAACCCGACGGAGTCTTGTAATTTAGTTCTTACCTGCTTCCACTAATTTATTGAGCATTTTGATAGCATATAAAAGGTCCGTGTTAGTACGACATCATGGTAAATTGCGTAAGTAAAATTATATTTTTTTTCCAGGAGCTCGCAAAAGAATTCTTGTACATCACGTCAAGTCAATTTAGAGACATCAATCCAATAATTTCAAGAACTATAGTCTAATTTTACATACATTTACAAAGACTTATTTTTCATTGAATCGATGCAAATAATATTTTAAGGGGACTTAGTACCTTTAAACGACCAAAAAATCGATTTTTTCACAAATAATTTTAATAAAAAATTCAGATTGTTAGGAGTATTTTAAAACAAACAGCATCAAAATCGAACGAAAAGTATGCTCGCAGCAATTAAAAGGATAGAGCTAATATGGACTTTCCCTTTAAACCCACTATCAAGAAACTTGATTTTCTCACTTTCTGATTTTTACACTTTCCCACAAGATTTTATAAAATGTTATGCATGGAAAGTTATGAAATTTTACCTATAGGTTGAACATATAGATCTTTATTCTCTGAACCTCAGATTTGATTATGAAAAAAAAGTATTTTATTTTATAACATGATGAATGACCGAATTTTAAAATTATTGAGATTTTTATATCATGTTATAAAATAAGGTCATAAAATATTTGGTATAAGGTTATAAAATATTTGGTCCCATTCTCAAATCTGAAGGTGAGAGAATAAAAATATATGCATACAACCTATATGTAAAATTTCATAACTTTGTTCAAAATATTGTGGGAAAGTGCAGAAATCAGAAACTGACAAAATGAAGATTCTTTACACTGCGTTTATAGGAAAAGTCCATGTTAACTTTATTGCTTTTAAATTGCTGCGGACGTAATTTTCATTCGATTTTCATGCGGTTTGTTTTAATATATTCCAAACTATCTGAATTATTTTTTTAAATTATTCAATCAATTTTTGAAAAATTGATTTTTTAGAAGTAAGGTACGATGTCCCCTTAACTTCTTTTACAAGGTAGAGCTAAATTGCATTGACAGTGATTAAGTGTATTTGATACTATGTACAAAATATCGTTCAGGTGGACGAAGATGCATTGTTATACATCTCCATTAATACTAGAGAATAAAACATACAATACGAATGGTAAACAACCGGATTTTAGTTACCGGAATTAATGAGCAGAATTTAATTTTTATAATTTTCATATTCCCTATCACAATTTAACGCTTGTGCATTTGTTGGGAGATCAAGCAATCTGGCAACGGTGAAAGCAGTTGCTGGAATTCGTTCACAAGACAGGTATCGTTCTGCCCTACTTCTACGCTGCATATACGAAACCTAACATCGCTGTCCTAGAATGAAGCTGTGTCTTTGGTTAAATCTAAAATATTACGCTAGACGTGTGCGTGTGTATTTGAATGTTAATTACGTATAAAAGAAATAAATTTTTACATAATTTCTTTACTTTCATACTATTTTAACGACAATATTTCCTTCCCTAAGACAAGAGAAAAAAATTGTAATGAAGAGCTGAAAAATGTAAGATTATTTTAACAATAATTGAAGCTGGCATGTTGCGTTTTCAAGGTTAACCAATGAAGCGTACAACCAATCATGTTTTCAACACGCTTTTACAGCTTTCACCTTTATGTATGAATGCGATGGAATCTTCTAATTCAATTTTCACCTACTTATTTAATTTACTTAAAATTTTGCTTACATTTGCAGAATCCATGTCAGTACGACACTGTTAAAAATTGTGTACTGAGCGTGTAATTTTTTTTTTCTTTCTTTTACCGGAGTACTCAAAATAACTGCAATACATTGATGTAGCAGAATATATATCGACATTAATCTACTTAAATAACAATAGTATAATATACACGCGTTTATAAGGCTTTTACTTCATTTAGACGATCGAAACAAAATAATTTTAAGATCCTTCACAGGGTCTAGCAAAATTTCTTTAACAACAATACATTTTATTTGGTACTATGCTCAAACTCTCTCCAAGTTTGACGATGATACTCGTATATAACCGCATGTCAATACATTGTCAAAGTTAGCTTAAAAAATGCAGAAGACCACAAAATGTGTAAACACACCTAAATCTGTAAGTCGAATTTTTTCATGATTACAATGGTACATTTTCGAAAAGTAATAATAATGCTCAATTATAAAGAAGTATTCGCTTGTGTTGAGCCTTATACGGTTATTTATCTTTTTCCATGTCCTTCTTTAGATTTTTATTCTATAGTTACTAGATATATACGAGCTTAAGAAAGCCGCATTCTTTTGGCCAAGGATATCCAGTTCTACCAAACTCTACGATACTGCAGTTATTGAGCATAGGTGATGGTTCACTCATTCTGTGATTTTATAGTTAAAACACTATTTTGCCCCTCTTTAATTAACGAAGCTTAAAAGAGTTGGTTCTAATGTATTAATTTGTCTGAATCATCCCCATGATCCCAAAGTATTCAAACGAATCACTGATAATGCTAAAATGACAAGACGAGCTTTGAAAACTAAGAGAGAGACAGGGGACCTTTCAAAATATTCTAACGTTTTATTTTTGTTTTTTCTTGGGATACATAAATCTTACAATGTTTTAAGGAAAATGACATATATATTTTTAAGCTTTGTTCTCTGGTTAGTGTAAAACTAAACTAAAAAGTTCGAGAATACACTTATAAAAATTTACTGAAATAAACGATCATTTTCTGGCAGCGAGACAATGCAACACCTCCTAGAAATGGAAAGCCTTACAACAGCTACGTCATCAAGCTTTGACGTCATCATTTGGCCTGTATTTAAAAGTTTGATTTTGACAAAATAAAGCTACTAAAAATTTCTGGTGAATTTACCCATGATTTGCAATTATTTAATAATTTGAGATAAAAAATATAATTTTCCGACAAATGGCAATTTTTAATCATAACTAATTAGATAATATTATAAGGAAATAGATCATACTGAATAATTTTGTGTGAGAAAGATATTTTAATTTTAATGTTTAATATAAGATATTTTCTAATAGTTGTAGAATTTACCAGATATTTTTAATAGTTTTATTTTATGAAAATAACATTTTTAAATGTAGGCCAAACGATGACGTCAAAGGTTGGTGACGTAGGAGTTGTAAGGCTTTCTATATGTAGGAGGCGTTGGACAATGACGGTTTTAACATTTCCGGTGTCGGAGAAAACGGTTAATTTCTCTTAATTTTTATCTTACGAATTTTTACCTTCCCTTAATTTTTATCTTACAGAAATGCTAACATGGTTAAACCAACTGTAAGATATAATTAAAACAACAAACAAATTTATTTACATGAAAAAGGTAAAAAAGTACTGACGGTTCACTTCTTTGAGTCGAAGAAAACATAACTTCATTAAGCAAAATCTTTAGCAAAAATATCCCCTCCATATTTAAGTTGAATTTATTTCACAACTCTCGATATGAAAAAGAGGCATTTGGATTTTGGATATAAAATAAAATTATCACAGGCGAATACACTGAGAAGTAAGCTTAGTCGTGCCCACTGCATTAATGTAGCACCCACAGCAAAGGACTTAGCATTAAGTAAAATACTATACTCCAAATAGCGTCAGTCGTCGGTTACATACATAATGCGACGATAATTTTGCACGTTTAAGGGATCTTAATTCCAACTTGAACTGCAGGCAGAATGAGTAAAAACATATTGCATTCAAAATTGCTAAAATCAGCTTTGTGGGTATTATTTTGATTACGAGCGGAAACGACTCGGAGATATGTCATTCGTTCCAGCTTGCAGTTAAGAGAAGGAGAGCGGAAAATGCCCTTATAGAACTAGACTTCAGATGATTGACAGATAATTTTCGTTTTTAACAAGAACTTCCGTTAAAAAACAGTAAAAATGCTCTATTCACCAATAAGGGAGATTTTCACGTGAAAACCAGGTTGACATTGTCTGTGAAATTCAGATTTTTTTTATAGCAGTGCAGAAAAGAAAAGTTTCTGTTGAAAGTTAAGCTTACTTCTGCGAAAAAGCTTTAGGGTCCTGAATTTATGGAAGCTCTGATTTCACTCGAATCCGTTGCCATCGAAGCGGTTAAAGTCATATAATAACATCATGTTTGTTAACCAATTTCGTCATTTCGGTGAAATGCCGGTTAACTCAAAGAAAACTAAGGGTATGTGCATTTAATACCCTTTTTGCATTGAGTGCACGCAGAAAGTATTATCTTAGGCGTCACAAACACACACACGCTCATTAAATGAAACAAAAAAATTTCCTACAAAAATTCTACACTGCTTAGGAAAAGCAGTCGTATCTTGCCCTATAGCATATGTTTGCCAACACCTGGGAACATTACGTCATCAGTACGTCATCAGTAGGTCTCCTGATATGCTGTCACAGTTTTATTTTCACAAAATAAAATTATTTAATGGGGGTAAGGACCTACATACCCTAAAATAATCGAACTTTCAAAAATATTCTTACAAAATAATTCAGAATGTTACAAACATTTAAAAAAAACCACATCAAAATGAGTCGAAAATTGCGTTCAGTGTTATTTTGTGATTTGTGTAATTAACCCATTTATGCCTAGCGTCCCTTTTTTGGGACGGCATTTTCGCTATCAGTCGAAAACGTTATTTATTTTTCCTAGCCTTTTTTCGCGAGTATTGAACTTCAATTCCACAAAATATTTTAATATGGCCAAGTAGGATGTTGACATTTCAATTTTTATACATAATGATTTTAAATGAAATCATCTCTTGTTCAAAAAGTTGACATCAGAATATTATCAATGACTGATGGTGTTAGCAAAAATCGAAGAAAGTCGCAAAAATATCCAGGCACGAATGGGTTAAGGCAACGCTGCACTAGGGCGATCTGCCAAGGATGGGGGGTGCCTTGGTAGAAGGACTTCGTAAGGGGTTTTAACGCGCATTCACGTTACATCTGGAGAAAACCTACCAAAATCTCCAGACCGTTAGATGGACAGCCGCGCGATGGGAGACCCGAACCCGGAACCTTCACACTTTGGCCTTCTACCATTTTCAGTGGCATAACCACTGTGCCATGGTGAGGAAAAATTGCGTTCACAGAAGTTAGAAACAAAAGCTAACCTAGACCTTCCTTTTCAGCGCAATGCAAACAAACTTGATTTTCTCAGTTCCTGATTATTACACTTACCCGCAAGATTGGAAAAAAGTTATGGAAATGGAATGTTATGAAAATTTACATGATTGTTGCATGTATGTATCTCTCTTCTCAGAACATCAGTATTCAAAATAGGACAAAAATATTTTATTTTATAGCATGATAAATCGTAAAAGTTTTAATAATTTTAAAATTGTGTGACATTTTTACTTTTAAAAAAATATTGAAATAATAGACAATTTTAAAATTTGAGGTTTAGAGCATAAAGGCCCTATCTAGCTTTAATTTGACATAAAAGTTTAGGCTCTAATATGTACTTAAAAAATTTATTTTGCAGCAATTGGAGGTAAGTAAAAATATTTTTTCCTATGTTTGTGTATATATTTTTAGTTACTGAGAAAAATACATTTACTTGATTTCAAAAACAGGTTTAATTTTTAAAACCTATCATCGTGTTCTACAAGTTGTGAAATTTTGATTTGAAAACAAGCAGAAGTTTCCTCTTTATGATGAATGGAAAAGATTTTATCGAAAAAATCACAAATTTTGGTTTCGAAAGATCCTTATCCCTCTTAAAATTTCTGGCGAATACTGAAAACATTAGACAATAGTTTGAGTTTAAAAAAAGTGAAATACCGTTCGGTTACAAAATAATTCATAAAGACCTATTTCTGCATCATATCATATAGTAATTACTGATGGTTAAAAGTTGCTATTTTTCGAAAAATTAAATTTTTTATCAGAAATTAATAACATGTTTTATGCTGGAGAAAATTCACCGTAAATTTCAGATAACTTAATTCTTCGAAGATAAAACTGTGATGACAAGAGAGTTTCGCTTCTCAGGCTTTCTCTGTTTAGGAAGTTGTGATTTTACCCCAAGCAGATGAACTGATTAAAAAAGTTAGATAGTTTGTTTTTAATTATTTTTCTGGTTGTAATGGATATTACAATTAAATACTATGTTGATAACACAAGGCATAAGGTTTAATTTTTTTTTTTTTTTTGGTATGTGATACGTGATGGTACGTGACGTATTTGGTACTTGAATGCATATTTATCCGTATTATTTCGTACTGCCGCTGAAATTACGTTAAAATGTTATTCAATGACAAGTGATAAAAATGCAATTTACTCGTACCTTGTCTTGGGCTAAGGTCAGAGCAGCGCTTTTTCACGCAGAAATACTGCTCGCAAACAAGCAACTCATTTCGGTCAAATATCGGTAAACTCACAAAAAACTAAGGGTATGTACTTTTTATACCATTTATACAATGAACGTACGTACGAAGTATTATCCTATGCGTCTAAACACACACACTCATTAAATTAACCGCAAATTCTTTCATACACAAATTCCACACTGCTTAGCGGAATTATCAAGAGCAGTAATTTCCTGTTCGACATTACACGCTGACACCTGTAGGTGAACTCGTTAAATAAATTAGAAAGTTATTTTCTCATTATTTTTTCTTGTTATTAAGGGGTATTACAAATAAATATATTGTAAAGAACATAGCAGAAAGATTAAAAAAATAATTTTTTGGTATTCGAGTATTGGATGTATATTTATTCGTATTTATCCGTACTGACGTGGAAATAACGTTAAGATGATATTCAATCCCAAGTGACAAACAACTCGTCTTGGGCTACGGTTAAAAGAGCTCTTTTTCACGCAGAAACACTGTTTGCAAACAAGCCATAAGTTATGGACAAGCTATTGCAATATGCGCGAGTTTCGACGAAGTTTCTTTACACGCTAATGGGAATCTTGTACGTTAGCCCTTTTATGTGTAACCGCTGAAGGGTGCAGCTAAACATATTTTCAACATGCTTTGATTACTTTCACCTTTATGTATTAACGCGATGGAGTCTTTTAATTCCATTTCTACCCACTTTCACAAATTTATTCAACATTTTGCAGACACATAAAAATTCCATTACAGTACAACATCATTGAAAATTGCGTAAGTATTTGATTCATAGCATCCACAAGGCCGTATCCACGGCGGGCTTTCAGAGTTCTGGTATTCTCTGGCTGGTGTATAACTAAAGGAAAAGTGTTCGAGTATAGAAAAGTTTCTCTTAAAATTCGAGCTTACATTTGTGAAAAAGGTGTAGGGTCCTTAATTTATGGACGCTCTCATTTCACTCGAATCCATTGCTCGAATCCATCTAAACGGTGCGTTTACTGTCGGTTAACACTTACAAAACTCTGTGTATGTAGCTTTAACACCACTTACGCATTCAATGTACGCTGAAAGAATTATCATAGGTATCACAGTAACACACGCACATTAAACGCCAAATTTGTCAGACGCAAATTTCACGCGGCTTTGATAAATCAGTTGTATCTTGACCGATGACACGTAATTTATCCCAACAAGTAAACTGATTAAGAAAGTTAGAAAGTTATTTTATTATTTTTATGGTTGCAATACAATATACAGGATGGCTGTAATTAAATTTCTCCTGCAAACAGCTTTATTCAGCAGTAACCGGTGAGCAGATTACTACCATATTTGGCATACGATCTGTGCCAACACCTCCAAGATAAAGAAAGCCTAACAACTCCTATGTCACCTAGCTTTTACGTCGTCATTTGCCCTGTATTTAAATGTTTTATTTTCACAAAATAAAGCTATAGAAAATTTCTGGTGAATTTACACATGAATAACAATATTTTAATAATTTGAGATAAAAAATATAATTTTATTACAAATGGCAGTTTTTAACTGTGACTAATTAGATAATATGATAAGGAAATAGATCGGAATGAATAAATTTGCATGAGAAAAGTATTTTAATTTTAATTTATTATTTAAGATATTTTCTAACATTTGTAGCATTCACCAGAAATTTTAAATAGTTTTACTTTATGAAAGTAAAACTGTGATGATGTCATTACTTGATGGCATAGAGATGACGTCAAAGTTTCAGTTGTCCACGAGATGTCCCTTCATGTGAAATCAGCTACTGAAAATTTTTTGAACTATTTTTTTAATACCTCGAGCGCATATCATGTACAGCCAATATACCAATCTTGTTTACAATCCGTTATCCCGTTTTAGGTATAGAGCACTGTTCATAGGGGAAATTTAGCTACAATCACCCTGCAAATAGATATGAACAAGAAATGAACAAGATAAAAAAAATAATTTTTGGTATTCGTGAATGTATATTTATCCATACTGCCGTTAAAATAACGTTATTCAATGCCAAGTGACAAACATACCATTTATTCATACCTTCTATTGGGCTACGCTTACAGAAGAGCTTTTTCACGAAGAAACACTGTCTGCAAACAAGCAATAAGTTATGCACAAGCTATTGCAACATGTGCGTGTTTAGACGTTGATTCTTTACTCGCTAATGGGAAGCTCTTGCCTCGTTTACTTATGGTAAACCGCTGAAGGGCACAACCAGTCATATTTTAAACACGCTTTTATTACATTCCAATTTAGCATGACCGCGATGGAGACATTAAAGTTTTACCTACTTTCACATACTTATTGAACATTTTGATGGCATATAAAAAATCCCTGGCAGTACGACATCATGAAAATTGCGTAAGTAAAATTATATTTTTTTTTTCCAGGAGCTCGCAAAAGAATTCCTGTACATCACGGTCATGTCATTTTAAAGACATCAATCCAATAATTTCAAGATCTATAGTATAAGTTTACATACATTTATAAAGGCTTATTATTCAATGAATCGATGCAAATAATATTTTAAGGGGCTTTAATACCTTTAAACTACCAAAAAATCGATTTTTCAAAAATAATTTTAAAAGATAATTCAGATTGTTAGGAATATTTTGAAACAAACAGCATCAAAATCGAACGAAAATTATGCCCGCAGCAATTAAAAGCAAAAAAGCTAATATGGACTTTCACTTTGAACACTTTATCAAGAAACTTGATTTTCTCAGTTTCTGATTTTTACACTTTCCCACAAGATTTTATAAAAAGTTATGAATGGAAAGTTATGAAATTTTACCTATAGGTTGAACATATAGATATTTATTCTCTGAACCTCAGATTTGATTATGGAAAAAAAGTATTCTATTTTATAACATGATGAATGACAGAATTTTAAAATTATTGAAATTTTTATGATTTATCATGTTATAAAATAAAGTATTTGGGTCCCATTATCAAATCTGATGTTAAGAGAATAAATATATATGCATACAACCTATATGTAAAATTTCATAACTTTTTAAAATCTTGTGGGAAAGTTCAAAAATCAGAAACTGACAAAATGAAGATTCTTTACTCTGCGTCTATAGGAAAAGTCCATGTTGGCATTATTGCTTTTAAATAGCTGCGGGCATAATTTTCGTTCGATTTTGATGTGGCTTGTTTTAATATCTTCCAAACTATCTGAATTGTTTTTTAAAATTATTTTTGAAAAATTGATTTTTTAGAAGTAAGGTACGATGTCCCCTTAACTTCTTTTACAAGGTAGAGCTAAATTGCATTGAGAGTGATTAAGTGTATTTGATACTATGTTCAAAATATCGCCCAGGTGGACGAAGATACATTGTTATACATCTCCATTAATAGAGAATAAGATATACAATACGAATGGTAAACAACCGGATTCTATTCACCGGAATCAATGAGCAGAATATAATTTTTATAATTTTCATATTCCCTATCTCAGTGTAAAGCTAATCAAATTGGGGTTTGTTCAAGCAATCTAGCAACGTGCAAAGCAGTTGCTGGAATTCGTTCACAAGACAGGTATCGCTCTGCGTTACTTCTACGCTGCATATATGAAACCTAACCTCGCTGTCCTAGAACGAAGCAGTGTCTTTGGTTAAATCTAAAATGTTACCGTAGACGTGTGCGCGTGTATTTGAATGTTAATTACGTATAAAAGAAATTTTTACATAATGTCTTTATTTTCATACTATTTTAACAACAATATTACCTAAGACAAGAGAAAAAAATATGTAAATAAGAACTGGAAAAGATAAGATTGTTTTAAAAATAATATTACCTTTCCTTAAACAAGAGAAAAAAATAAGTAATTATGAACTAAAAAAGGTAAGATAATACAGGATGGTATTAAAAACTATCCTGCTATGCAGGATACTTCGTATTAAACTTCTGGATACAGATCTCTACACCTAACTGGTGAACAGTTTGTAACAATATTTGGCATAGGCACTGCACATAAGATGAACTCAAGGAATTTCGAAAAAACATTAGTTTAGAAGATATCTACTAGATGGCGCTTTGTATATAAACAGCAATTTTAACAATGGAAATGGTTAATTCAAATTGTACAAAAAATTTGAACATTTATCCAAACATTTGTAAGTATTTATTAAATAATTTGGTCCATATTTTTCAGCAGATTTCAGCACGTAATGGACCACCTAGTGAGCATTCTTTAAGCGGTAATTCTTCTAAAACTTCCGCCAGCACATGTCTTGTACAGTCCATGTGCCAAGTTCGGCGCCAATCGATTCACATGCAGCAGTTTCAGAGAGCTGTTTATCTGCATAGAAAGTATAATTACAATCGTCTTGTATATACCTTTAGCTGACCTTATACTCAGCCGATTGAGATGATATTTTAGTTACAGTTATTCATCTATATGAGTTCGGAATTCGGTGATAGGCAACAAAGTGACATACACGTTTACGGTTACAGGTACAGAAATTAGAAATTTCCGAATGGCAACGATATTTTTCTGTCGTTTCAAAACGCTTCGCGGATACGAAAATTCAAAATTTTTTGGATCGGTGCCGTGCATCATAAAAAAAAAAATTACGTTATAGGCCCACAAGAAATAGCTCTGCGAACAGGTAAAAATACGATCTCGTACATGGAGAAAATTCGCATAGGATAGACGTTGTTGTTGTTGCGTGCGATTATGGCAAAGCAACACAAGGGCGATCTGCCAATGGGTGGAGCCTTGGTAGTAGGACTTTCTAATTGGTTCTGGCGCCTATTCACCGCATAGGATAGAAGAAAACGCTAATCACAGAAGAATGCTTATACCAGATATGGAGAATAAAACATTTATAAAGGATGGGTGGGAATATTGGTCTTTCAGTCGCCAGTTTGCGTATGCTGATGCAATGTGTCTGGCATAGGAAGTTCAACTGTTTTTTGCACGGGTATACCACGTCCGTTTTCGAAAATACAAATACCGTTCCAGCGCTCTTTTCGACTGTCATATGCGCTGAGTAATTTTCCACAGAAAAACATGGGCGCTATTATTAGAAAAATTAGAGCTTCTATATGTACAATTGTAACCGTGACATCCACTTAGTAGCCTTTCCCTGAATTCCGAACTCAAGCTACTGAATGCAGAACCGAACAACGCAGTGGCCGCCCGCGGTTTAAGCATTGTTCTCTTACGACCACCGTTTAAGTTTACACACAAATTTCCTGCATACACTATCGTGTCAATTAGTAGCTCATACGTAAATAAAGCGAAACAACTAAAGCAAGACGTTATTACGAGACCTAATGAACTAAACTAAATATATACTAAATAATATAAATTATATTATATAATTAATATATACTACAATGAGAATAAAATATATAATAAATATATACTACAATGAGAAAATAGATCACAATAATATATTTTTTTGTATCTTTTGTGGTGGGATTACGGCCAATTAATTAACTACACGTGGGCTCTAGGTCGAGGGATGAGATGACCTCGCGAGGGTGTTTCTAAGGATGTCCTATCACGGTTATTATGTATCAGATTGGAATTTAATTAGATTTTTAACTTCACATAATTTTAACTAGTTGTAGCACTCACCAGAAATTCTAAATAAATTTAGTATATGAAAGTAAAACTGTGATGTCGTGAAATCCGCGCATTTAAGTGTCACACCAGAGCTTCTCAAATGGAATTTTAATCTTAAGAAACAGTCTCAAGTTTAGGCAATTGATCGGCTTTTTCGATAGAATTCTAGCGCGCGCGTCTCAACGCAACGCCTCCTACACATAGAAAGCCCTACCACCCTACGTCACCAAGCTTTGACGTCATGACTAGACATGCGGAAGTGAGGTCATCACAGATTTAATTTCACAAAGTTAATTTTTTTAAATACCTGGTTAAAGCTACAAATATTAGCAAATATCTTAAATTAAACATTAATGTTAAAATACCTTTTTCATACAAAATTATTCATTATGATCTATTTCCATAACATATTATCTAATTAGTCATGGTTAAAAACTGTCATTTTGCGTAAAATTAGATTTTTTCTCTAAATTATTAAAATCGTATTATGCATGACTAAATTCCCCAGAAACTTTCAATAGTATAATTTTGTGAAAATAAAACGTTAAAACGTAGGCCTCGTGATGACGTCAAAGCTTGGTGACGTAGGAGTGATAACGCTTTCTATGTGCAGGAGGCGTTGGTCAACATGTCTTCAAAATTAACCAATACTGCATATACGCACCATGTGTTTACCACGAATAAGTGCTTAAGGCGAAAACCTCAGATGGAACTCGAAGATGTGGAGTACCATGTTAGCCTATGAGAAAATTGTTTTCATTCATAGCATCCGTAAAGCAGTAGCCAATGGGGGATCATCCCCCCGAAACTTTCAGGAACATATATTCCTGAAAGTTCCTTACATATATTACTATATGTAAAAGTAGAGTTACGAACTGCTTCAGAATATAATTAACAATTTTTTTGAACAGCAACTGTTCGCTTAAATTAATTCAAATATTCGAAGTCGAACGTGCGGGCCGATCGCCCTCTCCAAGAAACAATTAGAAAATTGCATTAAGTAATAAGTGGTTAATAATATTCCGGAGCTGTTGCGAACTCTAGTAGAAAGGTAGTAAAAACTTGCAACATTAAAATATAAAATTTGAATATTCAATATTTTTTGCGTAGTAAATGCACACAGAATGCGTAGTACAAGAGGCCCCGTTGGGGGCAATAATTTGAACCCCCTGTCTCTCAGACATATTTTTCAAACGGCTTTTAAAAAGCAGTTTAATCTTGACCGATTTCAATACCTATAGAACAAGACCACACGGTATACTAAAAAAAGTACAAAAGTTTTTACTTATTAATTTTTCTGGTTCCAAGTGTACCATTTACAGTAACTTTAACAAAATATTAAAGATAGAATTCACAACACTCTATTTTAAAGACTTCTAGAGCTCAGCTGTTAAAAGCTGCTATTCATTTAAAACAGAAAAAGTCAAATAAATGGATTAGAACAGGGCATAAATAGAGAAATAGTAACTTTTTGGTATTCGCTGATGTACATTTCTCCGTATTTATTCGTACTACAGTAAAAATGACGTTAAAATGATATTCATTGTCAATTGAGAAAATTGACAATGAATATCATTGTCATTACTACTTACATTGTCACTTACAATACTATTTGCACTCATATTTCTTCTTAGGTAACAGGAGCGCTTTTTCACGCAGAAACACTGCTTCCATACAAACAATAAATTATAGACAAACTGATGTTAACATGCGCGTGTGTTCAGACGCGTCTTCATTACACGCTGATAAGAAGCTGGTATGTTGCGTTTTCAAGGTTAACCAATGAAGCGTACAGCTAATCATGTTTTCAACACGGTTATACAGCATTCCACCTTTATGTATGAATACGATGGAATCTTCTAATTCAATTTCCACCTACTTATGTAATTTACTTAAAATTTTGCTTACATTTGCAGAATCCATGTCAGTACGACACTGTTAAAAATTGTGTACTGAGCGTGTAAATTTTTTTTTTCTTATACTGGAGAACTCAAAATAATTCCAATAGATTGCTGTAGCAGAATATTTATCGACATTAATCTACTTAAATAACAATAATATAATATGCAGGAGTTTATAAAGGGTTTTTATTCATTTAGACGATCGAAACAAAATATTTTAAGTTCGTTTACAGGGTCTCGCAGAATTACGTTAACAACAATTACGTTAAGTTGGTTCTATGGTCTAAATCTCGAAAAGTTGTCAAATTCAGCTCAAAAAATACATATGTGCATTTAAAAGAGTTTTATAAGAGACGCGTTTGGTTTCAGGAGTTTTATACTCCCTGATCACTATTAAAAATAATAATGTTCAATAATAAAATAGTATTCGCTCGTCTTGGGCCTTAAATGGTTAGGATATATATTAACATGTCTTTCTTTAGTCTTTTGTATTAAAGTTACTAGATATACACGATCTTAAGAAAGCCGCATTCTTTTGGCCAAGATTTGCCAGTTCCACCAAATACTCCAGTAATTCAGCATAGGTGATAGTCATTCTGTGTTTTTTTTAGTGAAAACACTATTCTGCCTCTCTTTAATTAACGAAGCTTAAAAGAGTTGGTTCCTGCTTATTAAATTGTCACAATCCTCCCCAAGGTCACAAGGTATTCAAGTTAATCGCTGATATTGCAAAAATAACACGAAGAGCTTAGAGAACTAAGAGAGAGGTGACCTTTCAAAATATTCCAACATATTATTTTTGCTCTTTTTTCTAGGAAAAGAATTTTTTTTTTACAGTTTTAAGTAAAATGACATTTATTTTTAAATTTTATTCTCTATTTAGAGTAAAACTAAACGAAAAATGTTCGAGAATAGAAAAGAAAAGTTACTCTTGAAAGTTGAGCTAACTTTTGTGAAAAATGTTTAGGGTTCTTAATTTATAAAAGCTCTGATTTCACTCGAATCTATTGCCATCTAAATGTGTACGTTTAATTTCGATTAACTCATAAAAAACTAAGGTTATCTACATTTAATACCATTTATCCAGTAAGTGCACGCAGAAAGTATTATCCTAGACGTCAACCACCAAAAAATCAACCACCAAATTTCTCATACTCCAGTTCCACACTCCTTAGGAAAAGCAGTCGTAACTTGACCTAGAGCACACAATTTACTACAACAGGCAGCTGATTTAAAAAAAAGTTAGAAAGTTATTTTCTTATTATTTTTCTGGGTTTTGTAATGGAAATTACATTTAAATATATTGATAAGAACAAGGCATAAAGATAAAAAAAAATATTTTTTTGTTATTCCAGAATGTATATTTATCCGTATTTACACTGAACTGCCATTGAAATAACGTTAAAATGATATTCAATGACAAGTGACAAACGTACAATTTACTCATATCTTCTCTCGGGCTGCGTTTACAGGACCGCTTTTTCACAGAGAAACACTGTTTGCAAACAAGCAATAATTATGGACAAGCTATTGCAACATGCGCGCGTTCAGACGAAGATTCTTTACACGTGAATAGGAAAACGTGTACGTCGGGTTCTCATGGTTAACCGCTGAAGGGCACGACCAGTCATATTTACAACACGCTTTTATTATTTTCACCTTTATTTATGAACGTGATGGAGTCTTGTAATTCAATTTTTACCTACTTCCACAAATTTATTCAACATTTTCAGGCATATAAAAAAATCCGTGGCAGTACGACATCATTGAAAATTGCGTAAGCAACATTTATATTTTTTTCCAGGAGCTGTCAAAAGAATTCTAGTACATCACGGTGATGTCATTTTAGAGACATTAATCCAATAATTTCAAGAACTATAATATAAGTATACATACATTTACAAAGGCTTATTTTTCATTGGAACGATGGAAATACTATTTTAACTTCTTTTACAGTGTAGAGCTAAATTGCATTGACAGTAATTACGTGTATTTGAGACTATGTTCAAAATATCGTCCAGCTGGACGACGATACATCGTTATACATCTCCAATATAAGATAATTAAAAATACAATACGAATGGTAATCACCCGGATTTTAGTCATCGGAAATAGAGAGCAGATTATGATTTTTATAATGTTAATATTCCTTGTCACGTTACACTGATTCATTACTTCTGATTTGAGTTCGAGAAACCTAGTAACGATGATTGGCGATCGACATTTACTACGAATCGGTTCTTAAGGTGAAACCCTCAGATGGAACACGAAGCAGCGGAGTCCCACGTTATCCTATGAAAAAAACGATTTCACTCATAGCATTCACAAGGCCGTAGCCAAGGGGGGGGGGTTCTGATATTCTCTGGTTAGTGTATAACTAAACGAAAAAAGTTAGAGAATAGAAAAGAAAAGTTTCGCTTAAAATTTGAGCTTCGTTTTGTGAAAAAGGCTTAGGGTTCTTAATTTATAGAAGCTTTATTTCACTCGAATCCGTTGAAATCTAAACTGTGCGTTTAATGTCGGTTAACTCTTAAAAACTAAGGGAGTGTAACTTCAATACCATTTACGCATTAAAGTGTAAGCAGAAAGAACTATCCTTCGCGTCACAGTAACATACGCTTAATAAGCAACAACAATTTGCCAGACACAAATTTCACACCGCTCAGAGGAATCAGCCGTAACTTGACCATGGGCACATAATTTATGCAGCTAAACTGATTTGAAAAGTTAGAAAGTTATTTCATTTTTTTTCTGGTTGTAATGGACATTATAATTAAATACAGGATGCAAACGCTTTTATAATTAAACTTCCCCTACAAACAGCTTTCTGCATCTATAACCAGTGAGCAGATTACTACAAAATTTGGCATACGGTCTGTACGCGAGATGCGCTCAAGAAATTTTTTTAGAACGTTTAGTTAAAAACTTGTCCTCGCGATGGCACGTCTTGGTGAATTCACCTCAAATATTGCACAAATTAGTGAGTAAATGCTCAAAAACTATAAAATCTTAAAATAATTTGTATATTTCGAATTAGCCATTTCCATCATTAAATTTTCCGTTTTTCATGCAAAACACCACCTACTAGAATTATTTTAAGTATTGTTGTTGATTTTTTGTAGGGGGGGGGATCCGTCTTACGCATATCATGTATAGCCAATATACCAATCTTGTTTACAATCACTTCTCCCGTTTTAGCTATATTCACCCTGCATATACACTCATGTCCATAAATTAAGGATAATTCAGAATCACACAGAAATTGATCTCTAAAATAAAAATTTCACCTGTGGAATGATCACACACATCTTGAAGTGTGACTTACCTGTCTAGAAGAAGAATATGCAAATTACAGGAAACCACCAGATGGCGTGGATGGTACGTCACAATGACGAGAGTGTAATATAGGGGTATATAAGGAATGTTGGAAAGGAAGTAAAATTGTTCACAAGCGCTGTGAAAGCCTTTCAGTGCAAAAACCGCATAGTTTTGGCACGAAGGAGGCATTTGGATGATGTTTTACGTGGCAGAATTATCGGACGACTGGATTGTGGACGTACCCAGCTGGAAGTATCCGAGGAACTTGGAATCGCCCAGAGTGTCATCTCCAGGCTTTGGCAACGATTCCAAGATGATGGTAATGTGAGTAGAAGTTACAGCACAGGTCGCCCCCGAGTTACAACGCCGAATGAGGACCGCTATTTGGCAGTTACTGCCAAAAGAAACAGACGGAGTACAGCATCAGACCTGTACCGTCAGCTCTCTTCAGCTACCGGTACGGCAGTTTCAAGGCAGACCGTGTACAGACGCTTAGGGCACATTGGTCTATATGCTCGTAGGCCTCTCAGATGTGTTCCACTTACCGCAACTCACTGTCGCCTGCGATTAACCTGGAGTAGAGAGCATGCATTTTGGACACCGCAACAGTGGTCTTGTGTGATGTTTTCCGACGAGTCCAGGTTTAGTTTGGAGTCTGATTCTCGCCGGACATTCATCTGGAGAGCGCCAGGTACCCGCTACTACCAAGAGAACACCATTGAAACACACCGTTACGGTGGTGCAGGATGGCTCGTTTGGGGAGCAATTATTCTTGGTTCCAGGACTGACCTGCATGTTCAGAGTGTAACGATGACAGGCCACATCTATCGGGATGTCATTCTGGAACAACATGTACAGTTGTTTCGGGGCGCCTTGGGTGCTGAATTTGTGTTTATGGAGGACAACGCCCGTCCTCACCGTGCAAACATTGTAGACGAATGCTTTCAATCGGAGGATATCACCCGTATGCATTGGCCAGCATACTCACCGGACTTGAATCCAATAGAGCATGTGTGGGATATGCTTGGCCGACGAATTGCAGCCCGTCAACCCCCTCCACCTGTCTACCGGAACTTCGGAGTGCATTGCTTGATGAGTGGTGTACTATTCCCCAAGATCAGATTGATCATTTGATACTCAGCATGCCTAGGCGTTATCAGGCCTGTTTTGCATCGTCCGGGAGACATACTCCGTATTAACCATCCTACTAACCATGTTATACTGTTTTTTGTAAATAGGTTCTTTTTTTGAAATTTGGTCAAGGGAGTAAAACTTGCAATTTTTCATTAATTATGTCCAAACATATAGCATCTTTTTTGCTCTTTACTTTTTGTTTAATAAATAGACTTTACACAAATAAGTCAAATTTGTTTTGCTTCTTTCTCTTTCTTTGTCTGAACTTCATTATCCTTAATTTATGGACATGAGTGTAGATATGAACAAGGCATGAAGATTTAAAAAAAATAATTTTTGGTATCCGTGAATGTATATTTATCCGTACTGCGTTAAAATAACGTTATTCAATGCCAAGTGGCAAGCATACAATTTACTCATACCTTCTATTGAGCTACGGATACAGAAGAGCTTCTTCACGAAGAAACACTGTTTGCAAACAAGCAATAAGTTATGCAGAAGCTATTGCAACATGCGCGTGTTTAAACGCTGATTTTTTACTCGCTAATGGGAAGCTCGTGCGTCGCTTTCTCATGGTAAACCGCTGAAAGGCACAACCAGTCATATTTTAAACACGCTTTTATTACATTCCAATTTATGTATGAACCCGATTGAGTCTTGTAATTAAATTTTTACCTGTTTCCCCTAATTTATTGAGCATTTTGATGGCATATAAAAAGTCCGTGTTAGAACGACATCATGGTAAATTGCGTAAGTAAAATTATATTTTTTTTCCAGGACCTCGCAAAAGAATTCTTGTACATCACGTCATGTCAATTTAGAGACATCAATCCAATAATTTCAAGAACTATAGTATATTTTTACATACATTTACAAAGGATTATTTTTCATTGAATCGATGCAAATAATATTTTAAGGGGACTTAGTACCTTTAAACGACCAAAAAATCGATTTTTCACAAATAATTTTAATAAAAAATTCAGATTGTTAGGAGTATTTTCACAGCATCAAAATCGAACGAAAAGTATGCTTGCAGCAATTAAAAGGATAAAAGCTAATATGGAATTTCCCTTTAAACGCACTATCAAGAAACTTGATTTTCTCACTTTCTGATTTTTACACTTTCCCACAAGATTTTATAAAAAGTTATGAATGGAAAGTTATGAAATTTTACCTATAGGTTGAACATATAGATCTTTATTCTCTGAACCTCAGATTTGATTATGGAAAAAAAGTATTTTATTTTATAACATGATGAATGACAGAATTTTAAAATTATTGAGATTTTTATATCATGTTATAAAATAAGGTCATAAAATATTTCGTCCCATTTTCAAATCTGAAGGTGAGAGAATGAAAATATATGCATACAACCTATACGTAAAATTTCATAACTTTGTTCAAAATATTGTGGGAAAGTGCAGAAATCAGAAACTGACAAAATGAAGATTCTTTACACTGCGTTTATAGGAAAAGTCCATGTTAACTTTATTGCTTTTAAATTGCTGCGGACGTAATTTTCATTCTATTTTCATGCGGTTTATTTTAATATATTCCAAACTATCTGAATTATTTTTTAAAATTATTTTAGAAAAATTGAATTTTTAGAAGTAAGGTACGATGTCCCCTTAACTTCTTTTACAAGTTAGAGCTAAATTGCATTGACAGTGATTAAGTGTATTTGATACTATGTTCAAAATATCGCCCAGGTGGACGAAGATACACTGTTATATATCTCCATTAATAGAGAAAAAGATATACAATACGAATGGTAAACAACCGGATTCTGTTCACCGGAATTAATGAGCAGAATATACTTTTTATAATTTTCATATTCCCTATCTCAGTGGAAAATAAATCGAATTGGGGTGTATTGAAGCAATCTAGCAACGTGCAAAGCAGTTGCTGGAATTCGTTCGCAAGTCAGGTATCTCACTGCTTTACATCTACGCTGCATATACGAAACCTAACCTCACTGTCATAGCAAGAAGCAGTGTCTTTGGTTAAATCTAAAATATTACGCTAGACGTGTGCGTGTGTATTTGAATGTTAATTATGTATAAAAGAAATTTTTACATAATGTTTTTATTTTCATACCATTTTAACAACAATTTTACCTAAGACAAGAGAAAAAAATATGTAAATAAGAACTGAAAGAGGTAAGATTGTTTTAACAATAATATTACCTTCCCTTAAACAAGAAAAAAATAAGTAATTAGGAACTAAAAAAGGTAAGAGAATACAGGGTGGTATTAAAAACTATCCTGCTATGCAGGATACTTCGTATTAAACTTCTGGATACAGATTTCTGCACCCAACTGGTGAACAGTGTGTAACAATATTTGGCATAGGCACTGCACATAAGATGAACTCAAGGAATTTCGAAAAAAACATTAGTTTAGAAGATTAGCACATTGAATGTAAATTACGTATAAAAGAAATAAATTTTTACATAATGTCTATATTTTCATACTATTTTACCAACAATAATTCCTTCCCTAAGACAAGAGAAAAAAATTTGTAATGAAGAACTGAAAAATGTAAGATTATTTTAACAATAATTGAAGCTGGCATGTTGCATTTTCAAGGTTAACCAATGAAGCGTACAACCAATCATGTTTTCAACACGCTTTTACAGCTTTCACCTTTATGTATGAATGCGATGGAATCTTCTAATTCAATTTTCACCTACTTATTTAATTTACTTAAAATTTTGCTTACATTTGCAGAATCCATGTCAGTACGACACTGTTAAAAATTGTGCACTGAGCGTGTAAATTTTTTTTCTTTCTTTTACCGGAGTACTCAAAATAACTGCAATACATTGATGTAGCAGAATATTTATCGACATTAATCTACTTAAATAACAATAGTATAATATACAGGCGTTTATAAAGGCTTTTTCTTCATTTAGACGATCGAAACAAAATATTTTAAGATCCTTCACAGGGTCTAGCAAAATTGCTTTAACAACAATTCATTTTATTTGGTGCTATGCTCAAACTCTCTCCAAGTTTGACGATGATACTCGTATATCTCCGCATGTCAATGCATTGTCAAAGTTAGCTTAAAAAATGCAGAAGACCACAAAACGTGTAAACACACATAAATCTGGAAGTCGAATTTTTTCATGATTACAATGGTACATTTTCAAAAAGTAATAATTCGAATAGTAAAAAAGGTAATTTCGAAAAGTAATAATAAAGAGCTCAATTATAAAGTAGTATTCGCTTGTGTTGAGCCTTATACGGTAATTTATCTTTTTCCATGTCCTTCTTTAGATTTTTATTCTATAGTTACTAGATATATACGAGCTTAAGAAAGGCGCATTCTTTTCGCCAAGGATATCCAGTTCTACCAAACTCTACCATACTCCAGTTATTGAGCATAAGTGATGGTTCACTCATTCTGTGATTTTATAGTTAAAACACTATTTTGCCCCTCTTTAACTAACGAGGCTTAAAAGAGTTGGTTCTAATGTATTAATTTGTCTGAATCATCCCCAAGATCACAAAGTATTCAAACTAATCACTGATAATGCTAAAATGACAAGACGAGCTTTGAAAACTAAGAGAGAGACAGGGGACCTTTCACAATATGCTAACGTTTTATTTTTGTTTTTTTCTTGGGATACAGAAATCTTTCAAAGTTTTAAGGAAAACGCATATATATTTTTAAACTTTATTCGCTGGTTAGTGTAAAACTAAACGAAAAATTTCGAGAATACACTGTTATAAAACTGGCAGCGAGACAATGACCGTTTTAACATTTCCGGCGTCGGAGAAAACGGTTAATTTCCCTTAAATTTTATCTTACGAAAAGGTGTCTCCCCGTTATTTTTAGTAACAGAATCGTCTTTTACTGCTTTTGAAAAACAAGTTTCTTTCCGTTATTTTCAGCCAAAAATTCTTTTTCTTTCCCTATTAGAGAAACTTATTTTTCTTTTTTTCCCATATCCCAAAGAAGGTTTTTAAGCATTATTTAAAGTTATGAAATTAGGTATTGTATCACATTTGAAAGACATTACGCCTTACGTTCCATCAAGTGACATTATTGGACAAAACCGGGTGCCTATACTTCCAAAAAGTAATTTATTTGCCCTAGAATATAGTTTTTATACATTAAAAAATAGTCATTTTTGAAAACAACATTCTAATTCATTCAATCACTTTGTAATACATTCAAATATGATTGAAGCACTTTATTAATGTAGTTATTTTACACGCGAGAAAAACTGTTCTAGTACAACTTTTCCAAATATATATACATTCATATATGTAGGTAGATGGATACACCACATTAGCAAAGTTTTTATGCATTTTTAGTTTTTAAAAGATGAAATTATCTTTTTGTAACTGCAACACCAGCTTCAGTAATTTTTTTTGAGGAGGGTGGGGGGGGGGGATGGAGGTGTTCCATGTAGGTGCTAAAACACCGGAGTTCATTCAAAACGTGTACATACATGTTCGTATAATGTTATAAGCGGGTGCACAGTTAAAAATATGTTTGAATTATTCGTTTTCTTCATTTTTTAATGAAGAGCTATAATCTATGAATATTAGCCAGACAAAATAAATTTTAAACCAAGGCAAATACTTTACATATATCTTAATACTCTAAACAAAAAATATTTTTTTTCAATAAATAGAATATAATTTCTCTATAGTTTCTAGCTATAAAACGGATTTACAGTACAATCAGAATACAGAAATGCTAACATGGATAAACCAACTGTAAGATATAATTAAAGCAACAAACAAATTTATTTACATGAAAAAGGTAAAAAAGTACTTGCGGTTCTCTTCTTTGAGTCGAAGAAAACATAATTTCATTAAGCAAAATCTTTAGCAAAAATTTCCCCTCCATATTTAGGTTGAATTTATTTCACAACTCTGAATATGAAAAAGATGCATTTGGTTTTCGGATATAAAATAAAATTATCACAAGCGAATATACCGAGAAGTAAGCTTCATTGTGCCCACTGTATTAAGGTAGCACCCACAGCAAAGGACTTAGCATTAAGTAAAATGCTATACTTCAAAGAGCGTCAGTCGTCGGTTACATGCATAATGCGACGATAATTTTGCACGTTTAGGGGATCTTAATTCCAACTTGAACTGCAGGCAGAATGAGTAAAGAACATATTGCATTCAAAATTCCTAAAATCAGCTTTGTGGGTATTATTTTGATTACGAGCGGAAATGACTGGGAGACAAGTCATTCGTCCGAGCTCGCAGTTAAGAGAAGGAGAGCGGAAAATGCCCTTATAGAACTAGACTTCAGATGATTGACAGATAATTTTCGTTTTTAACAAAACTTCCGTTAAAAACAGCAAAAATGCTTTACTCTAATAAGGGAGATTTTCCCCTCAAAACCAGGTTGACATTGTCTGTGAAATTCAGATTTTTATAACAGTGTATAAAAGAAAAGTTTCTCTTGAAAGTTGAGCTTACTTTTGCGAAAAAGCTTTAGGGTCCTGAATTTATAAAGCACTGATTTCACTCGAATCCGTTGCCATGGAAACGGTTAATGTCATATCATAACATCATGTTGGTTAACTCATTTCGGTCATTTCGGTGAAATGTCGGTTAACTCAAAGAAAACTAAGGGTATGTACATTTAATACCCTTTTTGCATTAAGTGCACGCAGAAAGTATTATCTTAGGCGTCACAAACACACACATGCTCATTAAATGAAACAAAAAAAAATTCCTACAAAAATTCTACACTGCTTAGGAAAAGCAGTCGTATCTTGCCCTTTAGCATATGTTTGCCAACACCTCCTAGATACAGAAATCCTGGGAACAGAAGTTTTTACGTCATTAGTAGGTTTCCTGATATGCTATCACAATTTTATTTTCACAAAATAAAAGTATTTAAGGGGAGTAAGGCCCTCCATACCCTCAAATAATCGATATTTTCAAAAATATTTTTACAAAATAATTCAGAATGTTAGAAACATTTTAAAAAATCCACATCAAAATTGGTCGAAAATTGCGTTCAGTGTGATTTTGTGATTTGTGTAATTAAGCATAGCTGCCACGGAATATAACTAACCACTTTTTGTAAACAGTATATTTTTTAAGTATTTTTTCAAAATAGTAACGAGCTCCTTCGCACAGTGCAAAAATTTTTCTATACTTTAAGCCGAAAGTTATTGTTTAGGAAAAGTGGTTAATTATATTCCGTAGTAGTTGGCAGCTATGAATTAAGGCAACGCTGCACTAGGGCGATCTGCCAAGGATGGGGGGGTGCCTTGGTAGGAAGACTTCGTAAGGGGTTCTAACGCGTATTCACGTTACATCTGGAGAAAACCTACCAAAACTCCAGACCGTTAGATCGACAGCCGCGTGATGGGACCCGAACCCGGGACCTTCACACATCGGAAGTCTACCATTTCCAGTGGCATAACCACTGTGCCATGGTGAGGCAAAATTGAGTTCAGAGAAGTTAGAAACAAAAGCTAACCTAGACTTTCCCTTTTAGCACAATGCAAACAAACTTGATTTTCTCAGTTCCTGATTATTACACTTACCCGTTAGATTGAAAATCTTATGAATGGAATGTTATGAAAATGTCCATGATTGTTGCATGTATATATATCTCTTCTCTGAACATCAGTATTCAAAATAGGACAAAAATATTTTATTTTATAGCATGATATATTTTAACATTGTGTGATATTTTTATTTTTAAAAATATATTGAAATAATAGACAATTTTAAAATTTGAGGTTTAGAGCATAAAGACCCTATCTAGCTTTAATTTGACATAAAAGTTTATACTCTAATATGTATTTCAAAAGTTATCTTGCGGAAATTGGAAGTAAGTAAAAATATTTTTTCCTGTTTGTGTATATATTTTGAGTTACTGAGAAAAATACATTTACTTGATTTCAAAAACAGGTTTAATTTTTAGAACCTATCACTGTGTTCTACAAGTTGTGAAATTTTGATTTGAAAACAAGCAGAAGTTTCCTCTTTATGATGAATCGAAAAAAGTTTATCGAAAATATCACAAATTTTGGTTTCGAAAGATCCTTATCCCTCTTAAAATTTTTGGCGAATACTACAGACATTAGACAATAGTTTAAGTTTAAAAAAAGTGAAATACCTTTCGGTTAGAAAATAATTCACAAAGACCTATTTCTGCATCATATCATATAGTAATTACTGATCGTTAAAAGTTGCTATTTTTCAAAAAAATTAAATTATTTATCAGAAATTAATAAAATGTTTTATGCTGGAGAAAATTCACCGCAAATTTCAAATAACTTTATTCTTCGAATATAAAACTGTGACGACACAAGATTTTCTCTTCTCAGGCTTTCTGTTTTAGGAAGTTATGATTTTACTTCGGCAGGTGAATTGATTAAAAAAAGTTAGATAGTTTATTTAAAAATTATTTTTTCTGGTTGTAATGGATATTACAATTAAATACTATATTGATAAGAACAAGGTATAAGGATTAAAAAAAAAATTTTTTTTTTGTATGTGATACGTGATGGTACGTGACGTATTTGGTACGTGAATGCATATTTATCCATATTTATCCGTACTGCCGCTGAAATTACTTTAAAATTTTATTCAATGCCATGTGACAAACATGCTATTTACTCATACCTTGTGTTGGGCTAAGGTCACAGCAGCGCTTTTTCACGCAGAAACACTACGCAAACAAGCAACTCATTTCGGTCAAATATCGGTTAACTCACAGAAAACTAAAGGTATGTACTCTTTATACCATCTATACAATGAGCGTAAGCATTAAGTTTTATCCTAGGCGTCTAACATACACGCTCATTAAATTAACCGCAAATCCTGTCACACACAAATTTAACACTGCTTTGCGGAAATATCAAGAACAGTCACATCCTGTTCGAAATTACTTATACCTTACACGCTGGCACCCGTAGGGGAACTGGTTAAAAAAAGTTAGAAAGTTATTTTCTTATTATTTTTTCTGGTTGTAATGGGTATTACAAATAAATATATTGATAACAACAGGGCAAAAAGATTTAAAAAATAATTTTTTGGTATTCGAGTATTGGATGTATATTTATCCGCATTTATCCGTACTGACGATGATATAACGTTAAGATGATATTCAATGCCAAGTGACAAACATACAATTTACTCGTCTTGGGCTACGGTTAAAAGAGCGCTTTTTCACGCAGAAACAATGCTTGCAAACAAGCAGTATGTTATGGACAAGCTATTGCAGTATGCGCGTGTTGAGACGAAGTTTCTTTACACGCTAATGGGAACCTCGTACGTAGCGCTTTCATGGTTAACCACTGAAGGGTGCAGCCAAACATACTTTCACTGCTTAGGAAAAGCAGTCGCATTTTGCCGTATGACAGGTATTTTACTAACTTCTCCTAGATACCAAGAGCCTAAGCACAGAAGTTTTTACGTCACCAGTCATATCAACATTTTGCAGACACCTAAAAAATCCGTTACAGTACAACATCATTTAAAACTTCCTAAGTATTTCATTCATAGCATCCACAAGGCCGTATCCACGGCGGGCTTTCAGAGTTCTGGTCTTCTCTGGGTGGTGTATAACTAAACGAAAAATGTTCGAGTATAGAAAAGATAAGTTTCTCTTAAAATTCGAGCTTACTTTTGTGAAAAAGGTTTAGGGTCCTTAATTTATAGAAGCTCTGATTTCACTCGAATCCGTTGCATCTAAACGGTACGTTTAATGCCGGTTAACACTTACAAAACTATGTGTATGTAGCTTTAACACCAGTTACGCATTAAATGCACGCTGAAAGCATTATCGTAGGCGTCACAGTAACGCATGCTCTTTAAACGCCAAATTTGTGATACGCAAATTTCATACGGCTTAGAGAAATCAGTCGTATTTTGACAGATGGCGCGTAATTTATCCCATCGAGTAAACTGATTAAGAAATTTAGAAAGTTATTTCATTATTTTAGTGGTTGTAATGGATATTGCAATACAATATGCACGATGGCTGTAATTAAATTTCCCCTACAAGCAGCTGTAACCGGTGAGCAGATTACTACCAACATAGCTGCCAACTCTTCCGATTTTATCGAAAGATTTTCAGCCACTAATTTTTACTAAGCATTTCAACCTTAAAATAAGTCCAAAATTTTAATGCAAAATAAAACAACTTAAAAATTGTGGTGGAAAATCTTCCGATAAAATCGGAACAGTTGGCAACTATGTATCAAATTTGGCATACGGTCTGTGCGCGAGATGTGCTCAAGGGAATTTTTCAGAACGTTTAGTTAAAACAGAGCTGCCAAGTCTCCGGCTTTTTTCGGGAGATTTCCCACTACTAATTTTTACTTACAAATTTATGCTTAAGAAAAGTCCAAATATTTAATCCAAAATAAAACTGTCTAAAAATTGTGGTGGGAAATCTCCCGGAAAAAGCCGGAGACTTGGCAGCTCTGGTTAAAATATTGTCCATGAGATGTCACTTTATGTGAAATCAGCTCAATTATTACCGAAATTAGTGAGTAAATGCTCAAAAACTATTGAATAAATCTTAAGAGTTATTTCTATGTTTCAAATTAGCCATTTCCATCACTAGATTTACCGTTTTTCATGCAAAACGCCACCTACTAAAATTTTTTTGAACTATTTTTTTTAATTCCTCGAGAGCATATCATGTACAGCCAATATACCAATCTTGTTTCCAATCCGTTCTCCCGTTTTAGCTATAGAGCACTATTCATAGGGGAAATGCAGCTATAATCACCCTGCATATAGATATGTACAAGGCATAAAGATAAGAAAATAATTTTTGGTGTTCGTGAATGTATATTTATCCGCACTGCCGTTAAAATAACGTATTAGATGCAAGTGGCAAAAATACAATTTATTCATACCTTCTATTGGGCTACGGTTACAGAAGAGCTTTTTCACGAAGAGACACTGTTTGTAGACAAGCAATAAGTTATGCACAAGCTATTGCAACATGCACGTGTTTAGATGCTGATTCTTTACTCGCTAATGGGAAGCTCGTGCATCGTTTACTTATGGTAAACCGCTGAAGGGCACAACCAGTCATATTTTAAACACGCTTTTATTACATTCCAATTTATGTATAAACGCGTTGGAGTCTTGTGATTATATTTTTATCGACTTCCAAAATTTATTCAACATTTTGATGGCATATAAAAAATCCGTGGCAGTGCGACATCATGCCAAATGCGTAAGTAAAATTATATTTTTTTTTTCCAGGAGCTCGAAAAAGAATTCTTGTACATCACGGTCATGTCATTTTAGAGACAGTAATGCAATACTTTCAAGAACTATAATATAAGTATACATAGATCTACAAAGGATTATTTTTCATTGAATCGATGTAAATATTATTTTAACTTCTCTTATAAGGTAGAGCTAAATTGCATTGACAGTGATTAAGTGTATTTGATGCTAGGTTAAAAATATCGCCTATCTGGACGACCGTATATCGTTATACATCTCCATTATAAGTGAATAAAAAATACAATACGAATGGGGCCTCACCATGGCACAGTGACTATGCCACTGAAAATGGTAGATGGCCGAAGTGTGAAGGTCCCGGGTTCGGGTCCCATAGCGCGGCCGTCGATCTAACGGTCTGGGGTTTTGGTAGGTTTTCTCCAGATGTAACGTGAATACGCGTTAGAACTCCTTAGAAAGTACTGCTACCAAGGCACCCTTCCTTTGGCAGATCGCCCTAGTGTAGCGTTGCCGTAATCACACACAACAACAGCAACAACAACAACAATACGAATGGTAATGAACCGCATTTTAGTCACCAGAAATAACGAGCAGAATATAACTTATATAATGAAAATATTCCTTTTCGTGCTGTAATGTTCTTTCGTGCTGTAACTTTTTTCTGAGTTCAAGCAATCCAGTAACGCTGGGGGCAGTTACTGGAATTTGTTCATAAAACAGGGATCGATCTACATTACTTCTAACCTGTGTATTCGAACTTAACGCTGCGGTAATAGAACTGAAGCAGTCTCTTTGGTTAAATCTAAAATATTACGATAGACGTGTTCGTGTGCATTTGAATGTTTATCACATATAAAAGAAATTTATTTTTACATAATGTCTTTATTTTCATACTGTTTTAACAACAATGTTACTTTCCCTAAAACGAGAGAAAAAAGTATGTAATCCGAGAGTAAAAAATATGTAAAATCGCTTCCGATATTAAGATTTTGTCCTCAGAACGAGACATCGTCATCTGTTTGGCGCGTGATCGACTTCCGACGCTAATTATCCGACATCATAAGCAGATTTCGGAATTTGTTTGGGGCGATAACTTAAAAACTCGTCCCTAATCTTTCAGGGGTTGTGATTGGCGCAAATTCGCTTCGAAATTATTTAACAGATGGCAATGCGGGTTCTGGGATATTTTACTTCTATACAGTGACAACGGGTGAAGTCAACACCTCCTAGATAAAGAAAGCCTAACAACTCCTACTTCACCAAGCTTTGACGTCATCGTTTGGCCTTCACTTAAAGGTTTTATTTTCACAAAATAAAAATATACGAAGTTTCTGGTGAATTTACTCATGAATAACATTATTTTAATAATTTGAGATAAAAAATATAATTTTATGAAAAATTGCAGTTTTTAACCGTGACGAATTAGGTAATATGATAAGGAAATAGATCGAAATGCTTAATTTTGTATGAGACAGATATTTTAATACTTTATTTAAGATATTTTCTAATACTTGTAGCATCTACCAGAAATTTTAAATAGTTTTACTTTGTTAAAGTAAAACTGTGATGACGTCATCACTTGAAGGCCTAATGATGACGTCATAGTTTCAGTTGTTAGGCTTTCTATATGTAGGAGGTGTTGGTGAAGTGAGCTGCGACAACGCCTCCTACATATAGAAAGCCTCACAACTCCGACGTCACCAACCTTTGACGTCATCATTTGGCCTACATTTAGAAGTTTTATGTTCACAAAATAAAACTATTAAATGTTTCTGGTAAATGCTACAAATATTAGAAAATATCTTATATTAAACATTGAAATTAAAATATCTTTCTCATACATAATCATTCAGTATGATCTATTTCGTTATCACATTATCTAATTAGTTATGGTTGAAAACTGCCAGTGGACCTAATGATGACCTAATATCCTCTGTTCACATGCCTTGTCTATCTAGGAGGTAGTGCTACTACGGAATAAAACCAATCACCATTTTTAAAAAAAGAATTTTTAGGATAAGTTATAACAAAATTTTCGCACTCGCAGTGTTGGGTGGTAATTATTTTGGAAAAATACTTAAGAAACTATACTGTTTAAAGAAAGTGGTTAGTTATATTTCGTAGTAGTTGAAGGGCATGTCTCAAAGGAGTATGTTTTTAAGGAGTATGCACTTAACATTTCAAAATGTTTCAATTTTGTTTAAGAGTAATATTTATCGATGTATATATTCAGTGATATTGCTGTTCTAGAAAATTTTAAAGCTGTAATATAATTTTAATGACAGTGAAAAATTCTATTAAATTGTGTCAAGAATTATACAAGTACTATTTAACAGTAACATTTAGTAGTATTGTTGTAAATTTTAAATTTTTGATTAAATTTCCTTGATTTATTTATTGCAATTCGTTATCCCCCTACTGTTTCGAAATAATTAGCTCATAAAAGCAATACACATTTTTTTCTTTATTTTCAACAATGCACAAAGCGTACTTTAAAATGTACTTCCTATGAAGAATATAGTTGGGCTTATAAAACGTTTTGACGCAAGATTTCAAGTATGTTACTTGAGTGACACACTTTCGTATATGTTTCCAGGCTGATTTTCCATTACGCTTTTATCATACTAAAAAATAAAAAGCGGTGTTAAAATATCAAATGATATAATCTTTAAAATTTTTAATCGCCATACAAATAACGATATTTCTGAAAACCTATTATCTTTTTACAAGGCTATTTAGATATGAATACAAACACTCTAACGAATGTTATGTTTTTAGTGTCATGTAAAATAAAATAAACAGCTTTTCTGTTTTGAAGTTACTTGCAACCATTTAGTGCAACCATCCTTTCAACCATCACCGGATATATCCGTGATACATGTAAAACTAAAATGCAGTCACTCAGAGTACAAAATAATTTATTTAGTAACATTTTGTCTTGTTATCAAACAGAAAAAAAAAACACGAAACAAAATTGCCTCTTTTAGAAAGAAGAGCAGAAAGTATTACATTAATCACAATTCTTTTTACGTTGTAAAAACATCTTGGGCAGACTTTTGTTGGAGAAAGACTGTCCGAGTGAAGAGATAAATATCTATTAGTGTGCTTCATATTTTGTCTTACCGGAAGTTTTTTTCCTGTCAGTATAGATGTATAAGTGTCTTGTTTTACAAGTAATACATTGTTATATTATTTTCCTTCTTTATTTTCAGAAATAATTTTTTTTAAATGTTTTTTTAAATTATATTTTTTCGTCTATATCTCGATTTCGGAATTCGGAATTCTCGATTTCGGAATAAATATTAAGACCAATTTTATTCTCAGAAAAAAATTCAAAAAGTAATACTGCCTGCTGGTAAACTTTTAAAGTTTTATTTTATTTTGTTACCATTAGGTATACTGCATTCGTAAAGGAATACAATATCAGATAATCAGTATTGAAAAGATATTATACCCTATCCTTTTAGACAATTTGAGATAACTTTCAAGATACCCGAAATATTTCTATGTTATAGATTTAGACAATGGCACGTACGACAATACCTTACCTATAATGCTGAAACGTAGTACTTCTTAAATTACTGATGGCTAGACTGTAAATAAAAAAAAAAATTCAAAACGTAGTTGAAAATGTTTCAGATATACTGCCACTGTTGCCATTTTGTATATTTTAAACGAAATTTTTCTAGCTACTGATCCCTTTCCTTTCATGAAAGAAATGAATTCTTAATATCTCAAGACATCGAAAAGGAGGGATGGTTTTATGTTCAATTTTGAAAATTATTTCGTTTACTTCACAACTGTATTTAAACTGTTCGGAAATAAGATTTAAATAATAAACGTATTTCCGTTGCTTTTGTGTAATCTCATGATTTATGTCTCATCTAAAGGCGCTTGGTAAAAATCGCCCGTGCTAAGTAGAAGGAAATAAATCAATGCACTTGAATTTGAAAAGGTATTACCGGATGTGAAAGTTGATAGCACTGTCAGTATAAAAATTTTTCACGATTCTCTCAAGATGAATCAACTTTTTGAAACTCTAACTTATTTATGTAGAGATTTATACTATTATAAAGAATTTTACGTTCCGTGTGAGAAAGAATTGAGAGTTTTTTAATAGGATTCTCAATTAACTAGAAAGATAATTAGAAAGAGAAGACATGAAAGATTATTTCATTTAATTTTAAAGCTTTAACACCCACTAACAGATTAAGAACAGCATCGCTGATAGAAAGCACTTATCAAATATTAATTATTTCATCAAAGAGTGTAGAACTTTATTAGCTTTTAATTTATCATTAAAATGTATTTTTTAGTCTATTTTATGAACAGTTTCTCTATTAAATTGAAAATTATCTGAACATAAGATTTCTTAAATTTAATTTTAAAACATAAACACTTATTAGTTTCCAAAGAACAACACCGCTTAAAACGCTTGTTAAATGTAAATTATTTTGTTAAGGGGTATACAGAATTTCAGTGTTTTAATTTATTAATAAAATGTATTTTTAAGTCTAATTTTTGATTAGTTGAAATCTTTTGGATTATTTGAAAGAAGATGCTGTGCTATTTCACAAACATCGGTAATGTATGAATGTTAGTCGCTTTAATTAAATAAAAAGTACATGTTAAAACATCTACCTAAAATTATCGTGCCCACCATAGTCGAAAGAAAGTGAATATGATAGACGGCTAAAGCGTAGAGGTCCTGGGTCCATCGATCTAACGGTCTGGAGTTTTGGGTCGTTTTCTTCAGGTGCAACGTGGATACGCTTTAGAAAAAATTTAACAGTCACCACCCAAAGCGCCCCTAATTAGGCAGAGAATTTTCAGGTAGCTTTGCTTAACCATAACTGACCACTTTTTTCTAAACTGTATGTTTTTATAAAAGTCTTTTCATACTGGTAATCAACTCAAAAATTTTACAGTATTGTAAGCCGAAAAATCCTGTTTTTAAAAAAGTGGTTAGTTATATTTTGGAGTCGTTGGCAGCTATGCCTAAACATAGCTGCCAACTTTTAACATTGTTTAAGAAGTTAAGTTGTAATTAGTTTTTACTTCGCAATTAAAGCTAAAGGTAAGTCCATACTTTCAATGTTATATTAAACTGTTTAAAATTTGTGGTGGAAAATCTTCCGATGTAATCGAAAGTGTTGGCAGCTATGCTTAATATACAACAACAACATTAACATAAAATTATTGCAAACTCATTTCTTATCCTTTTAAAATCTTGACTTAGAATTAAAAAACACAGAAACAGGAATTTGAATTAGAAAATATAACTTTTTATTCGCAAGCAACCCGATAAAATCCAAGGAGAAAATCTTCTAATAAAATAAAAATGCATCTTATTACCATACCGTACCTTGAACTTCCGTCTGTTCAACTTAAAACAATAAACGTGAACTGAATAACATTAGTAAGAATATAGTGCCAATGGTATTCGAAGAATTTCATTCTTAGCTTTCGTGCAAAACTTTTTTTATTCGAAAATATGGTCCAAAGGGATTTGACGTCATGAAACTTTTCATTGCTGAAATCACGCAATCTACGTGTTAGATGCTCCAAAGTAATTCTTTATTAAATGATTTTGTAGGATACTTATGGTATATTGGTACAAAATGTTCTAATGTATTGTACGCAAATCTATGGTAAACTTTATGTGTTTTAACCCTTTCAGACCTGATTAAATTATTTCTCCCGAATATATCTATGCATATATGTTTTTTTTAAATAACATAGACTAAATTTGAAATCAGATAAATAAAATAAATTAAAAATCCAGATCATTAAATTCGCGTAAAATGTACACAACCATTTTTAACTGAAAACTATTAATATTTACTTTGTAATATTCCTTCAAAGTAGCCGCCTGGGTTGTGCCGAGGCTAGAGAACACTCCTACCACACCGCGGGCTAGGCCTACCACACCGCGGGCTAGGATTCGATTTCCCGTATGGGTTTGGGTGTAATTTCGTCCGTCCCTTCATAGGAGGTGATGCTGGTCCTTTTATTAGGTACCTCCACAATAAAGAGGCCAGTAGTTCGGGACTTAGCAGTGGCGAATGCATAGCTGCCAACAGCTCCGGAATATAATCAACGACTTTTTCTAAAAAATGTATTTTTATAAAAGATTTTTTCAAACTAGTAATGAACTCGTTCATCAGACTGGAAAATTTTACAGTATTGTAAGCGAAAAAATCCTGTTTTAAAAAAGTGGCTAATTATATTCCGGAGCAGTTGGCAGCTATGCAAATGACTGGTGGTCAAATGCCCGCCCGTCAGAGAAAAAATATCCTTACAAAATCAGTGTCCTCAATTGTGGAAATCTACTTAGAAAGGATGAAATCATTTTTAAAGCATCTTAGTAAATGAGTTCTCTTTCAACAAAACTTTTAGAGTAATTAAAATGCAGTGTCTTGGTTTGTGTATGATTAAATTGAGTTTTTATATCCTTAGAACGAGGAAAAGTAGAGAAACAGTGACTATTTAAAATTTGTATCGGCACAGCTTTGTCATACTTTGAAGAGACAGTAGCCAGTCAACCTGCATGTAAGTCGCGGTGATTTTAAGTATGACACTCTTCAGTTTATTTTGCGGCAATAAGATTTTGTCACAGTGACAGAATCATATGTTGATTTCATAAGGACATGTCAAGACTTACTACAGTCAGTTCATCAGATACATTGTAATCTCACCTCAATAAATACTGTCTGAGAATGAATGCCTTTTGCTATATTATAATGAGACAGTAATCATCCTGCATATTAAGATACAGAGATTACGCGTGTCCCTCGTGCGATTTTGCCAAAGTGAACCTGAGAGCAGAAAAAAATATCGTGACTTTACAGTGATTCCACAAAGACTTAGAAAATAGATTTAGATCACAAAGCTTTCAGATACAAATTCCATTGTAATCTCATCTCAGCAGTGTTGTCTGATAGGTAAGATTCTGATCTAGCATTCGTATCCAAATGTGAGACCATCACATACTTGTTTGTTTCTGTGCGAGGAGAGGACATACCACTTCAACGAATGTGTTGTTTAGGGCTTCATAAGACCTTTCTGTAGTTTCCCGCTAAAATTCGGATCCTCATAAGAAGGAGGACGTCTGATTATTGGTACCTCTCGGAAACTGCTAGCGACCGTTGAAGGGACTTTCGAAATCACGGACGCAACGCGCACGCACGGTGGTCTTCGGTCGTACGTCGGAAAACAATCCACAACCTTTTGGTTACCTGTCAAACACCTTAACCACTGGGCTATAGGTCAAAAAATGATGACTGAAGGGGAAAGCGGTCACGTACGTCTCAGCAATTCGAATGCCAAATTAATAAAGATGCCCAAACAGTCAAATTGGATTAGGGTCATGTCCAAGTAGATAGGACATTGAATAGGGTAGATGACTGAAATGGGAAGATCCAGGGTTCTCGTCTCTCACGCGGCTCTCGATCTAACGGTCTGGTGTAATGTCAAATTTCTCAGCTCTAACGTGAATACGCGTCAAAACGCCTTAAAAATTCCTCCCTCATAGGAACCCCCACCTAGAGGTCTGCACGGCCACGCCACCGAGCTCTAGCACTGCCTCCTAGATATAGAAAGCCTAACCACTGCTACGTCACCAAGCTTGTATGTCATCAATTGGCCTTCTAAAGGTGACGTCATCACAGAATAAATTTCGTAAAGTAAAACTATTCGAAATTTCTGGTGAATTTACTTTCTCATAACAACATTTTAATGAATTGAGATAGAAAAATTAATTTTACAAAAAAGAGCAGTTTTTAGCTGTAACTAATTATATAATGTAATAAGGGAGTAAATCACAATGAATTGTTTTGTGCCACGAACGTATTTTAATTTTTATCTTTCACCTAAGATACTTTTTAATATTTGTCGCATTCACCAGAAATCTGAAATAGTTTTACTTCATGAGAATGAAAGTGTGGTGACGTCATTACTTGAAGGCCTAATTATGGCATCAAAGCTTCAGCGCTCAGGCTTTCTGTATCTAGGTGGCAGTGGCTCTTGGCCGGCGCGCCGGCGAAGAACGCTGATTTTACACCACCTCGTACAATCGGCTTCAAAACTTTTTAAAAAACTGTACCTAAACTTTCAGTTGCTTATTTCTTCTGGATACATCTTAACGCTACTAACTTGTAAAGATACAATTTAAATTTTTTGAGTCAATGGCGTAATTTGATTTATTTAACAACTGTCTAAACGTTGCATTACACCTCAAAAGACCATTATGGGTCTGGAATGGTTCATGAGAAGGTTGTGGAGAATGCTTAAAAGCAAATGATGCATCATTCGTATATTGATAACTGAATGTATTGCGAATGTGATTATAACATAAACCTATCCGATTTTGCTAAAATCTATTGCTTCAGTTTTGCAATAGAAACATTTTAAGAGTGTACCACAACAGCAAGCTCATATTCTGAAGAACCACCAGTGGCCGAGGGCATAGCGCTCTGAAGTGAGAGACGGAAGAGGCCAGGTTCAAAGCCAGGTCGCGTCCGCCGACTTAACCGCTATCGGAGTTTAGCGTGGTTTCATTCGAAACTTAGCGTAGATACGGGTTAAGACTCTTTAGAAAGACCTCCTATGGAGAGCACCCCACTAGAGATGAGTTCCAGCTCATTTTTTAAAGCCCGAACAGAATAACTTAATTTGAGCTCGCACAAGCGATATTATTTAAATCGGAGCCCGAGCCCGAGAATTGAGCTAATAGTTAAATAAAAGACAATTTCTTCATTGATAGAATATCATAAATTTTGCGGTTTGTACAAGTTAAAGACAATTATAATCGAACCCGCCCGAGCCCGAACAGAATCGTGATCGCCACACCCCACCCCTCGGCCGAGAGCCCACGTGCAGCTAGTTGTCCGTAATCGCACAACATCATCATATATAAGACTAGTTTTCATAAAAACTCTAGTCTTCATTCTAGTCTTAAAACATCTCATTTTAGCATGTGTGTGCGTACGCATACGCATATTTTCATTATGCTCTTTTTAAAAAATTTTCCCACGCCGCGGCTCGCCGCCGCCGCGAATTTCTGTGCGGCGCAGACCTCTACCACCACCCCCCGTTAAGAGATAATCGACATCCAAGTTTGCCTTATGCACAATACTCAGTACTCCTATCAGGGTCATTTGCGTTTTGGGATATGATCCTGGGGCATTTAGGAATATGATCCAACAATGTGCTAGAGACCTATAGTTTATTGTTACTTTGATTCCTAAGGTTTTAAATTTTTGTTTTAATTTTTATATTAACAACAGGAGTTTTTTAAAATGCTAATCGCTAACTAAAATTTAACTGTAACTTGACTGGAAGAGAACTTAAAGCATTTTAACATGTTTCAATGACACAATGACTTAATTGATTGTATGATACTGACATTAATAAAACTTAAGAATGGAACAGTCTGGAAAAAAAATACAAATTAGAATTTGGTAAAGAAGTAAGATGAATAAAAAAAAACGAAATTCGATGTCGTAAATTCCAGAAAAGCACATTCAAATTAACCAATGAGAAAAATAATAAATATAGTAGGTCAATTCATATTTCGATGATTTTATGATTCTGTATTTTTTTAATCAATATGTAAAATTAAGTAAACAACATACATATGTATTCCCTTAAAGTACAAAAAAAGTAATAATGTAAATGTTTTCCCTTTTACACTCTTACCATTTTTTAAGTAAAACAAATTTTTACTGCACAACAAAATATCCAAATCCAGTAAATATGTTCAGCTGCTATCTAAAGGCAAAGCCTATTGAAGATCGATGTGTCAGAAACACTGATAGTGAATTACTAGTTTTCGATGAGTTTCTCGTTGACGGTTTGTAAAGGCTGTCAACAACTGTCGATATTTGACATTCGTGGTTATATGTCGTTATTTTTTACAACTCTATAGCTATAAATCTTTTGAGTCTTTGTATTACTGTAACATTTGTTTACAACAAGTTGGCACTTGTTAATTAATCTTTCGGAAAGAAAACTACAAATAAATGAGTTTTGCATGTAAATTAGAAGTAGTAGTTGTTGTCTACGGTGAAGGTATAAGTCCGTAGTCATAAAAAAAAAATCAATTTTGAAGGTCCCTGAATATTTCTATTAAAGTTAGTGCTTTTTAACACTTCCTTATATCAAGCAAAACTTTAAGTATGCTGAAGGGGCTTCACCCTAATTCTTAGCTCAGTACTTTGCTTAAAAAGAAAATCTCAATTCATGCCTAGATAGTTGTTTCATCACTGTTTAACCAATGCAAGCTTTCTCTTACCAGAATCATAACTATTGAGTACATTAAATTTGCATTAGTTTGTGACTCGCCCACCCAGTGGCATAGCTACAGGGGGGTTATGGGGGAGTTTTAACCCCCCCCCCCGATGAGGAATTTTTTGTCATACAAAATATGTTTTCTTCACACACAAACACAGCATACCACCTCCCATGTTCCCCCCCAGTAGTTCTACCACCCCCCCCATGAAAATTTTCTCGCTACGCCACTGCTCCCACCTGGTGTAGTGGGTTACGTACCATTCTGTTACAGATTGGATCATGGTTAGATTCCCAGCCTGGGAGTTAACTCGCCTGTCCCTTCAAAGGGAGTAATGTTGGCCGCCCACAGGATGAACTGGATAAAATGAACAATACTTCAGACAGCAGACGCTTAATACTGATAATCAACCCCCTTTACCCTCTTATAAAAAACAGTGAAATGAAACCAGAAAATAATTTTCATATGACTAGGCTGATGTCCTTTTTCCAATACTAAATATCATAATCTAAATATTCGAAAACAGGAAGAAATAACAAGCAAATGCCCCTTTGACCTTTACATTCTTTTTTTTTTCCTTTATGCTCTCTCTCTTGGAGACAATGTAAAATGTTCCTGATATCAATCAAAGAGCGTTTATTGCAGTTAATTTTTTTTTATAGTTGAATAGTATTGAGATCCCCACCTCCGTTGGTTTGCGAAATGAAATTAAACAAAATGACCTTTGAAAGCATGATCTCTCAGCTACTTAATGCACAGCTGCCAATTCTTCCGATTTCATCGGAAGATTTTTCACCATTTATTTTTACTCAGCAACTTAAGCTTAAATAGTCCAAATTTTAAATTGGACTGCATAAAAATTTTGATGAAAAATCTTCGGATACAATCGGAAGGGTTGGAAACTCTATTCATGCGATTATTTTAGGCTTGACGGCATTGAAGGTATATCATGGCTGAAGAGAAAGGCTGCGTTTCTGACATTTTGGTCGCACCCTTTTGCCCTCTAAGAGTCATGTGATTTAGGGGCTGTGGCCATCTTAGTCCGAGATAGCCACAGTAAGATGGCCACATCCCCGTAGTTCACATGGCTCCTAGAGTAAAAAGGGTGTGCCCAAAATGTCAGCACTGCAGCCTGTCTTTCCCGTCAGCCATGAGGTAAAATATAGGGTTTTTCAACATGATTTCATATTCCACGTTCCGTGGGTAACTGTGTCGCGGGTGTTTTTACTTACGGGTTCTCAAAATAAATATATTTTAACTGTTGTGTATTTGTTTCTTACATATGATTCTGCGGGAATTGTGAGTGTATTCCGAGTATTTAAAACCATACCATTGGCATTTGTACAAAAAAGTTTGTACGCATTCGCATTTACTAGTGATTGTTCAAATGTTTTACATAGCGGAAACCTCAGGAGAGGTTATTAAAAAAAAAAAGTTATAGACGAAATTTATTTCATTTTTGCGATGCATTTGGAACTGAAATGGTATAACTTCAGTGCTCTACATTTCTTTATGACCGTTTTAACGGGGAAAATAGGGAGACGTTTTCTTGAGTTTTAAGAGAACCGAGAGTTCTGTTTCTTTTTTTTTTTTTTTTTTTTTCAAATGTTGAATGAACAGTTGTGAATGTATGGCATTTTAAATGCATACTTAAGCTCCAGAAGCACTTTTCTCATAATACTGAGATTTCACTAGAAAGAGATGAAATCTTAAACTATTCGAAAACTACCTATGTATGAAAAGCCTATACCAACATTTTTCAGGATACGTCGCTGTAATATATATTTAATTGAACGTGACAGTATTTCCATTACCATTTTGGTTGTAAATAACAATTTTTTGTGGATTTCAAAACAGTTAATGGCAAATATTTTATTGTATTTTCGAGAAATAAACTTTCAAAAATACAATAAGGTACTTGTGCATAACTTGTGAGAGTTACCGCAAGATGCTTCAAGAGGGTAGGTAGCGATGTACGGCTTTTTTAGAGCTTATTTGCTCATGCTCCTTCGTTCAAAATCCAGGTCACGGGGTACTGAAAAGTCTGTTTCGTTAATACACAAAGCCAGCAACTGAATAAGTCTAGTGCGTACAAACGACTTTGCAACATCTTTCATCAATTACGCACTGAAGTAATGTACAAAAGAACATGTTTCAATGTTATGAATGTAGAAGTGTTTTATATATCATTTCTACATTTTATAAAATTATATTAGGTTTTGTATATCATTTGATAATTTTGTTTCATATTTTGCCGCGGAGAATAAATTGTCGCATTAAGTTATTTTAGTGAAAACCAGCTTCTCCAACGAACTAACTCAAATAGCTAAATGTTGAGATACTGGTTCAACAGTTTTATAAAAAAATGAATTTATATGGGTATGCAATATTGAACACGGGGACTTCATTCTTGAGGATCCTAATCTATAAAAACTTGATTAAAATTTCCCCATTTTAAACAAGAAATAATCAAGTTATTTTCACAAAGTGAACATGTATTGACTGAAGCTTTTCTTTATGAATTAAAGTAACAATGAAAGAAACTTTTAAAAGTCTAATATTCATTTAGATGTTTACGTCTACAAACAATCGTCATGTAAAATATAGAGCACAAAGTTATTTTTAGAGTAAATATAACGTTCTCACTCATTTTAGGGATTCGATATCAACAAACTTCACACGCATTGCCCTAAACTTTGCTGATAACGTCATTTTTTGATAAAATATTCACTCTCATCTTGCAATTATGAAAGATTCTTCACATTTTGAAATACAGATATTTTTCAAATAAAAAATATAAAAATAAAAATTATTTTTCAAAGGAAATAAAACAAACACAAAATAATTCAGTCAACTTCTGAATATTTAGAATAACTTTTTATTTAGGAGATTTTCCAATTAACAACCATTAGAAATTTCATATTTATTTACATTTGTTTCAATTTCAACAGTTTTCACTTTTTAAACTATGTTAATTTAGCTGCTATATAAGAAAAGAGAGTCATTTATGATGTAAATATATATTCAATAAATGACATATTGCTCAGCTACTATGAAGTACTTTGAATCAAATATGAATTCAGTTTTATTGTGTTTTACAGTTCAGTATAATTTCTTGGAATAAAAAAATAAGTTGAAATTCAAACGACCACAAAAAAGTATTTTCCCAATAATTAAAAAGAGAAAATTAGCCATTTTGTTATTTTAATCAATTTAACGTTTTACATTAAAAATATATTAACATAATTCGAACGTGGAACAAGCACTGCAATTTGAATCAGATATCAAATTTGAATTTAATGTGTACATGTATATATATTGTTGCTTCAGAAGATGTTTCAATTTATGAAATATTTGATAAATAACTTAGATAACAATTAAAGCTCTTGTGTTAAACAACAGTAATGAAATTAGAATATAATGACATACGCGTAAACACTATTTTTAAGTGGGAAGGCGAAGCCAAGCGACTTTTTTTAATGAGGCTAACATATTTTAAAGTAAATTTGAATGCGTTTATTTCTGGAAGAATAAATATATGGATCTAATTATGGGGAGTCCAAAATTTAAGTAAGATTTGAATTAAATAGAAAACACACTACTCAGCTCAACACATTACATATTGCTCAGCTACTATGAAGTACTTTGAATCAAATATGAATTCAGTTTTATTGTGTTTTACAGTTCAGTATAATTTCTTGGAATAAAAAATAAGTTGAAATTCAAACGACCACAAAAAAGTATTTTCCCAATAATTAAAAAGAGAAAATTAGCCATTTTGTTATTTTAATCAATTTAACGTTTTACATTAAAAATATATTAACATAATTTGAACGTGGAACAAGCACTGCAATTTGAATCAGATATCAAATTTGAATATAATGTGTACATGTATATATATATTGTTGCTTCAGAAGATGTTTCAATTTATGAAATATTTGATAAATAACTTAGATAACAATTAAAGCTCTTGTGTTAAACAACAGTAATGAAATTAGAATATAATGACCTAGGCGTAAACACTATTTTTAAGTGGGAAGGCGAAGCCAAGCGACTTTTTTTAATGAGGCTAACATATTTTAAAGTAAATTTGAATGCATTTATTTCTTGAAGCATAAATATATGGATCTAATTATGGGGAGTCCAAAATTTAAGTAAGATTTGAATTAAATAGAAAACACTGTATTTTTTTCATTGAAACATAAAATACATAGGTTAAGGTTATGTAAGGAATAACACATCGGGCAAATGACCTCCACGACCTATACTATTGTTTTCTATTTAAAATATGGCTTTTCGTACGTCCTATGAAAAAAAAGCAAAGGTGAAAGCCTATTCACTTAATGATAGGAAGATATTTAAATATTTTTATTTAGGAAAGTGTATATCTAAAGTACAGTCTATTAAAAAAAACTTGCTTACAAATTTAGTACGTTTATTACATTAAAACTTTGATGGAGAATAACTCGATTGTATATTCCCTGAAGTGCACATATATATGAACTAAACAACTTTATTGCAAATTAAAAATTTCGTATGAAATATTTCTATTAAATATTATTAAATTTTCACCTGTAATTAGAAATTACGTGCAAGCGCATATTTATTGTTCGCCATGAAGGTCTAGTAAAAAACAGTAGACTTTAAAAAAAGCATATTTGAGATATAAAATAATTAAAACGTATCAATAAATTACTTAATAGTAGATAAACTTTATTATGGTTTATAGTTAGTTGATTGTGATTATGATTGGTTGTCAAAATCTAATCACCTACTCATTTATAATTAAAATCATATTCTAGGAATTCACTATTCTGAAACCAAATTACATTGATATTAATCATCATTCTGGGTTGTTCATATACACTCATATATAAAACCTAACCTAAAGAACAAATTAGTCATGTTGTTAACTTATTGAAATAGTTGAATCAAAATTTATGCTACACTTTATAAAATTATACATGATGAATGCGCCCTCCCCAATATTAAAATCCAAGGCTGTTTGGGTTGAGTTGAACCGATCCCTAACACACCCTTAAAGAAACAAGTAAGGGCAGTATTTTGTATTTCTTTTGTAAGTATAGTTTGTTAAATTTGTATTTTAAATGTAAAAAGCAATTCCTTAAAAAATAAGATTATGAAAATCCATTTTAATTAACATAGAAAGTCCTCTCCACAACTGAAATTTTTACGTCTTCTGAAAGTAAACATATCAAAAGCATTCTATATATCTAATGAAAAGATATCTCGAATAAACATTGAAAATAACTTTTAACCTATCATATTTTTTTCACATTCTCCTAGTTTTATTAAAAAGTACAAAAGAAATCTCTTTCAATGCACTTTAATGGACTGATTTTTTTTTCAAAGCAAATGTTAAATACTTGGAAACATTGCACAAGAAACTTTCGTCACTTTCTTATTTCTATCAAGATTAAAACGAGAAAACAAAACATTCATGATTGTTGAAGTTTCACTTAAAATTCGGCCCAACACTTTGCTAAAAAAGCAGTTTATTGATAAAAAAACATTACTTTTCGATTTTTAAAGGTCGATAAAGCATACGTTATAAGATAAGCATTTACGATAAAGCATATAAAATTTACAATTTAATATACATACAAATTGAACTATCACAATTACAGGAACAGTAATCTAAGCTATCTCTATAAGATGCAAGAATACATTTTGAAGATTTTTATTGAACTCTGCATGCACTTAATTTTTTTTTTCAAAGTTGCAAACGTAGCAGATAATTTTAGCTGTTCTAATGCCAGCGGGATAATCAAATAATTGAACATGCAACAATACCGTCATATTAGTACGAATGGGTAAATTAATTTAATAGAGCAAAATAAATATAAAACTGCCAGCTAAAATAAAGATTGATTTGCTCCGTTTTCCAAATGTAAACATTTCCATGCATAATTAGTTTCCACAAAATTCTTAATCTTTTGTGGGAAGGTCATCCCATCCTTTTTCTTTAAGCAAATAAGAGAAAGTTAAATTTTATTTCTGAGCGAAAGAAAAAAAAAACACCTTTCTCAGTTTCTTACTTTTTTTAAACTGATTTATTACCTCATTTATACAGGAGCTTGAGGGGAAAAAATAGGAAATATGACACATTCTAATTACCTATGTTTAACAGCTTAGTGCTCCTATCGATTCCTGTTTAAGATCCTTGTTGACCTTCGTGTGCGTTGCTATGGCCCGTTGTTAAGGATTGGTGACGTAATCTCAACAGCTCCTGCTCTTCTTTCGGAAAGATATATAACGAAGTAAAATAGACATACAAAAAAGATATTTTTAAGCGGTTCGTATTTTTTAGGTGGCTTTGTTTACTTGATCCAGACCGAATAAACAGAAATGATTGACATTTAGAATCTGAACGCATAAAAGGAAATCCCTTTTACAAGGCAGCTGAATCTTTGTGTTTACATTTCAAAATATTTTTTTTTCCTTTCCGTAGCATGAAAGTGAGTGCCAAACTCTTTGTTAGGCGTGTTTGTTTTTGTGAGACGTGTTTGCGGAGAATGCAATTTCAGCAGTTCATTTAGGTTCTTTGTCCCGAAGTTATTGAGTCTGGGTTTTGTTTAAAAAGCAGTTGTTGCTATATCCTATTCAATAGTTCCGAGAAATTGCAGTTTTATGGAATTATTCTGCATAGAACGCTAATAGTCCACTAAATAAATGAAATTAAACTTGAAATTTTTGTAGCAGTGCTTTATTACAATAAGGCACTTTTGCCACGGAAGCTGATAAAATACTAAGAAATAAAATAAGTTGTAAAAGTATTTCAAAAACCATATCCTAAAAATATCATAATTAAATTTCTAACCTTTAAATGCATAAATTTTTACTCAGTTCGTAAGCCGATCAAATGATTGCCACGCGTGTAAGCTAAATTTTATACCGTTTTGTGAATAACCATAGCTGCCAACTACTACGGAATATAATTAACCGCTTTTTGCAAACAATATAATTTTTTAGAATTTTTCCCAAGTAGTAACTAGGTTTCGTGCGTAGTGCAAAAATTTTGCTATATTTTAAGCAGAAAATTATTGTTTAAAAAAAGTGGTTAATTATATTCCGTAGTAGTTGGCAGCTATGGAATAACTAACTATTTTTTCGAAAAACGCGCACTTTGGGAGAAATATGGGGCACTTTAATTAGTCACGATATAAATCATTTATATTAAAAACTATACTTTATATGCAGAATTTATAGAAGAAATGTGGATTGTACTCTTATACGTTTTGGTCCGGCAGTGGAACATACGATCCAGATCTACATCGCTGTTCATTTAAGGGTTAATAAACAACTTTTATCGCCATCTTAAACTTTTGCTGATGTGTGCTATGATAAATTAAACTCCGGCATCAGTATTGTTAAATATTTATGTTATTTCTTTAAAAATATGAAAAAAACTGTAAAAAAAAAATTTATGTTCTTTTGTATCTTTAAGGATGTTGTACCAAACTTAGTTATTTATCGGAAAACGGTGGCACGAACATTTATCGATTCTTATGTATTTTCGCAGGTGGCAGAGAAAATATAAAATTAGGCGTTTGCTCTCATAAAAAGACCACTGGACTTTAAGGGGTTAAAAGAATAAGTATAAAATTTTTAAGTTTGGGTTTTTTTAGTCAGGTTGTAAAAGAAATCTTTGAATATTTTGCGTCACTTATCAATAAATACCTCAATGGGCTCTTGTATTTATTTATATTATTTTTTTTTTCTCAAGAAGAATGTTATCAAAATCAATCGGACTTGGATGAGACAAAAATGAAGACGGAGAAATTTTCTTTTTCAAGGAAAGAGTGATTATTTACTTATATTGAATAATTTCATCGTGTATATACTGCATTTTGTGAAGCAGCTACTTAAAGATGATGATGAGTATTCAAGAATTTTTGCTATAGCCATCTGTTTAGGGTTATTTCTTTAATTTTAAAATCTCCAAAAATGATGGCTATACAAAAGAAAAATATGCAGAAAAACAGGATAAGCGGTTCTTTAAAAAGGTTATTTTTTTTAATTTACATAAGTAAGATGTTATAATTTACCGACAAGGAATTTTTTGGAAACACAAAGTACATCAAATCGGCTCGGAATCACATAGAAATCCAAGAGCGTGTGCCTAATTTTTATTTAGTTGTTAATAAACATTTTAATTATAATTAAACCTAGTTAATAACCATTTAAGCAATGTCAACACATGGAAATTCCATTAAATAAAAGGAAATAGCATTTATGATTATTTTTTATTTCTATGCGTGTTTTTATACAGTTAAAAAAGCACTAGGAATTTTTTTTTAACATTTCATAGGAGACTGTATTTTTGTTAGCTAACTAGCGCCTGGAGAAAATTTTATTTTTGTCCGAAAGTTATGTGTCATAGTTTACATTGCAAAATACATATGTTTAAATATTTTTCTCCAGCTGACATAATTTTTTCTTAAATATGAGAATAATAACTTTTCATTTCTAATTTTACTTATATCCAAGGGCATTCGAGCGAGATAATATTATTATTCAATATAGAATGCAGAAAAAAGTGTAGAAATATTGTAAATCATCTTTTGAATTCTATGCAACTGAAAAGGATCGTCGAAGAAGAATAGACCGTTTTAATTAGATTCTAAAATTTTAGAAGTCACAAAAATTTATCTGATGCAAGTATAAAGAAACGAAATATTCAGATAGGTTATCGCATTCATATGGTTTAAAGTTCTAATTTTTAAAATAAACATAAAAGTTTTATGTTCATGCCTTGCATAACTATTGTACTCCACTGCTGCAATTACTCTGCCATGAAGGATATCAAATAGCTCCAATTCTATATAGTAGAGAGAAATCTCTACTTATTATAAAAGAAGGTGTCTGTGTGTCTGTGTGTGTGTGTGTCTGTCGGCAGCGTTACGGACAAACGGCTACACCTAGAAACACCAAATTTGGTACTCGAGAAGATGTAAATATGTAGTTGTGCACCTCGAAGCGATTTTTTCAAAATTCGACCTAGAATTTTTTTATTTTATGTTTTATGCGATTTTTTGCATTTTTTCTCACCTAATTCGTAATAACGGCGGAAATTACGCTCGCAGCAAAACGGCATTTGTATCATCGGATAGAGAAGGAAATTTTCTTTTAAAAACAGTTTGTTCTGAATACGTAACAAGATTTACCGATTTTTAGGAATTTTTTTACTAAGCATCTGCTTCGCGATTGTTTTTTGTAAAATAATTTTAAAACTGTCGCATCTTGAATTCTATCCGTCATAACTTTTAGATATTTTGACAAATCGTGAAACATTCTTTTCTCCCTCTTTTAAAATAAAAACGAAAAAATTATGTAAATTAGATGATTTTTTACGAGTTTTAATGCAGCCTAATGTTTAGAATTTAATAGCATCAACGCGATCTTACGCCATTCATTACATTGCGATCACGGCACGAGAATTTATGTTCGGTTGTTGCCACAGGAAGGATTAGAAAAAAGGATTTTTTCAACCAATCGAGTTTTTAAATGGGATATCAGAATTTCAATTCGCAAGTGAGGATCTATGACGTCAAATGCTTTAAGATACGTAAAAATTACTCCATAATTTTAACTCATTTATTCCAGCTCTATTTTCAACACAGGGAGACGATATTTTGATTAAAATTTACTGTAGAAATAAACTAAGAACTTCATGATTATTATTATTAGAAGTGGTATTTTAATCCGGTGCTTATTTAAAAATTGAAATGTTTTCACGGCGCTGAAAATGTTCATTTTAAAAGTTACAAAGTTCGTTTCAAAGCGCGATATATTAAATTTTTTCTATTTACTATTTTTATTTTTGGCATTTAATTTAGCGCAGGCGTTGCCTAACATACGCATGCAAGTTGCGAGTATAATTTTATTTTAACGTTGAATTAGGTTCCTCCATAAAGGTTACATAACGCAAAGTTTTAATGATACCGTTTGAAAACAATTATGCGAAATATCGAAATTAACTCCCTCAACCTACCGGGGTATCCTTTACGGCAGTCAAACAGTGACGTCATAAATAAAAAAAAATGCGTGAAATTTGTAAACTCTGCAACTCTAACGCCCTGTCACAATTAAAGTGGGAATAAGTAGCTCCGCGAGATTACACAGTTTGATGTTTTTCAGGAGACAGGACTATGGAGGATATAAAAGATATCGCTATGTTAGATACATGGATAGTTAAAATGGCACCCCTTGGATATTTTCTCCCCACAGTAAGATGAAATGGTTTGCGGCGCTAAATACGCCCATCTTATAAAACTATATAAATCCTACTCCATATAAACCTACTACATATAAACCTACTACATATAAACCTACTATCTACTCCATATAAATTAAATATATATGGAGAGTTTCCTTAATGGAAACCATTATGTGAAATGATTATTATTTATGCTAATGCGTAAATTGCAAAGAATCGCCACAGAATCAAAAGATCCCATTGAGGCCAAATAATCTAAGCTGTTTCTTTAAAGGGAGCCTTGAAGAGGGAGTAGCGAATATAGATAGTATTAATGTACGTAATAGGTAGTATTATTAGATTTGTAAAGATAATATGAATAAATCGCAATGTACCACGTTAATAAATATTTCATGAAATTAAAAGTGTCCTGTTTCAACGGTTGTCTTACAACCAACTAAACGAAAAGTAATTCTAATTTGCGTTAATATATCCCGCAGTAATTTCAACAGAGGAGATTACTTGAACTTTTTTAAAAATGAAATTCTGTTTTGTCACATGCAGATATGATTTTAGTAGTAAAATATTCCCTTCTTCCCGTGTGAAGAACGGGTGCGCAGCTATTTAAAATACATCTCTTGAAAATAGCATAAATGAATTCAGAAGACCTCAAAACGTGTCAATACACCAAAATCTCGAAGTCGAATTTTTTCATGATTACAATACTTTCCTTATATGGTACATGTTCGGAAAGAGATAAATGGTGCTCCATTTCATATAGTGTCTTAGGTATTTAATGCTACAACTTGAGCCTAAAAAAACAGTATGATGTAGAAATAAGACCAGGTGCGTAGCCAGGAAACTTTTTCGGGGAGGGGATATGAGCCTGGAAATTTTTTCGAGGGGTATATGAACTTATATATGCATAAATAGACGGAATTTCATCACTAATCCAAAAATTTCGGGTTGGGATATATCCCGATATCCCCCCCCCCTCTGGCTACGCCCCTGAATAAGACATTTTGAAAGCCAGGAGTTCTCTGCAAACCATTAAGCTTTCCACTTTTTTGATAGTGAATGACACTGACGTAGTTTTTTGAGTCATTATACTGCAATGATCAGGTTAGTACTCATGACACAAACTTTACATTAAGAGTCAAATAATTTTGCTCTTTTTTTTTTTAATTCCACATCACGAATAATTTCGAATTACACATGAAAGGAAAATTTTCGTTTCCTACCGTGCGAAGAACGGGCACGCAGCTAGTAGTTAAATAAAAGATGATGTTTCCTATCACCGCTGTAATATCTGTAAAATGGTCTACCATTTTAGAAAGTCGTTAAAATTTCCTAAAATTTCAAAGCCTTCCTTTCCTCTGTCAAACAAATGATTAATGTTATTTGAAATTGGACACCTTAAAAATACTTGAAGTCATTTAACAGAGTTCTCTTCCGCTTTTCTAAGGACGCTTTAGTTCTAGAAATTCAATTTCCGTTTCCATAATAATTGAATTGCAATTGGGAATCAGGGAGTATAAGGAAAGCACAAATTTAAGTTTTTAAATACATTGCTCTTTCATTGCTACATTTTTTTTATAGTTTGATGCTTCAGGCAGAAATATATTTATATTTGTTCAGACAAATAATTCTTTATCATGCATGAAAACTGGGAAAAAAATTCTTTGCTCTCTGAAGCACTTGATAATACATTAAACAAGCACACGTAATAGTTCCGAGAATCACTATGAAAAAAACCTTAACAAGTTATTTTTAAAAGATATATTAATTTTATAATGAAATAACTCTACTGAACGATATACCGCTGCTAAAATACCGTTTTGGTTAAAGAATTTTGAAACAGTTGTGGTAACCAGTCTATTTTCCTCGGTTGTATTCAAAATTTTAAAAACTGTAGTGACAAAACTTCGAGAAAATCTGGAAACTTGCAATCTCAAGTGACACTGCTTTTGGTGTCAAAATAAAGAGTTTTACCCTATTATGGAAATATTACGTAGCAATGATGTGCTAACTGAACGATGTAAGAATTCTAGTCGCAGTAGGGATTTGATTCAGACTAGGAAACGTTTAATCCTGGACTTTCAGAGCATCAGGATTCCCTTCCATAAAGTTAATTTTACATAAAAGGTATACAATGGGAGGCTGCAATTAAGGTGTACAGTCACATTGGAACATTGGAACAGTGCATTGGAACAGTTATGTTGAGTCCTTAGCAACTGAAGATAACGCCTTATGGATAGCTGCATACGAAGGACACGAACACATATTCTAACACTTCAAGGATCCAGCCGAAGGTGACGAGAAAGACAGACTGCGGTGCTGATATTTTGGGCACACCCTTTTGCCCTCAAAAAGCCATGTGACCTGGGGGTATGGCCATCTAAATTCGAGATAGACACAGTAAGATGGCCTTATCCGCTAGGCCACATGGGTCTTAGAGGACGAAAGGGTGTAACTAAAATGTCAGCACCGCAGTTAGTCTTTTTCGACAGCCATGCGGTCCAACTCGATGACTTATTATAACACATCAAGGCTGAACTTGTTGCTGAAATTTTTTGAATTCAATTTATACTTAGTCAAAGTTCAGTTGGTCAAAGAGCCGTTTAAACCAACACCTCCTAGACAAGGAAAGCCTTACAATAGCTACGTCACCAATCTTTGACGTCATCATTTGGCCTATTTTTAAAAGTTTGATTTTGACAAAATAAAGTTCCTACAAATTAAAAAATAGTATTAAAATTTTCTGGTGAATTTACCCATGATTGGCAATATTTTAATAATTGGAGATAAAAAATATAATTTTACGACAAATGGCAATTTTTAATCATAACTAATTAGATAATATTATAAGGAAATAGATCATACTGAATAATTTTGTGTGAGAAAGATATTTTAATTTTAATGTTTAATATAGGATATTTTCTAATAGTTGTAGAATTTACCAGATATTTTTAATAGTTTTATTTTATGAAAATACCATTATTAATTGTAGGCAAAACGATGACGTCAAAGGTTGGTGACGTAGGAGTTGTAAGGCTTTCTATATGTAGGAGGCGTTGCTTAAACACGTACAAACAGTTAAATCTCTGACTCATGCTACCCATACTCATAGCTGCCAACTACTACGGAATATAAAAAATCACTTTTTTTAAACAATAATTTTCGACTTCAAATATAGCAAATTTTTGTATCACGTGCGGGAGCTGGTTATTATTCTGAAAAAATGCTAAAAACATGTACTGTTTACAAAAAGTTGTTCATTACATTCCGTAGCAGTTGGCATGCATACTAGGGTGGAGCACTCTTATATGCGAAAAAAAAATTTCTTCAATTTTCATTTATAATAGTGATCAAAGTGTGACCCAAGATTAGAGGATTTTAAAAAGCATTACTTTTTTAAAATTAGTAATTTCCTTCTACCCGCGCATTTATTTTGAAAATTTACATTTGTGCTACCATACTGATAAAACTTGAAGGAGCATATTGATTATAAATTCCATTAAACTATTTTTTATTATGAAAAAAAACAAGTCATATAGAACAAATTAATGCTAATTTACTAAAAATGTGAGCCACTTAAAACATAAAATATACATAAGCATACATAAAAATAGTCAAAAGAGACCTTAAAATCACGTTTGGTGTCGAATTTGGGCATGAGTTTTCTTGACTCAATTTTTGATTGCATGCGACCTTCTCTGGCCTTCTTAGCACATACCTGCATAGAAACCTCTATTAGTATCTTTACTGAACGTTCTACAGCATGGGTATGGCATGGCAGTCTTAGAAAAGGTATTTTTGTACTTCCTTTTGTTTCCACCATCGAAAGCAAATCTTCATTCTTGACATCTCTAAGGATGGGAGGTTGAAAATATTTTTGTTGCCAATCTATAAGATCTGCGTATTATTTGGCTTTAAGCTTAATTTTAGGGACCTCAAAAATACGAGGGACCTTTTCAGAATTAGTCCCTTCTCTTGCTTTTATAATCCTTCTAGCAGTAAGTTCACGAATGTGTTTCTCAGGATCTGAGAGCATCGACAAAAGAAAATTCTCAGGATGCGCAAAGAAACTGTTCTGCTCAATGACAGGGCCGACTACTTTTTTAGTTTAATTGGAAGGTATCGAGAATTCGAAACCAATTTCCAAAAATTTGAAGATCCATATTTGCATGACGGATTAGTTTTAATTTGAAACCAAACAGGAGCGTAAACTCTAACAATAAACGTGGCAACATGATTAAGGTTTTCAGATGGTTTACTTGTGGAAATATAAAGCCTTAATATACTGTCGGCTTTTGTTAACCATCGAGCATGCGACATTTTCCCTGGATCTCTGTGTGCCAGATCGGGAGGAGAATCAATACCTATTGCAGCTGATTTAATGTCGTACAAGTAACATTGGTCAGAACTTAGGGCTTTGATGATATCGGCCAAAATATCCGGCAAAACGTTTTCTATCTTTTCATACCGTACAATAGGATTTTCTTCGCATTTTTCTAACAATCTTCCAATAGTACTAGAATAGGAACTTGGCCCAGTAGTTGCCACATCTAAGAATGAAAAAAGGTGTTTTAAAGGCAATTCTTTCGTGTGTAAAAGGCATATGAACCATTGTAAAGGTTGATTCAAACGTTTTCCTAACAACCGTATTACACCACTATTTTTCCCTGTGTTTGTTGCTGTTCCATCACAAACAACAGCTGCTTCTCTCAATAAAACGTTTTCAGAAGAGAACAAATCATACATAGCACGTTCTATGCTCTTTTCCATCACAGTACTTGGGACAGCGTAGCTGACATAAACAGAGTCAAGTTCCTTGATAACAGAAAAGTGTTCTACAATAACTTGGCGGTATTTTTTGACTCCCCTTTTTACTACATTTAAAACTTTATCTTTTCTGCCATCAAAGTATATAGCTATAACACTGACAACTCTATTTTTAGCTAATATTTCTTTGCGTCCTTTTGACCTTTCACGGGGAAATTTTGATCTATTACTTACACATCTAACTTAATGTCATGAAGAACTGCTGATGCGATTGCTGCAGCAGCTCTATCAGATACGACATATCGGTCACATGTTTTTGACAAAGATGGCAAGCTGAGTTTTGGCTTTTTCTTGGACCCTTGGTGCTTTTAAGAACGCAGTTCTAAGCCATAGTCTATTACTTCAGTATCTTCTGACTCATCCAATATAAGAGGAGCTCGTGGTGAAAGTTCAACTCTATTCTCCTGTTTATCCTCATATGTCACAGAAGCGTAATATTGTTCTAGTTTTTGATTTCTATCATTTCGCTTTTCTATTTTTTTGTTTGTGAAATGTCTATACCACTAGTAACCATTTTCCTGTCAGTCCTCTGATCCGTCAGAAAAAGTTGTTCTTCTTTCGCAACTCTTCTTTCTTTTGGGCATTTGCATTGGCGAACGTTGCAAAATTCAAATCAAATGCGCGGGTAGATAGACTCAAAATAAATAAAAAATATTTTAGGATACGCTTTTTGAAAGGTTGGGTCACATTCTTATAGCTATTAAAAAACAATTTGCCAAAATTTAATTTTTCGCTCCACCCTAATGCATACCCATACTGAGAAATTAACTAACATAAAATGCCTCGAGAAAAACCTGATCACATTTCAACTCTGATGTTCACAAACCTGCTTCAAAAATTCATTTTCTTACTCTTTGTATAGCTGCCAACTACTACGAATATAATTAACCACTTTTTGTTAACAGTACATTTTTCAGTACATTTTCAAAAGAGTATCCCGATCGCAGCTGAAAAACGTATCTTTTGCTGTGGATGTTCGTTTGTTATATACAGGGTTGTCCAAATTAAACTTCCCCAACTGAGAGGCCTGTGCAAGGTGCTGTATGCGTCATAATTTGATGAAATTTGGAAAACAGACACTTCAGATCATGCGCTCGAGATTTATTTTAAAAAAATATTACTAAAAGAAGTTGCCGATAGGTGGCGCTGCAGATAAAACAAGACATTCTACAGATGTTCTATATGTGTGCCGTGGTTCTCCATAACTCTTTCCATTCGTAAAGCACCACTTGTGGACTTACTGTGTTCCACAGCGGAACGCAGTAAGTCCACATTAATTCCACGAAAATTCCGAATAATTGCGTCTTTCAGATGTGCTAAGGTTGCTGGGTGTTCTCGGTACACCTGATCCTTTAAGAATCCCCATAACCAAAAGTCGCACGGCGTGAGATCAGGAGAGCGAGGAGGCGAAGCTGTAGGGAAACAGCAGTTGATCACACGTGCATCGGTGAAAGTTGCCCGTAACACCTGTTGAACGCCACGAGCAATATGGGGAGTGCACTATCCTGCAAAAATATCGTGCCCTGGATGCGGCCATGTTGCTGCAGTTCAGGGATCACAAATGTTTGCAACGTATTCTGATACCGCTTTCCTGTGACAGAGCAGGTTTCGAAACCTCTTGGAGTCACCTCTTTAAAAAAAATACGGCCCATTGACGAATGTTGCGGTGAAACCGCAACATACCGTGACCTTCGCAGGGTGCAAGGGCACTTGATGGATTGCGCGCGGGTTTTCACTTGCCCAAATGCGGCAGTTGTGCGTATTCACTTGACCATTCAGGTGAAAATGGGCCTCATCTGTCCAAGGGATGTTCCACGGACAAGCAGCATTGACTTCCATTCTGGCAAGGAACTGCAGCGCAAATGTTTCCCGAATTGCAGAATCCCCGTCAGACGGCTGATGAAGACTATGGATTTTGTACGGAAAATAACCCAGGATTCGACGCATTACACTCCAGATGGTCGAATAGGGCATATCAACAGCACGAGAAACAGTTGGCAAACTGACAACACCATATGGCGATTGGCTAGTGGCATCCACGACCGCCAAAGCAACGTCTTCTACGCGTGCAGAATCCACAACATGTCGTCCTCTACTTGGTAAAATTCTCAGCTGCCCGGTTCTTTCGAACTTCTTTATCATGTTTCGTAAAGCGCGTGATGTCATTGGTCCTCGGCGTAAGTTCTGTAGCCGACGGAATGCTCTTATCGCAGCACAGGAGTTCTCGTCATTCTGGTAGAAAAATTTCACTAACAGAGCTTTGTCTTTTAAAGTCGCCATTCAACAGCACTCCAGCGCCATTTATCAGCGAGCTGGAAATAACTGCCTGTGCAGCGCCTGTCTTCCACTTTTGTAGGGCTCGTCTGTTGGATACGTTGCGCAGAAGCTTTATTTCTGCAGATCATGTTGTTGAAATATGCAAATTACTAGTTTTACAGCGCCACCAATCGGAAACTTCTTGTACTAATATTTTTTTTAAATAAATCTCGAGCGCATGATCTGAAGTGTCTGTTTTCCAAATTTCATCACATTATGACCCATACAAGATCCTGCATAGGCCTCTGAGTTGGGGAAGTTTAATTTGGACAACCCTGTATGTTCGTTTATGGTGAAAATGCTTGATTAAGAAAAGTGATTATTTATAATCCGCAGTCATTGGTAGATAAGTCTTTTAATTAATCGCATGCTTGATCATAACATTTTGAGAACAGCTGTTAAAATATAGTGACTCACTCGATCCAACAATTTCACCTCAGCAACTTACTGACCTAATTTTGACAGTTTTTTTCTGGTCGGTTTACTGCATTTTTTCGATTCGGGGGCGATTATGGCCCCGGAATAGTTTAGCTTCCAGGCCGGGCTTTCCACCCAGCATGAGCTCCTAAGAGTCCCTCAGCTGATTCACTATGGATTTTGTCGCCTAATAAATGCAAGGAAGAGTCTTCTGGGACATAATGTGAAGCTTTCAAAAATGCATAACATAACGGACTAATACATAAATTCTATTACTTGCACTTTCTTCTACAACTAGTTAGAACTCTATATGATTAACTTCTGAACAGATCCTTCTCTGCCCGCAATAACAACACCATCTCTACACCCAGAAAATCGAAGTAGGAGTAACATAGGAGTTTCTTCTTAGCTCGAAATTTTTCGTGATTTATGTTAACGTTTTTCACCGCTTTAGCTGGTTTAATTAGGGTCGATTTACCACTTTCAGCTGACAGCACAGTTCTCGTTGTCAGACACAGACAAATATGCACTGTGATTAACAATCTCCGATGCTACTTTGATAGTTATTTTTACTATCTGCGTGAGTGTATAATTGAGGTCAATCCTACTAAAAGTGGAGAAGTTTTATTCTATAATAACAACTTTCACCGTCCCCCACTACAAACTTATGGAATATTTCCATCCCCTGAGTTGATGATTATAAATACCCAGGGATTCTACAATCTAAATTAATTTGGCAGAAGCACTTTTGTTTATAGTATAAAGAATACTTAAGCTGCCCAGCACTCCCTTCGTTCCATCTTAGCTTATAACAGTCCCCCCACTACAAACGTATAGTCTATCGATTAAGAATAAATTACTACCATATACTATATGTATAAAGCCCATTCTCACTCACGCTTCACTTATGTGTGGGCTGCGATCCTGAAACTCAGGTGAAAAATATTGAAATATTCCAAAACCTTATTCTGCCCAGAGTTTATAAGTCTGATGTGATTGATGAAGAAATGATGCGATACATGATGATCTTTCCATCTCATTTTATAACGAATCTTATGAAAATGCTTCGTAGGAAGAGGGTTCGCGTTCTTAATACTGCATTACACGAAATACCCTCCTACAGAGCTGCCAAGTCTCCGGCTATTTCCGGGAGATTTCCCACCACAATTTCTAGACAGTTTTATATTCCATTAAATATTTGGACTTATTTTAAGCATAAATTTGTAAGTAAAAATAAGTGGTGGGAAATCTCTTGAAAAAAGCCGGAGACTTGGCAACTCTGCTCTTACAACACTCTTCATGCTAAAACAACATTAAGGAGACCACTCGTCATTTTATTCAGGTTCGTTGACTTAGTTCCTGTTTCTAAGCGAAGTAGGTTAGAACTTCCTTGAAGGTAGTATCAGGATTCAAAACGCATTTTCGATTTTTTTACCCTATGTTATAGTTTAGTCGAAGCATTTTTTTTTGTCATATGGGATCAACTTTTCCCTTTAACTCAATATTTTAATTATTTTATTAATACTTAACGTTAGCAACCAGCGGCTACTACTTTTTTGTCACTGCAACAGTCCCATGTGATAATTAGTTTATTTCATGCTTCGAACTTCCAAATGCGTACGTTATTGCATAATACTTCCAATCCCCTCTGGAAGTGTTTGACCTTTCAGAGTGCAAAAACTTATTTTCCTTTTCTCTAAATTTTCCGTTCAATTTTCTGGTCCTTGCAGAAAAGTCTTTTGCTTATGACTTTGTTCAATCAATTGGTGTATCCAGTCAAAGCGGTAGGGGTGCATTTCTTCTGTCCACACATCCCTCGTGTTTCCTACAGCCTCCAGCGGATGATTTCTTCGTTGCAGCCTGCTAACACTCTTCAAACCGTGATTGACGAGAAAAACAGGCTGCACATTGGTCACGCCCATTTGCCAACTAAGAGTCATGTGACCGAGGGGGTGTAACCATCTTGGTCCGAAGTAGCCCACTGCCTCCTAGACATAGAATGCCTAACCGCTGCTACATCACCAACCCTCTACGTCGTCAACTGACCTTCCAAAGGTGACGTAATCACAGATTAAGTTTCATAAAGTAAAACTTTTCGAAATTTCTGGTGAATTTACTCTCTCTCATAACAACATTTTAATGAATTGACATAGAAAAATTAATATTACAAAAAAGAGCAGTTTTTATCAGTAACTAATTATATAATGTAATAAGGGAGTAAATCACAATGAATTGTTTTGTGTCACGAACGTATTTTAATTTTTATCTTTCACCTAAGATACTTTTTAATATTTGTAGCATTCACCAGAAATCTGAAATAGTTTTACTTTATGAGAATGAAAGTGTGGTGACGTCATTATTCGAAGGCCTAATGATGACGTCGAAGCTTCAGCGCTCAGGCTTTCTGTATCTAGGTGGCAGTGAGTAGCCACAGTAACATGTCCACACCCCTTAGGTCACATGATCCTTCGCTGGCAAAAGGGTGTGACCGAAATGCCTGTACAGCAAGCAGCCTCTTTCTTGTCAGCTCTGCTTCAAGCTGAAAGATTTAAGAGTGCCGGCTGATAATGTTCCTATCACAAAACACACGAGGAAGAAGTTGAATTGCACGTTCCAGATTCTGGACCAAAAAGTATGCTAGACTCTTTAGTTAAACTTGCTAGGTAAAAACTTAAGACATGAAATCAAGATTTTCATAATTTTTAAAATCAAACGTAAAAAAAAAGAAAATATTTTTTATATTGGATATTTAAGCATTATAATTAATAATAATTTACAAATAACGTGTTTAATGCGCTAAATATTTTAAATTAAATTAAAAAGCCGTTAGTACGAACTGGATATTTACGTATAAATAATTTATATTATCTCAAAAAAATCTAGCAAATAACTTTTACTAATTAATAAGTACTTGGTGTTTTTGCTTAATAATACTTATTGCAGACACTTTTTTTTGACATTAGAAAGCCTTTTGAAATTTTAATATTTATCTCATATTAAACCAAACTTTATAATATATATTGAAATTTTCCAATTAGTATTAATTAGTTGTAGATCCTGTTGCAGAGGACATGACTAGATTATTCCATTTGCAGCAAAAGTTTGTTTCAATCGAAATAATGAAAGAAGAATAAGAACAAATTTGTAAGCATTAAAATTTAGCCTTTGCTTTAATACAATTATTTCCAATAACATTGTAAAAGCGAAAGGTATTCATTAAAATATTATTTTCCTCTAATCCCACAGCGGCTTCTGAAAGTTAATTTGAAATTTTACGAATTACTTAGAATGTGTTGCATAAACTGATCTTGCACAAAATTACTAGATTAATTTATTTTTAGTGAATCTTCCTTGTTTCACATACTACCCTTTAAAAAGTAAAATAAGCTAATCAATTTCTATTACTGCAATAAAAATATTACGAAAAATGTATGAAACCACTTATACGATAACATCTTCCCTTTTGTAAAAGCGTCTATTCCTCCAGACTGATATTTGTAGAATGTGCGTTCCCCCTTGAGGTTTAGGGAAGTAAGTTAATGGAAGTCTGTGGTGGGCTAAGGAGATATGCTGAAACATTCCAAAAGAGGGTACGAGAATTAAGATAAAAGTTTCTATGAGCTTAGAAATAACTCAGAGAGAATTTAAGTACTTTCCGTAAATGATAAGGAATAATAAAACAGAATTCACCCAAGAAGAACGAGCTTTTATGTCCCTCAATAAGGAAAATTAAAATGAAATTTTAAGAAGACATGGAAATTATTATTATGTCTAACATTTCATGAGTAATTATGTTTCGAAACTCATTGTGAATTGCAAATGATTACGAACACATAAAGTAATATCGCTTCGCTATATTTATTTGGAAAAAAAAATGTTCGATTGATTTCTCAATATTTCATCTCCTACTTATACGCGCTCTCGTTCTTGTGCGTTTTTTCGGTGGTTCCTGACGGGGTTATAGGAAAACAATGATAATTCTCATTCATTTATGTGCTACACAAAGAAAGCATCGCTCCCTTATGTGGGTCGTAAAAGAAAAGTTCTCAGTTTAAAAAGTGGATTCTTCGACTGGACAAGTGTATCGCAAAAATTTTACTATTTTTATCAATTTTCGATTTTAAATTATTTTGAGAGGAAGTAGTAATAAGAGTAAAACGAAAGATGGGTAATATAACCACTTTCACTGTCTTGGTTTTCATCAAAAGTAGTGTTATTCATTGAAAATCCTTCACTGCATTTTGGAATTTATCTTATTTACATTTTTCAATCTATTATTAATTAAGAGTATGATGTATTTCAATGTAGTGTTATTTCACTTTTAAGCTCTTTCTCGGAATTTTTTGGCCCACCAGGGGCTGAGAGGTTCTGCTCTTGAAACTGTAAGGCGGGAGGTGCTAGGTTCTAATCCCGGTGGCCCCTGTCGACCTAGCCGTTAGGAGGTTTCCGTGGTTTTCTCCGAAACCTCGAGTAAATACGGGTCAGGATCCCCTAGAAAGTCCTGCCCGGAGGGCATTACTTCTATAGGCTTACGATCCCACTGCAGTCAATGGGCCTTAATGCACAAATACAAACTGTAGTTTTTTGTTTATGTGCGTATCTCATTTTAGCGTGTTTCCTTCGCTGTCCCCAAATGAGAGATCATTGTATTATAAAATATGCAATTCATTTCTATAATCAAGAGTATGTAACCTGTGTATTCACAGATATCTCTTATGTTTTTGTCTCTATTTTACATCGATGAATCGTAAAAATGTAATTTCGGTTGTAATTTTTTTTAGAAGTTGTTCAGCCCAACTATGAATGAATTCAGTTTTTACACTCTAATGCCCATGGTAGCATACATGATACCATCTTTTAAACGATAATTTTTAGGGGAAAATGTTTCAAATCGTAATTTTCAAGTCATAAAACCATTGATTGTACCTTTAAATAATAATAGTAGTCATTGGAGTCCACAGATGACAGCATTAATTGATGAAAAATACTTTAGAAGCTATATGGATGAAGTCAACAAAGAAAACGTTTCCAATAAATTTCTCTACTATTAAAATAGTATTTAATATGAAGAAAAATAATTAATTTAATAATTACCACTTATATGTAAGAAAGTATAGGCTTTTTCACTAGGTATAACATAATTTTATAAAAATCTTCATTTTTAATAGTGAGAAGAGTTATAAAATGATGTTGCTGTCATTAAAAAAATATAAAAAAATAATTTGTTTTCAGAATTTTTTTATTATATTTACGTTATTTGACTTAAAAGAACACCATTTAAACGAAAAAGAATATTTTTTTTTGCTTTGGAATTTCTTATAATGTGCATTGGAGTGTTTTAAAGTAAAACATCTGAGAAACAGCTGACAAAGAGTTTCGGACTGAAATAGTAATTTGTGTAAAAGCTGGATGCATTTTTTTTTTTTTTTTTAAATCTGACGACAAAATGGCAATTTACTTAACTTTTAGACAGACGATGCTGGACTATCTATTTAATATGAGCACCGGCCTAGTGTTGCAATGGCTCATTGCAATTACACCGACTTACGATGTTGCACCATGTCGGAAATGATTTTTCTTTTCTTTTTTGATAACATGCGGGCACTTGCCGATCTCGCACTGTCCACTGCAACTGCCGGAAGGTATTGTGTTCATTTGATCATTCAGTACTCAGTACTCAGTAGGCTGAGAGCGTTACCCCCAATGAAGGGTCAGACAAGTTAACATCCACGCCCAGTCCAGGATTCGGACCCGGGCCCAAGGTTTGTTTGCCAGGAGAGGACAGCTCGCGTCACTGAATGTGTCGCCTAGAGCTACATATACGTCCTTCCCGGCTTCATTTGGTACCTCATCAGAAGGTGGGGGGACTTCTGAATATTGGCATCCCTCGGAAACTGCTAGCGACCTCCGAGAGGACTTTTAGAACCACGGATTTAACGTGCACGTACACCGCATGTACACGGTGGTATTTAGTGGTACGCCGGTATCGAAACGCAACCTTCCGGTTACGAGTCTAACGCCTTAACCACTGGGCTACCACGGCCCGGGACCCAAGGTTTGATAGAATGGTTCTTAAGCCATTACGCCTCTTGGACGGCGTACTGATTTTTCACATGTGCAAGAGATCACGTTTTTGCTATGACCGCCCAGGTTGTGTAGTGCTTCAAGAACCATTCTACCAGACCACGGGTCCAAGTTCGATTCCCGACATAGATGTTGGCGCCATTTCGTTTGCCTGTTTATAGGTGGCAACTCTATTCCACCTATAAAGAAGTGCTATGTGTAAAAAAAGGTGCCTTCATAAAAAAGTGACCAGTAATTCCGGTCATTATAGAGGCTAACGCCCATCCCAGACAGCACATAAGCTTAAATCAAGCTTGATATTTCTTTGAATTTGACGTATTAATACAAGATTGACAGTTCAATTCAATTTAAGCTTGCAGCAAGCTTGCAGGAGCCAAGTTGAATTGTCAAGCTGGAATACAGCTTGATTTTTCCTTTCGAAAGCGTGCGTTGATGGCGCCATCTGTGAAAGAGAATGGACATTAATTGTCTAGCGTTTCTCAAATTTGCTCAACAAAGAAAAGTTCGTAAAAGTTGTGTTTTATATTTTATTATCGCACAAAACCAGGACATTAGAACACGTAAGGGGAAGGAATAAATGGGATAAGCGCCTCTGAAGTGTAACACGAGGGGAGTTTTAGTTTTATTTACATATAATTACCATTAGTAATTCCATTAACTAATTAATTAGCCCTAAATTAAATTTTAATATAATTAACACAAGTTAGTTAGTTAATATACTTCACTTTATGGGTCGTAGAATGAGGCGTAATCCGGCCTCCACAAAATAATTAATCAGTCATAAATGTACTTGGCCATAGAAAAAAAAAAAGATTCTCTATCTCCAAATATGGAAATTCTTCAAAATAAAATACATTTATACTACGGAATTGACTTCAAAATCAGTCGTTTGTCTCGATTTTGGCCAGCAGTATTGCTCAACATGAGTGTTGCGAAAGTTTTAAAACGGGTCCTGCTTTTAAGTTTATATTATACTTATTTCCCTATTAGTAGAGTCTATAAATGACACATAACATTATGTAAATTTTGATTCGTCCCATGGAAAAATAAAAGTAACTTATCAGCATCGCCCATACTTATCGATCTGGCCAGAAAACGGCGTGACAACAGTCACTTCAAACTTTAGTCATAGCTACCCGAGGCGTTTTGGCGGAACGGTTAGCACGCGGGCCTCCCAGCCCATAGGTCCCGGGATCGAACCCAGCCGCCGGCGTTTGATGGAAACAGATTAAAATAACTTAAAATTTCAGTATAGAGGGGAAATGCCAACACCTCCTAGATAAATAAAGCCCAACAACTCCTACGTCACCAAGCTTTGACATCATCGTCTTGCCTACGCTTAAAAGTTTTATTTTCACAAAATAAAAGTATGTAATGTTTCTGGTAAATTTACTCATGAATAAAAATATTTTAATAATTTGAGATTAAAAATATAGTTTTATGAAAAATGGCAGTTTTTAACCATGACTAATTAGATAATATGATAAGGAAATTGACTGGCATGAATAATTTTGTGTGAGAAAGGTATTTTAATTTTAATTTTTTATTTAAGATATTTTCTAATATTTGCAGTATCCACCAGAAATTTTAAATATTTTTACTTTGTGAAAGTAAAACTGTGATGACGTCATCACTTGAAGGTCTAATGATGACGTCAAAGTTTCAGTTGTTAGGCTTTCTATGTGTAGGAGGTGTTGGAAATGCGCGGAAAAATAAAGTATGTGGGGCGCACCGTGTATTTAGAAAAAATTTTTGTTTAGGAAAGTTTTTTAAGCTTGAAATTAAGCTTGCTATGTCAAGCTTAATGCAAGCTGGGCAAGTGTAAACTAGAACACTTGATTCAAGCTTGCATTAAGCTTACACGCTTGAAATTTTCAAGCTTAATTCAAGTTTATTGACTTGGTAAATCAAGTTTGATGCAAGTTTGCTGTGTTGTCTGGGATTGAAGGGGGGGGGATGTTATTGCGATAGCAATTTTTAAAGTAGGGGTACTAATAACATGTAGTTGCAAATTCTTCCAAAATGCATCGGTAAAAAAAAGTATTCCAATATGCGATCAGATGGAGATCATTTTTCGACCACGATCGAACTGAGGTAAATTTTGATTGTCCAAGCATTTCCTACAAGTTTCATATAATAACTAGCAGTTTTTCTTATGATCGAAAGTTATAAAGATTCATATTGGTATACTTACTGTTTTGATAGTGCTTCAAGAATACTTCTTCAAGGATACAACTTCAATGATAAATCACAACCAGGTTATGTAACCACTATCGAAAGACAGTTAGTATAGGACTGTTGTTAATTCCCTTACCTTAAATTAGTTGTATACCTGATCGATCGAAGGGAAATCAGTGTTATATATTCATTTTTTTAAATAGAAATCAGGTACAAAATGTGTCATATCATTAATTTTTAATCTGATTTACCTCGTTCATTATTTTTTGGAAAACAGTAGCAAAATGCATTCCATCAGTAACTTTTAGAATAAATTAATTACTTACCTCAACTTGTTTTCTAGCAAGCAGTGTCAAAATACGTACTGCCAGTGACTTTAAAAAGAATTTATTTAATAAACTTTATCAAATAATAAACTTTATTACATTTCAATCAACATATTGCAAAAGACTCTCTTGTTATTTTACAGCCATCTGGTACTTCTGACTCCATAGCTGTAGAAGGTTAACTGTAAGAGGCTGATTCAGTTTTTCGAATGGTTTTCAGGATAAACTGCACAATTTAAAGGAAACCATAGATCAGATTTTAGTTCATTGGGTGCAATGACATAATAGGCATAAAAAATACCTCTTTTCTCTCTTGCGTTGCCATTGGTTCTCTACAATGATATTTGTACATAGTTTCAGCCGTCAATTTTTGTCATATGCATATCGTTCCAAAGCCATTTACGAATTTTCAATTCTTTGATGGAATTTCACAAAATACCATGGTTACTACCATTCAACCATTATGAAACTTTTTCACTATAATTGTAACTTTTAAACAACAATAACGGAAATTTTCTTTTGATTGGTTCAACTGATAGGACGCTAGTATTTAACCCTTTATCAGGCAGTGGTAAAATACTTACCACCTACGGTCTATTAAATACAGAAATCAATTGTCATTAGTGAATTTTCTGATTTTTGTTCAGTTATATTGGATGTATATTTTTTGCATACATCTAGATTCTAAATAATATTTGGCTAATGAACTTTTCTTTCATTCGCAATTTTAAGGAAAGCTCGAATAATTACTCGAAAATTGAGCATAGAATCATCGCTTTTAATTATATATTTTTGCGTTTAATTCCGTGTACAAGCAGCAGGTAGTTTTCCGACTTTGATTTTGTGCATAAATAATGTATTCTCCTGCAAAATTTCTATGTTTGTTTATGAAAATCTCAGATGACCACATTAAAATCATGACACAGACATCTCTTAATGGCGCATGGAACCCCCTCCCCACATCGAGGAAATGAACAAGTGACAATCTGCTATTGCTGAAGACGCCCGGGGATGTGGCTATGATATGAGCCGAAACATACTTTTTAATTGCTTTTAATTGGTAATTATTATTTAAAATTTTATGTGGTAATTGTTTTTAAAAGTTCTATCTGATTTTATTTTTTAAGTTTTAACTAATACTTCTATTTTACACATTTTAATATATTCCATTAAGTTTGATACCCATTTTTTAAACGAAGAGTTAATAACGATATTCATTGTGTGGTAGTACGGAGGATATAACAAGCGATTGAAATTCATAAAATAAATTAGTTTCATAAAATTTCTTTCAGATTTTGTGAATTATCTAGAGATAGTGCACAAACTAAGTACAAATATGCTCTTGCAAAACAAGATGTTTACCAGATTTTAAAAAAGGATGCATATATAAATGTATAACAGCATATTGACTTATAACCAGTAGATTAAAATAAATCTCTCACAGACGGAAAGGTCACCGTAATTTTGTTTTAGTTTTCAGTAGTACGAGAAAGTGCAAAATGAGTTCTGAAATCACTGAAACTACTCAAGTACTTCAATTCATTTGTCATTTAAGTCAGAACATCGCATATAGGATAACTTTTTAAAGATGAAACACACACACAATACAATTTCTGAGGATAGAGCCTTTTTTAAATATAATTCAGCCTCAAAAGTGTTATAGGAATTCATTTTTAAACATGTCTGTGAGCAAATTGTGAGGTATTAATTTCCAGTTCTGGATACACAATGGTAGTTCTTCTCACTACGATGTAAACAGTTTCACGTAAAACTAGTCGTGATTGATTCAGTCTTGTCAAAACGATTTTGAGACGGTTTGCGTGTGGAAAGGATATGTAACTCCAAGACTGCCAAGAGCTGGGAGTGGTGTTCTTAGGACTTATATTTTCCACACTATTTTAAATTGTTCAATCACTTGAAAACTGCAAACTAGAACTTTGTAAGAACAGTTCTTACAAACTATTACAAATGCAACATTACTTTTAACCTAACTCGTGATCCTGAATCTGATTCAACCAATAAGGATGAAGTAGTCCACAACAAGAAATAGTCTGTTCTGATCGTGGCTAACGAGAAAGACAGACTGTGGTGCTGGCATTTGGTCACACCCCTTTTGCCTTATAAATGTCATGTGACCGAGGAGATGTGGCCATCTTTCTGTGGTTATCTCCGACCAAGATGGCCACACCTCCTAAGTCACATGACTCTTCGAGGGCAAAAGAGGTGTGACCAAATGTCATCACCGCAGCCTGTCTTTCCCACCAGCCACGGTTCTGCCAGATATTCCTCAATCTGCTTGGCTCCGCTCAGGTGTATTTTTCCCCTCTACATATGGCAGGAAAAAAAATATTCGTGAAAATACGGAAAATGTGCTGGTAAAGGGAACACCAGTACTATTTAAGGAATTTTGTTAAATTAAATCCCAGAAAAATTCCGTTCTAGGAGGGAAATCACCCATGATACGCGGAAATTGCCCTGCATTCAGATTAAATAGATAATTTTCGTAAGGTATCTAGTGTAGCGTTCTTTTTTAAAGAGAGCGTTGTATCAATATAATGTTTTATAGATTGTACATTGTGACACAAGCTGTAATTAAAGGCTAATAGGAAAAAAACAAAACATTATGACGGGTTCAAAACAGAATGATCTGGGAATCACTGTAAAGCTAAGAATCCCCTAGACTTAGCATGTCTTGTCCACACAAATCGCCGTGCAGCGGAGCAGAGTGAAAAAACTATGACATTCATTACATTGCATTTAACCCTTTAAAAGGAGAGCATTTTCACCCCATTCTCCCAGATTTTGCAAATACCATTCGTGTTTATTAAATTTCCGATATTAATTTTATTAACAATTCAGACTTTTCCTAAACAAACACACAAAAAAACTGTAACACATCACACTTAATTTTAGTTATATGCATTATTTTGTTAACCCTTAAATGCATGAATAATACGTTCGCTGCCGATCATGTGATATTCACGAGTGTAAGCTAAATTTCGTAAGTCAGTTTTGTGAAAAACTTATTAATATTTCGAAAAACACAGAGTTCAAAAGAAATATCCGATATTATTATTATTCACCACATAAATCATTTATTATTGAAAACAAAACTTCATATATTAGTTCTACTTAAGAAAGTTCGTTCGCAATCTAATCCGGCGGTGAATGTGTTTTAAACATAGGATGTAAATATTCATCACTATTTAAGAGCCAAAGAGATATATTTTATGAAACGGAGATACTGAATTTGATAAATGAATTTATGTTTTTGCGATCACTGATAACGTTGCAAGAATTTGGAGGCTTCATATTAAAACATCGCCGGAAAAAGGTTAAGTCAAATTTGACATCTTTTATTATGAGATATCACATGTTAAAAAAGTAACCAAACTAAATAAAATCATTTTTTGGAAATACATACCTAAAAATTGTCATTCTTTGACATGTTATAAAAGATCTACATTTTTAATATATATTTTATTGAATTTTTAAAATAAAAGTCCATGCACTGCAATATTATGATCTTAAAAAAAGAAAATGTGTAAATAAAGTAATTCATCGCAATTTCTGCTTTAAAGCGTGTTTTTTTTTTTTTTTTTTTTTTTTTTTCTAAAAGGTACTTTGCCCATTAGACATTGTCCCTGACAACGGCCCGAAGGTGTTGGCAGCTTTATTATGGGGCACCTAGTAGGTGGGCCAATGTCGCCCCCTATGAAGGGACGGACATGACAACCACGCCCAGTCGGGGATCGAACCCCGGCCGCCGGGAGTTAAACCCGAAACCGGAGTATGGTGCTTTACCCGCCATACAACTCGATCGGCTGCCTTAAAGCGTAGTTTAAAACATACTTTTTATAAAAAATTGTACTATTCAATACGTTTTTCAAGGATTTATGATATGATTTTCTTTTCTTATTAAACTCCGAGTGTTTCGCGTTGGTTCATTCTTCGTGTCATGCACTTGTGTAAAACAATAATAATAATCATATTTCAGATTTGTGGATTATTAATAAATAATTTTTGATGTTTATAAATTAAAAGGATGTCCTACTACAGATTTATGAAAGTTAGATTTAATTAACTGAATTACTAAACTTACTTGATCAAAGATCTTTGGATTGGCACCAGCTTGCTTCAGCATTTTGCACAACCCAACATTGCTTTTTGGCTTGCGATATGTAAGGCTGTCTTTCCAGTCTAAAAATAAAACATGTTAAACTTAAATTCATCGTTTAATGTAATTGAAAAAGAAAATCGAAATACATGAATTTCCGGTTTCTACAGTGCAACTTATTCCTTTAAGGGACCTTTTAGTGATCAAACCTGTTGCTAATAAAGTAGTAAATATTAAGAAAGCCGAATGAGTACACTTTACTCAGAAATTAACGTTCTAAATTATTCAGAAAAATTTATGGTACATACATTCCAAATTTATTTCTTTTTAATTATTATTTTTTTCCCTAAAATTAAAATAAAACAATATAAATTCTATTAAGGGAACATTTTTAAAAGAAATGCATCCAGTTTTACAGTAAAATACAATTTTTATAAAACATGACTATAATTTAAAAATAGCGGTTGACTGTTAATATCTATAAAAATTAAAGGACGTAAATACCTTAAAATACAAACAATGCTTCACTCTTTTGACTTTTATGTATGTGTAATGAAATGAAACAATAGCTTATTTATATGTATATTCACTTTTTACTGTTTAGGTGTTCTTAAATGAAATGAAGAAAAGCTATAGAGCAAGATTTCTACAGTACAAAAGAAATATTTTGCTGTTTTTTCTTTACCTGTTTCTGATAAAAAAATAAACAAAAATACTCTAAAGCGTCATTTTTTTTTCATAGGCCAGTATTCCCCCCGAGATAATAACATAAGCAAGGAAAAATAGTGTGGCATAAAAACTTTTTAAATTTTAACTTTTTTGAATTACTGGCACTACAAGCATTTAATTGGTAAATTTCACTCTTCTACATATACTTTAAATGCTGAACCAGCAAAACGATTGATGTTTTTAAGGCAAAGACAATACAGTTAAAAAAAATCCACATGTACTACGAACAATGTAATAGGCATAAATAACTTAAGATTTATTAATAATTACTTTTATAGGTATACACAGAAGGAGAAAAGGGCTTAAATCGGTGTTTAAAATCAACTAAAGACAAGTTAAGAAGCTCTGGTGTATATTCCAAGTGAGATAAAATCCTTATGTTTAATGTCTTACCTTTCAGGCACTAGAATAAATTAACATATTGGAGTGCTTTACCTAATCTTTTGATGACTGAGTGACTTTGAGTTAACTCACGAAACGTGCCAGTGTTATCATCGAAGTTTGCTTTACAGCCTTTGTTTGATTAAATATAGTATTCCCTACACATATGAATCTAATAGGAACACTGCTTTACATAAAAAGTCTTTTTATATAAATTTTATAAAAAAGAATTATTTTACGGACGATCCTGCTATATTTTCCCAAGGTAATTGCATGTAAACTTATTACATAATAAATAATTTACTAAAGTTCTAATGTTCATAATTAAATATGTTACAGGTATTTATGCACTCAATCGCGCAAGGAAAGATTTGTCCCAATTGTATACAAATGCTTTTATTACCATATTTACATTCCTGAATGCAACTTATACACCCCGGTGTGCAAAAATTAAGAACGAGGGTATGAAGGAGTTCTCGGTGATCATAATAAGAACACATACGTTGGCCGATCAGACGTCATATTGTGGTTTTTAAAATCCATGAGAAACACTGAAATCCAAGAAAATAGAGGCAGCTTCAATGCAGTTTCAGTGAACATTTTATTGAAGCTGAAAGTAAAATAATTTCAAACATAAGCTTGATCTTCCTTTAAAAAAATTTGATAACACACCAAACAAAAATTGCGGCACAGTTACGTTGTCCCCACGAAACTGTGTCGGAATCTTTAAAAACAAATACAACCTTTTCGTACGAAGAACAATGAAGAAGTGTGTAAAAATTTTTCCACAAAAAAGGGCCAGGTTTTGAAACCCTGGCGAGAAAAAGATAAGCTACCCATAAGCTATTGCCCACGTGACATAAAGGGACCTGTATTCGAAATAAATATAAAACATTTGAAATCAACTGTTTAAAAGCATATCGCGAAGGCAGAAGTGTCAGAATTTGGCGAACGCCTACAACAATGTAAATCCAGACAACATTAGACAGAAAGGCACCCGGAATTTACATTGAATAAGCTAAACCGACAGTTAATTTAGAGATTTTTAGATAACTTCAGATAATTAGAAGGGCAGAGCTGCCAAGTCTCCGGCTTTTTTCGGGAGATTTCCCACCACTAATTTTTACTTACAATTTTATGCTTAAAATAAGACCAAATGTTTAATGTAAAATAAAACTGTCTAAAATTTGTGGTGGGAATTCTCCTGGAAAAAGCCGGAGACTTGGCAGCTCTGGAAGGGGAATACCCTGAAATTTCAGAAACACGAGCGGTCAAATAGAGGAAAAGAAAAACGGAAACACTTTTAATGAAGCAGAAAAGCTAAGTGGAGAGAGATTAAAACTGAAAGCAGAATGTTTGAATTACAAAAATGAAACAAAAGAAAATTATTTTAGACCCGAAAGATATATGATCTGCATCGCTGAGAGGGATATTTTTCATGCAGCTACCGTAGCGCAGTAGAGGTTAGAAGCGATATAAACCATATCCAGTGGCGCAACTAGAGTTTAAGTTACTAGTTACGGCGTCAGTTTCAGCCCGACACTTGGAGTAAACTTGTTTTGGCGACTCCTAGATATAGAAAGCCTTACCACTCCTACGTCATTGCTTCGACGTCATCAGTAGGCCTACCTTTAAAAGTTTCATTTTCACAAAATAAAACTATTAAAAATTTCTTGTGAATTTACCCATGATTAGCAATGTTTTAATAATTTGAGATAAAAATATAATTTTACGACAAATGGCAGTTTTTAACTATGACTATGATAAGGAAATAGATCAGAAAGAATAATTTCTTATGGAAAAATTATTTTAATTTTAATGTTTAAATTAATATATTTTCTAATATTTGTAGCATTCAACAGAAATTTTAAATAGATTTTCTTTGTGAGAGTAGAACTGTGATGACGTCACTTTTGCAGACCTAGTGATGACGTCAAAGCTTGGTGGCGTAGGAGTTGTAAGGCTTTCTGTATCTAGGAGGCGTTGAAAGGGTACGTGCCCAGCTTGCCTTCCTCTAGTTACGCGACTGATCGTATCATAATATCTGCAACATGCAAGACTAAGAGAAAAGTAAGCAAAATCTTATTAAAAAATAATTCCAATTGCTAGTTTTCTACTTCGCTCTTAATTTTTTGCACCCCAGTTACACCACCGACATAACAAAATTTAGAAATCAGTTGCTGTAAAGGTAAATAGCAAATAGATATATTCATACTACAGATTTAAAAAAAAATTAAACTTACAGAGTCTTTTACATTGATGGCACTTGGATAGTTTTTAACGAAAAATTCTAGAACTTCAAATGAATCGGAAGAAACAGCTATGTGCATAGGAAGAGCACCGGATTCATCTCGAGCTCGCATGAGCTTTTCATTCGATGTGACTAACTCTTTAACTTTTTCTACATCTCCAGATTTTATAGAATCGTGTAATAACTGTATTTTGTTCTGTAAATATAAACATACCGGTAAAATAATTTTGAAGCATAGACTCAAACATAAAACACAAACATAGTGCAGATAACTTACTAACTGCACCTCAAAGAACTGTGCGTGCACAGCAGTTCTTTCATGAATTAGTGCATAAATTAAATAATGGGTTTTATGCAATTTGCTAAGTAAAAGAGAGAACAGAAGAGCTCATGTGATTAATAAAATGCGATAACAATACTATCCCAAACAGTGATCTTGTTGTAGCTGTAGTGATGATGGCTTACAGAATAGCTTTTGGGGATCCAATGCCGTTAGAAATCAAACAGCGGTCAACCATTCCATTTTGTCAATTATTCCATTAGTGTAAGGGATTAATTTTATTGATTGGGAATTTTTTTGTACGGAAGCTGTATAGAAATTTCCGCAGTGTGGTTTTTTTTAAGTTACGAGAAGAATATTCTCTCAATGTAGTCTTTTTTTAAAACTTATTTTGAACGTTTTCCCAATTTACATCGCCCACGCTCTAATAGATAAAGAATAAAACCAAGGTTGTCTCCTTTTTAGGACACCCTGTATACATTATATGACTACATACTTGAATATAAAAAAACATAATTATCACAAAATAGTTCTTTAAAGAAGTGAATCGAAATTATGTTACTCAAAACCTCTCCTTGCATAAAAGTATTTATTTAGAAAAGCACTAAATAATTTAACATTTATTTTAATATCAATTACTATGTATGAACACACAGAATGCTACATACTCAGCTAAATTAGTTAGTTTGGAAGCATTACTTGATGCTCGAAAGTTTTAAAAGCATGTGAAACCATTCACATAATTAAAAATGATCAGCAATAAGTAAACTTTAAAGGAATTAGGAAAAACACTATGTGCGTGAGTTTGGAGTCTATTAAGAAATGCTAGATTGAGAAGTAATTATGCGCACAAGATAAGAAGGAAGCTCTTTAAGAAATGTTTTGACATCTTCATTCCACGATGTCTTTCCAAATAAATGTTTCCCATGCCCTTCTAGTACTAGATCTTAAAGAAGCTTTACATCACCTTTCTGTAATGCTGTTGCCATCCGCTCCAGAACTAAAGATAAATGAAATACATCATTGTAGTCAGAATAACATTTGTGTCTTCAAAAAGCATTAAATCACATTCTATTCATTTTCAACTAGCGAAGATATTATTTATGCACTTTTTAAAGGGCAATTTAAACGTTATTGATTTTATCTTGAACACCGTTTGATGAATAATGGTACGAAAAATCAATAAATAAAATAAATAGAAATGAATAAATAAACATTTTAATTTTATATAAAGGATCCAAAAATTATGTATTTTATACCATTTTACGAAACTATAGGAAACAGGTAAGTATGTAAGTAATTCAAAAACTAATGCAACAAGAGCTTTCGTGGGTGCATTTTTCCCTACCGCTTGATATTCCATATTTGAAAACGAAGCTCGAAATTTATATAATAGAAAAATGGGAAATTAACGGGTACATGATCAGCTATTGGAGTTCAAGGTGTAATATGACTTTCTGGTCAAAGAAATCATCCCCAAAAGAAATTCACCATCAACTCGGGGAAGAGTCATCTTGCTGCACGACAGGCAGAAAGGGCAGCCTACACGAACGAATTTCAAATTTCATTGTAAGAAGTGGTCGTAATGGAATATTGAGCTCTCATACATGGATGACACAAACATAAATTTGTAAGATAATTTTTTTTTTTTTCCAATGGGCGTGCACTTGCTCTTCAAGCATTCGCCACAACAAAGGACCGACTTACTGTCCATTTTATTATGGGAGCACCCAGTGGGCGGACAGCATTACCCCCTATGAAGGGATGGACAAGTTAACATCCATTCCCAAGCCGGGATTCGAACCCGGACCCACTGTGTGATAGAATGGTTCTCTAGCCACTACACTACCTGGGCGGCTTGTAAGATAAATGGACAACTTCAAGGGCATTTAAGGAAATTAATGTAAAAGATTAAAGAAATACTAGATAATTGATAATGCGAGCCAACGGACAAAAAAATATGTTAGTACTTTTTTCTTTTTCGATTCCGGATATAGTGAACGCAAAGCAGTAGTCCCGTTTCACAAGGATTAGAAATGCGTACAACATTTCATTTTCCGAATTTAGTGAACCATATTCTATGTTGTAGTTCTGTACTTCTGTTGAGCAGAGCTGCCTAGTCTCCGGCTTTTTCCGGGTGATTTCCCACCACAATTTTTAGACAGCTTTATTTTGCATTAAATATTTGGACTTATTTTAAGCATAAATTTGTAAGTAAAAATTAGTGGTAGGAAATATCCCGAAAAATGCCGGAGACTTGGCAGCTCTGGTTGAGTGCTTAAGCCTAAATTTATGCTAGTTCCTAAACTACGAACATTCAGGAAACGACAGACGTAACATTGCTCGATACTATCCCCAACGGAGGTGTCTCCTGTGTTCGAAAAAACATAAGTAAATTACCAAGCACCTGTTGAGGAATACAGGTGAATTCCCAAAATCTGAGCTAGCACACCTAGGCTAAACGAGGGGGAGGGGGGGAGAGGTCGGAATTTGTTCAATGCAGTTATGCATACTAATATCTAAAGCGATTGACTCACAAAAAGGGCGTATATTCCAAAATGAAAAAAAAAGAGATTTCCTTTATCAATTCAGCTCATTCCACTTGACACTCACAGAGGTGCCAAGTATTACGGAATATATTTAAACTTTTTTGTGAAACGTACAATCTTTGAATATTTTTCCGAAATAGTAACCAGATCACGCTTTAAAACGGAAGGATTTTGTTATAATTTAAAAAGAAAATTACCATTCACAATGAGTGGTTTGTTATATTCCGTAATACTTGGAACCTGCGCATTCATTGTGCAATGCTACGCTTAAAAGCAACAGGTTTTTTGGCAACTGAATAGAATGTATTTTACTTCGATAAACGCTGTTAATTATGCTTTGTTTACTTAATAAACACAGTATCCAACTGTTCCGGACTATAATTAATCACTTTTTATGCACAGCAAATATTTTATATATAAACTAGCTGCGTGCCCGTTCTTCGCACGGTAGGAAACGGAAATTTTCCTAACATGTGTAATTCGAATTAATTCCAGGGATGTGGAATGTAGAAAAGCAAAAATATTTGACTCTTGACTTAAGTTTGCGTCATATGTACTAACATGAGATCATTGCAATATAATGACAGAAAAAAAATTATGTCAGCGTCATTCGCTATCCAAAAAGTGAAAAGTTTGACCGTTTGCAGTGAACTTCAAAATGTCTTTCAAAATGTCTTATTTCCACATCATGCTGTTTTCTAGGTTCACGTTTTAGCAATAAATACCTCAGACACTACATAAAACGGACATTTTTTTTTTAAATTTTAAATTACGTCACCCTCTCTTGTAACCCTTTACAAAAAGAAAAGAGATAAGACTGCGCTAATAATGACTATGTCATTTTATCTCTCAACAGCCTTTATTGAAAAACATGTCCCAAAAATGCGACATAAAAAAAGCGGCATAAAAAAGAGACATAAAAAAGCGACGTGAAAGTATGCGACATAATTTTACATGTATTTAAATACTATTAGTTCACAACAGCTTTAATCTATTGTTACAATATTTCGTAAGCTATAGAATATGCATCACATGTATTATTCGATAAATAGGTTACATTCATAAAAATTTCAGCATAGGGTTGGCGAAATACGCGAAAGATGAGCGATAAAATGACAAAGTCAATTAATATCGTTTTAATATGGCAATAATGAAACTAAAAAATTTGGGGGGGGGGATTCAGGGGGATCTCCCCCTGACGAGGCTCGAACAGCCGAGTTTTTTATACAGGCTTTAACATTTTTTTTCTAGATTACGCAGTTTAATTTTTCTTTTCACACATAAATCAAGTATTTATAAACGGAAATAGAGCCAAGCAAAGAAATCGTCTGCGTAGACATAAGAATATCTATGTACACAAAACGAAATCTTTGGAATGCGAAACTTTTCTCACGTTTTCAGAAGAGCGCTCGTTGTAATTGCGTTACAACTGACTTTGACTTCTACTCGTACAATAACAGCAGTATTTGGCGCATTTTCGCTTCAAATATAAGGCAATAAACAACAGATGTTCAAATTCGAATTCCGAAGGAATCCGTCCTGGCAAATGACCATACAAAATTTGGTAGGCCTACGATCTGGCGGAATTCAACCAACTTAAATCAATTTACTTAATTTAGTGAAAATTCTGAATTTAGACCGTCTCAAATCGCATTAATAACTGCATTTTTTCTGCACCGAAAATTAAAATTCCACGCCGTATTTCAATAAAACATTGTTTTTAAAAATACGCTCTCATTAAATTGCACCGAGTGCGAGAATCATCGTCTCAAAATCGCATATAAACCATTGTATTTTTCGCCAAATTAAAAAGGTACACAATTATTTTCGGCAAATTTCCAAATTCTATTTTTCTTTTGAATATAAATCATTTCATTCCTGCTCTGATTTCACATGAACACGATATTTTAATTAAGAAATAACCTTAAAAATAATCCAAACAAAAAAATTATTCTTTTATTTTTACTTCAAGAGTCTGAATAATTTAATAAACTTGCCAAACATGGCAACCTAGATATGCTCAAACCTCGCTCTTTCCACTGCGGGGTTACAATTGCGAAATGGCGAGAACAAAAATGATCCTTTTTGCGACAGTTTTTATCGATATCTCCTAAAATAATTCGAATGTCGAAAAAATCGCTTCGAGGTGTGTCGGGACTCGTCCTGGTGAATTTCCGTACAAAATTTGGTAGGTCTACGATCACCCGTTTCGGAGCTACGCGAAGCACAGACAGACAAACTAACTGATAGTTTACACATTGCTTTACCTATACAGATTCGAAAGGATTCCGAGAAAACTCGGAAATATTTTAAGTCAAAAATTAGGGTTTAAAGAAAGTGGTTGATTCTATTCCAGCGCAGGACGCAACACTGTAAATAATCATTTTTTTAAAGAAAAATATTTAGGAGAAAGTGTTTTCTTGTCAAACAAGAGAAATTACGTAGATAATGAAATTCGGAAATCCTAAAAGATTCGTGAGTAGTAGATTGTATTGAAAAAAAAAAAAAAACTGAAAGTTTTACAATGTGAAAGTTAAAAGAAATGAAAAGAAAATTAGGCATTATTTTAAATCACAGAGTCAACATTATGCAATAACACAATTAAGATTATGCAAATAAGGACATTGATATCGGGGTCAGTACACGAACATAGCGTCTATGTATAATGTGTATCGATTCCGCGTGTACATTTAAAAAGGAATTTTCTTGCAAAAAACTAGCTTTGTATTAAAAACGTATTCTCACTTTCAGACTTTTGATTGTTATTTATACTCCTAGACTTGGATAGCGTGCTTTGAATAGTTCATACTACTATAATTCCTCTCAAGTTGGTTTTACCTTAAGAGATTCCACGACATCTTCGGAGGAGAAAGTCGATTCGATTTATTTTGGCTTTCTAAGCGAATTCTGCGGTGTTAAGCAAATATTAGACTTTATTCAAATGAGTATTATATAGACCGATATACAAAACTTACCTCTAAAAACCGGCCATTTTCTGCTGCCTTAGAAAACCTCCAAAATCTGAAAACAACTAATAGTCATGCTAGGCATAGCGTCGGTGGTGGGGTCACAGGGGGGCATGTGCCCCCCCACATCCAACTTTCCGTTTCTCTAAAATATATTGATTTAATATTCCATTTTCTGCTGCTTTAGAAAACCTCCAAAATCTGAAAACAACTAATAGTCATGCTAGGCATAGCGTCGGTGGTGGGGTCACAGGGGGCATGTGCCCCCCACATCCAACTTTCTGTTTCTCAAAAATATATCGATTTAGTACTTTTTTTCCTAAAATTTAAGAGAAACTTCTGTTTTCCCTTTTTATTCGATGAATTTTCCCTTCCTCCACCTCCCCACCCAAAAAAAAATATTTCGGTCATGATACTATTCTGACGGCTCCTACAATCCGTCTTGGCATTTTCTGTTGTATCAATCGTCTTTAGAAAACCTCAGAACTTTGGACACAACCTCTAATAGCGGGTAGCGGTCACTATAGGCGTAGCATTGGGGTTGGGAGGAATTACAAGAGAGCCATGACCCCCCCCCCAATTTTTTTTTTTTTTGGGGGGGGTAAAAATTTTTGAATTGAAATTTCAGATAAACTGTCCTTTTCTACTCTTGAATCTGGTATGTGCACTCCCCCCCCCCCATACACAGACACAGCGACGACCAAATTTTTTATCACATTATGCGTTTAGTAGTCATTTCGTATTATTTTCTGTTACATAAATATGCTGCAGAAAACCTCGAAACTGGACACAGCCTTTAATGACTATAGGGTCAAACGTCCTCTTTCATTGGGCGGGAGGGGGGACTCATTGAATCAAAATTTTAAAATGCCTTTTCTAAGAGAAAGTTCCCTTTTCTACTGTTAAATTTTGCATGTGCCCCCCCAACCAAATTTTTGGTCACATTACACTGATATTGGTCACCTTCTATTATTTTCTATTTTCATATAATTGAGCTTAAGAAAGCTTCCACACTCTGGACACAAGCTTTAACAGCTTTTACTATAAGTATTGCATCGGGAAGGCAGAATGGGCCTAGTGCTTCTGTTTTATTCAAAACTTTTTCTTGAAATGTGAAAGTGACACACATAATGTGTCACTTTCGGTGGAACAAACACATGCTGTGGAAAAGGAAATGTGAAACTTTCCTTTTCTACTCTTACATTCAGTATGTCCCTGTAAGTATTGTCAAGAAATTTCTAAATATTTTATATTCTAAGTAGCTTTAAGCACCTCTGAAAATATTTTTCACTTTTAAGAAGCTTCAACAGATTCTAAAGAGGCATGCATACCCTGCAGTCAGGTTTTTTTTTTACCCATGTTGCTGAGCAACTTTTTAGTCTCCACTCAATTACTCATAATATTAATTGCAAATAACAAAATGATAAAACTATAATTGTTTGTGTTATATTGTTTATTCTCACAGAAGGTTGGCCAATTTTTGCAAGTAGAGGGAAAAACATGAAAAAAACTGTCCTGGCAAAAATAGGAACAAAAGTGACTTTTAAATTTAAATTGGAGAATTTGAATGGAGTTAGGCTAAACAGTAGATGAAATAAAACAAATGAATAATTAGTAAATATGATTTTTTTTCTCCCCCCGAAGGAAAAAAAAAGTTTGACTTTAATTTTACTTTTATAGTTTTTGAATCAACATTTATATTAAAACAGTCCAAATTGAGAAAATTATTGTGTGTAAAGTATCCAAGATTGATATATATTTCTCTTCCCCCTCATTAAATGAAAGTAATGTATCAGTTTATTAATTATGGGTACTTTACAGATTATTAAAGCAATATCTCAAGTATTGTGCTTTCAAAAATAATTTAATTTCTGAATGTATCCATTTCAAAGTATCTACTGATAAAACAACTCAAGCATGTAGGAAAATCTGCTTGAGCATTTAAAACATTTTAATTAAGATTTTGAAGCATGATAATTCATCAAGTAATATACATCGGAGTAATATACATCGTACATATGAAGGGTCCCCGGGAAGAACGATAAGAGTCCAATACAGCTGATTTTCCAAAAATCGAAAGGCACACAGGACTTTCATCGTTCTTCATCAGTAAACTTTGGGCTATCTTTTCAGTGGATTCTCATCGTTTTTTCCCCTTATGGATTAAGGATATTAAAAGTGCCACTCATGAACAACAGCATGCAGTAGAAACCTCAACATTGACGAAAAGTGGACTCTCATCGTTCTTCCCGTGAACCCTTCATATGTCATTATATTAGGTCTAAGAGAAAGTTAAAAGCAAAAGTTGCCTAGCAAAAACTATTGAAGCTGATAATATGAAATTTGGCACGTGTGTGAGCTTTTGCATAGGTGCTAGACTGAAGAGCCTTTTTGTAACTTATGAGGGATAGGGGGCCAAACCATCTTTTTTGCTTATCCTGTGTGATTTCAAAGAGAAGAGATTCCATAAAATTCTTGCTGTGAAATACAACACACATGAATACCTAAAAACCGATTTTAGTACATTTCAAATGTAATCCTTCCACGGAAGGTAGAAGGGAAAAAAGGGTGAGAGTGGCCATAAAAAAAATCTATAAAATTCTCAATTTAAAAGTGAACGAATGTGAGTCTTATACCTAGGCGCAGTTTGTTTGTAATTCAATTTTTGCTAAAAAATTGAATTACAAACAAACTTTGTTTGAATTTTACATATAAAAAGGACATTAATTTCCCATACACTAATAGTATGTGATATTTAGAAGTTATCACTCACTATACATAAGTAATTTTTTTTTCTCTTTTAACAGAAAATTGCCTAACCTTGCCTTCCCGTTTATGCTCAAAATTCAAGTTAATGTATATTTTAATTAAAACATTCATTAGCATAGGTTAAATCATAAATTATGCAACTGAATACCCCCACATACTCAAGTATTTGTCTTTTAATGCTGTATTCTAAGGAGGTTTACTGAATAACTGGAGAAGTGAACAATTTTATTATGAATTTGTTAGTAATAGTGAGCGTATGAAATATGAACTTAACCCAACCATAAGTAAGTATAAAAAAGAGTATTTTTTGTCCAATATAGATGTGAAATAATCATGATTTTTATTTTAACAAGTGTACTTCTGCATCAATTTTACATTTCTAACCATAAATTAATTTAAACAATTTTTAGAACATAATTCAACAAAACATAAGCTGAAACAATAATACTTCTAATGAAATGTATAGCTGAATATATGCACACACACAAAAAAAGTAGTAGTTCAGTAGTCGTAAAATTAGTCATCTCTTGACGAGATTCTACACTTTTTTTTTCAGAAATCTTCTCCAACTGCAGAATGCCATTATCATTCCAGAATAGTTGAAATCATCTTCTGACCGCATATCAAATGTTCTCTATCGGATTAACTGCAATAAAATATAAAATAATATCAAGCACTTAGATTATTCTCATAAACATTTTTTTTTACATCATAATTATCATTAAAAAAGTAAAGAAAGGAGAAGAAAATCAAAATTTGATAGATAAAGTACAGAAGGACAAAATAAAGAAGTTAGATTTCTGCTTTTAAACAGACAGTTTTGTACTCATTAAGTTTTGTTTTTGTTTTCACATTTGGTTTATTGTTGACAAATAATAAATACCGGACACACCTAATCTGCACAGGTTGGGACTAAGGATTGTGCGGATTATAGAATTTTGCAGATTATTGGTCATTTGTTTAACACAGGAAAAAATGTGCATTTTAGTAAAAAATATTGACAATATTACATATACGTATAATTAGGCAGAACTGAAACCAAACTGGTTGTAATTGTTATTTTGTTAAAATAATATAAAGCATATTAGACAAGTTGGAGTGTTTAGGGTGATTATTTTTCGCATAGTCGCAATTTCAGAGCTGGAGCCCCCAGCTCTGGAATTTTTCGCATAGTTGGTAAAATAATCAGCCTAAACACTCCAACTTGTCTAATATACTTGAAAGGTTGATACAATCACTTTCTAAAAATAATATAAAGCATTTTTTTTTTAAATCTATATGTTTTAGTTATTTAATAACATTTGAAAATTTTGTCTAGCAGCTTATTAATAGGTATTCTTTTGCGCTTGGAGACGCTATTTATTAAAAGTATTTAATTGCATTTACTAGTTTTTTTCTGCATCTGCCCATAACAGATATTTCTCTCGAGTAATGCAAAATTATACTGAATGAAAATCTAATCCCATGTCTATTCATGTATCAGTACAAATAGTGAATTTCTGCAAATGATAATTTTAGTTATTAATATAAATAGGCTACTATTTCAGTAGACCACTTTTTCTGGTCTTTTTATTTTCATGTAAGTGAAAGTCTCATCTGTCTTGCAGTGTCTGCGTAGAAAAACTGAAATGTAAAATTATTTGTTTACATGTAAAATGTATGGCAGATTATAGGGAGCATGCCATGTGTGTATATATATATATATATATATATATATATATATATATATATACACAAATATATATATTCAAAAAAAATATACTAAATAAAAATATTTATAATACTAGCACAGGATTGAAAACTTGAAAATTTTCATTATGGGCAGGAATATTTTTTACCATTATAATTTTAAAGTAAAATTTTTAGCAATAAAAAATGTGATTCTTGAGATGTATGAAATTGGTATCACTTGAAATAAAGGGATTAATCACTTGTTTTAATTTATCAGGTAAATACAATATAACAAACATATGATTTTTCACATGTGTTTTGCTTCATTTATAATTGAGGAATTCAGTTTAATCATACAGCATCTGACACAGTACACTACTTTCAGAATGTATTCTACGTGGCTTTTCAATGCTGGCCAGGGTGTAACAGAATCAAAATAATTTCATTTTTTTTCTTTAAATCTGTTTATTTAAATCGTATTTTTTAATATAAATATTAAAAAAAAATTTAGATATTTTAATTTTAACTACTGTATATAAAGAGCATAGACAGCTGGTAAATATCTAGTTGTTGATAGCCTAAATCTGTAAATAAAATATTGCTTTGGTATGCAAATTTGTTCTAAGTGGATGATTTTGGAAGCATAGCAAAATTGGCTGATTATATACTATTACTTTGCGAATTTCACAGTGAAGCTTTCAGAAATAAAATTTTACAGATGTGTTATTTGCATGCAATAACAATAATTGTATTAGTCACAACCACCTTCAGTGTGTGGTTTGTTTTGCGGCTTTGTGGGCCACAAAAGTTTAAATGTATGGTATCAAGGGCTAATCTGGCAGTGCATTCTTTTAAATAATGTAGTCTTAGTTTGAGAAGTCTGCAAGTTTGAGAAACACCGGACTCAAAACTATAAAGATAAGTAGTCAACACCCCCATAACCAAAATTGTGAAAGGCACTACCATTCCAAAAGATATTTCCTTTGTAACAGATATTTTAAAATTTATAAAAATGTGCCTAATACATAATAGATAACAAAAACTGAAGAAAATATTACCTGTAAATAAAATCTTGATTTTATTTTGACAAAAGCAGACTTTGTTGTTCTGAGAAACAGCTGTCCTGGGATTCCTTTTGTTTGTAACTATAAAAATTAAGATTCTTAAAACTTCTTAATTAAGAAACTTAAAAATTCTTATTCAGAAAACATAAACAAACAAACAAACTTTTTTTTTTGAAAATGTAAAAGTATAGTTTTAAGAACCATGTGAATTTCTACTTAAGGAATCCTATGATCATAAGTTTTAGGCAAGGCTGACAAAATTTTTTTAGTTTCCTCTCCCCAATAACATAACAGCATTGGAAAATCAAGCCTTTTAGACGGTCACTGAATATGATGGTTATTTGTGGAAGGCGAATCGAATGGGTGTCCAGCATTACCAGTGGCGAATAGAGAAATATTTTTTGAGAGAGGCTTTTTATTTTTAAGAAAAGCTTATTTGGCATAAGCAAAATGTTACGCTAAAGCCATTTGCATACCTCTAAATATGGGTCCCCTGCAGATATTTTCGGGAGTGCCCGCCCCCCATAATCCAAACAAACCCCTTATAAAATCCACTATATTTATATCAGGTCAATTAAATTTATTCTTCAAAACAAAATTTAAGACAACTTTAACATAATTTATGATCTGAACAATTCTGTTTTTATGAAATGTCATTGCAGTAAAAACTGGAAGTCAGTGAAAGCAATTTTATACCTAAACCGCTCAATTAATTCCCACATCTTGTAATCCACATTTGTTATTTCGCCAACAAACTCGTAAAGTACCTTCCAGCGGTAGCGTATTTGCAAGGCCCCTTCCCTACATTGATCACGGGATCCACTGATGTTTTTTTTTGAGGGGGGGGGGTGACGCAAAGGGACAACAGTAACATATTTAGAAGGGGGGCCCTACAGCAATGGGCAAACTCAGTGATTTTTTTTTGGGGGGGGGGGTCCATACTCCCCCTCCATACTGGTCCCCCTCCATACTGTTACGAATTTTCGGGGCAACCCGCTGCTCTGTGGCTTAAAATGGTTTAAAATTCGTATTCTACGCTTCTAATAGATAAATTTTGCTTTTTGTTGCATCAAAATCGGCCAATTAGAACCGGAGATATGGAGGTTTCGGTTTGCCATTGTTTTCAATGGAGGTTCTAGAAATCTCGAGAAATATTAGTCTTAGAGCTTAGATCTCTTCACTTTTGAGGACTTATTTTTGGCGCCAAATTTGGCGATATTTCGCCAAAAGTCGCCAAGCTTGGCGAATTTTTGGTCATTTGGCGCGTTTTTCCCAATGGGGCCTGGAAGTTGTTTTTCCTGCATTAAAAACGCATAATAACCTAACATTTATCTTCTACGACATAATCAAAATTCACGCTTTATGTAGAATCCTCGAGAAATTGACTTCTGGAAGCTGCTCGCAGCTTCTGCCTCGGATATATATAGAACCGCACATTGCCCCGACAGTTCAGTGTGAGTTGAACGCTCAATTTGTGAAGAGCTGTCAGTGAGAGTACGCTTGCTTTGATAGTGCTATAGAAGCCGTGTTTTAGCTTGCTTTACGAAGCTGTTTTCAAAGTGCTGTGTGTAAATTCTTCATTGCTGTGTCTTAAGGGATTGTGTACGGTATCTCTTGAATATTTTCACTGAATTTTTGCCTGTGAAAGTGACTTATTTTGTGTGAGAAATACACCATTTGTGAGAGCTTCCCATCTAAGCGGATTGTTAAAAGCACGTTACTGCTAGATTGTGCTTGTAAATTGTGTACAGCTGATTGTTCTACGAAGTTCTACAGTTCTAAGCAGACTGATTGTTCTAAGCAGTTTGTGTTCCATCCTGACTAGTGACTTTTTACTTGAACTTTTTACACCAACTGGACTTTAGAACGACGAACCCCGGAAACAAGAAGAGCAGTTCCGCAACATTTGGTGTCAGAATGGGGGTTCTAAAGAAAGACTTTAATTTTCTAGTTTATGGTTTTGACTAGACAAAAAAAAAATGGAAGAACAACTTCAAAAGCTCATGAATATGATGCAGGAAATGAAATCCGGACAAGACGAAATGAAAACCGGATTAGAAGAGATGAAAACCGGACAAACCGATATAGAAAAGAAAATTGAAGCCGGACAAGCCGATTTAGAAAAGAAAATTGAAGCCGGACAAGAACAGATGAAATCCGGATTGGAGAAAATGGAGACTGCTTTGGGAAAATTAGAGAAATTCGAAAAGAGTGTGCAGGAAAATCAAGAGATAATGGAGAGAAGAATGTCGCTCCTAGAAGAAAGTCAAGAGAAAAACATGAAAGAATTACGTGAAGAATTTAATAATAAAATCGAGGAAACGATTGAGAACAAGTTAGAAGAAAAACTGGACAGTTTAGTAAAGCTGGGAAAGGTACCTGAAAACATGAGGTCGTCGTCACGCCACCCAGCAGTGAAACTGGCACCTTATGATGGAAAGACTCCCTGGGAAGCTTACAAGACCCAATTTTCGATCGTCGCCAGAGCCAATGGTTGGAGCGAGTCGGAGAAAGCTAATCAACTGGCCGCTTCCCTTAGCGGAGACACAATTAGCGTTTTGCAAACCATTAGAGGGGCATTGACAGAGATTTTGACGCCCTCGCAAGTGCCTTGGAGTTGAAATTCGGAGAGAAGTGCCAGAAAGAATATAGTAGAATACAACTTAAGTCAAGGATGCAAAGACCTGGCGAGACCGTCCAAGAGCTGGCTTCCGACATAGATAGGCTGTGTCATCTAGCCTATGGCAGTTATCCAGACAACGTTCGAGAAGAAGTTGCAGTGCAACATTTTATTGAAGGTCTCTTGGACAATTCAAAAAGCATTGATCTTGGCGGATTATAAAGATCTCAGGTCCGCCCTCGTATTCGCCATGAAGCTAGAGGCAGCTCAGCTGGCCGTAAGAAAAGAGCGGCATAATGTTAGAGCTGTGTCATTCCAGGAGCCTACGGATGGAGAAATGGAGAGATTAGAGAATAAATTAAAGACCCTGGAAAATCTTGTGGAACGACAAGAAAAGTCAGAGCCAAGAAAAGTGAAATGTTGGAGGTGCAACAGCGAGGGGCATTTACGAAAATACTGTGACGTACAAAAGAACTCTCGTCGTAAAGATCGCAGTTATCAATGTACCAGAGAAGCCCATGAAGGAAGACAGAAAAGAGACGACTTTCAGGAATAGAGGCTGAGGGATATTCAAAAGCCTCGTTTGAAAGTCTTACAGATTTCATCAGTGAATGGCGGCAGTAATGGACTCTTCGTTCTGGGATACGTTAATGGTTCCTCATGCCACATGGTGATTGATACTGGAGCGAACGTAACCATCATAAGGACGGATCTGGCCAAGAAATTAAATTTGAAGATTATCTGGACTCCGCCGTCGCTGACCCTCCAGACTGTGACAGGTGACAAGATCGAAGTGGGCGGAAAAGCGCAAGTAGAAATCACGTTTGGAAATGCCAGATACGACCATGTGGTATATGTCGCCAATACTACAGACTCTTTTATTCTCGGACTCGACTTTTTAAAATCGCACAAATTTAACTTGGACTTTAAGAATAATGAGCTTCGTTCTGACTCAGAAGAAATACCTGCGTTCGAAATTAAAAATGAAACTATTTTATCTGTTCAGCAAATAATAGCCCAGACTGATATCATTCTACCTCCCAGAACTGATTCAATAATTTCTGGAACAGTAAAAGAAAGCAATAAATTCCGTTTTGGATTAATCGAAAACTCAAACAATAGTGATTCCGTCAGAGGAGTACTTGTGGGAGCAACACTTGTGGACTTTTCGAGAACAGAAATTCCAGTTAGAGTAGTAAATGTGACGGACAAGTCGAAGGTGATAAAGAAAAATGAAGTGTTGGCGACATGCACTCCTATTACCTGCATTAACCCTAATAGCACAACCGTCGCCTGTGACTGAAATGCGACCACACAGTACTGTCACAATAGAGTTACAAACAGTCGCTGCGACTCCGCAGCAAAGTCACGCCAGAGTCCCTATGTCCTCTCGCTGTGTATTCACATTGCAACCCTTCCGAGAAGTCGCATTGGAACAGTTTTGCGACAGCGAAAAAATTCGGGGAAAAAGAGTTACCGAGAACATACACTAGATGGCAACACCAAACTCTCAGGTAAGGAAACGCTGAGGTCCGGTATCGAACCCTCGACACAGTGGTTCGTAGGCCAGCTTCTTACCTCAACGCTGTGATTACGTTGCTTAGATTGCTTTAAAAGTAAACTGATTGCTGCAAAACCTAGTTCTGGCATGGTTTCTTTTGGAAATTTCATTTTTTTTCTGGAGTATTTTATAAATGGAGGGAAAATACCATAATTAATAAATATAAATTAAAAATCTTGGAAATCTTTCTTTTTCCACATAATATTTTCAGGAGATAATGTGCTGTTTTATTTAAGTATTCATCCGAAAAAACTAAACAAATTTGTAATGTGCGACATGAGGGTTTGATATATATTAAGGTATGAGGAATAAGATTTATATTTTTGCTATATTTTGCCTAAAAGGGATTTCATTTAAAAATAGATAAAACTAATGGGAAAAGCATGCATTAGATAAAATAAATAAAGTATTTTTGACTTAGACCCATAGTTTTACCTCAAATTTTTCCTAGTGGAACTTTCAAGCGTACCAGGGACGTATTTAACCCATTAAGCGCCAACGTTCCCGTTACGGAAACATCTATTATACATTTTTTTTCTTAAAATATTTTAACGCAATTTACGAAATACACATTTTATATAAACATTTGCACTATATAGCACACCCTATAGTGTAAATGTTTATATAAAATGTGTATTTCGTAAATTGCGTCAAAATATTTTAAGAAAAAAAAATTATATAATAAATGTTCCCGTATCGGGAGCTTTGGCACTTAATGAGACGCCAAAGATTTTAAAGGAGGGGGGTGGGCCCCATCTGAAAACTTAAAGCAGTTATTAAAAAACAGCAATTTTGAGACATTTGTATTTACTCTAGTAACAATAAGGTTTAAAATAGCGGATAGACCCCCCCCATCCGAAAGTTAAACCTACATACGCTATCGAAACAATATGATATGGGGATATGAAAGAAATTCTTAATTTTACTCACAGATACTTAGTTTTCACCATTGTGATTAGAACTCTCAACTCTAATATTTTTATGAATAATATTTTTTTTATAAATAATATTGTCTTGTTTAAACGAAATAATTTAAAAATTAATAAATTAAACTAAATTCCATTACTACATAACTGCGAGATTTTATTGAATTACTATTTTCGGATTTATTTATTAAATGTTTCACGAAAGAAATTGCCACAAAATATTAGAAAAAATGAGTCTGCTTCCAAAGTTCCAAAAGCGGCCAGTGTGACGTCATTTTGAAGTCCAAAAAAATCAGTAGTCACAAAACAGTCACATAGTGACTTCACATCGGAGTCACTGAGCGACCGATCACATACTAGTCACATGATGACTTCACGGCGACGTCACCTGGTGACTGGTCACAAATAAACTTCACAGTGACCATACAGTAGAGTCACATCACTCACAAGTCACAATGTGACTAGTTTGTGACAGTCCTGTGACAATTGTGACCCTCTGTGACGTCACAGCGACTCTTTTGTGACCATCTGTGCTATTAGGGAATACGAACATCAGCCAAACGACAGCTAAATCTTCCGAGTGCCTGACGAAGGAATTAATACAAGACGTGGAGTTAACGACAGAACAGAGAAGCGCTGCGGAGAAAGTAATAGCTGAATTTGAAGACCTCTTCTCCCGAACTTCGGGTGACTTTGGCCGTACGAGCTTAACTCAACATAGGATAGATACAGGCAGCCATTCTCCCATCAAGCAACACCCTAGGCGGCTGCCGTTTGCTAAGCAAGAAGAGGTGAGCAGACTTTTAGAGTAGATGCAGCGTGATGACGTCATCGAGCCATCGATTAGTCCCTGGGCCTCGCCAATTGTTTTGGTCCGAAAGAAGGATGGTTTCACCCGGTTCTGTGTTGACTACAGACGTCTGAATGGCATTACCAAGAAAGACAGCTACCCTCTTCCCAGGATAGACGACACTTTGGACACTTTATCGGGAAACGAATGGTTTTCTACACTCGATCTGAAAAGTAGTTACTGGCAAGTGGAAATTCATCCCGACGACCGTGAAAAGACTGCGTTCACCACGGGACAAGGATTATGGCAGCTCAAAGTTATGCCTTTTGGACTCTGCAACGCACCTGCTACATTCGAGCGACTAATGGAGACAGTGTTGAGAGGACTTTCCTACGAAGCATGTCTCGTTTATTTGGACGATATCATCATCGTCGGAAGGACTTTCGAAGAGCATCTCGAGAACATTCGAAAGGTACTGCAGAAATTAAAAGAGGGAAACTTGAAACTAAGTCCATCGAAGTGCAATTTGTTTTGTCGGGAAGTACGTTACCTCGGGCACATAATATCCGCCCACGGAGTCCGAACCGATCCCGAAAAGACGTCCGCAGTCCAGAACTGGAGTCGTCCCGAGAATATCGATGACTTAAGAATTTTTTCGGTCTGTGTACTTACTATCGAAAATTCGTGAAGGGCTTTTCTCAAATTGCAAGACCTCTTCACAAATTGACCGAGACTGGACACAAATTTCTATGGACTGAGGAATGTGAGGACGCATTCAACGAACTGAAGACGGCTTTAATATCTTCGCCGATCCTGTCGTATCCTCACCCTGACAAGCCATTTATCCTGGACACAGACGCAAGTAAGGAGAGTGTTGGAGCAGTTTTGTCCCAGAAGATAGATGGCCAAGAACACGTCATTGCTTACTGGAGCAAATGCCTTTCAAAGGCAGAACGTAACTATTGTGTTACGAGAAAGGAACTTCTTGCTATCATTAAAGCCGTGGAGCACTTCCATCATTACCTGTACGGCCGAAAGTTCCTGCTCCGAACGGACCATGCCTCTTTAACCTGGCTTCTAAATTTCAAGAATCCAGAGGGCCAAATAGCCAGGTGGATACAGCGATTACAAGAATATGACATCGAGATACGTCATAGGAAAGGGTCATCTCATGGAAATGCAGATGCTTTGTCGAGAAGGCCCTGCATAGACAGTTGTCGCTATTTCTCCAGGGCAGAGAAAAATTACCATTTGAAACATCCCGTTGTCCGCCAAGTTACATCATCGGCACCATCTCAAGATCCCTGGAGTGACGAAAATGTTCGGGTGGACCAATTAGCAGACAGCGACATCAAACCTATTGTGGAATTTATGGAAAAATCCAGCGCTAAGCCCAGTTGGCAAGAAATATCATCTTACAGTCCCGCAACAAAACAGTACTGGGCTTTATGGGATTCGCTTCGCCGGAGAAATGGAGTCCTGTATCGTAAATGGGAGTCGGACGACGGCAAGATGCTCCGATGGCAGTTAGTACTCCCTCGTTCGAGGATTCCGAAGGTTCTAGAAGAACTTCATAATGGCTACACTGGAGGCCATTTTGGCGTAATGAAGACCTTGCAGAAAGTTTGCGAGCGCTTCTACTGGGTTAGGGCTCGAGGCGACGTCGAAAAGTGGTGTCAAGCTTGTGACGCCTGTGCCGCCCGTAAAGGCCCGAAGAAACGAAGCCGTGGAAGACTACATCGTTATAATGTAGGAGCGCTTTTTGAGAGGATTGCCCTCGACATCCTGGGACCTCTTCCGCGAACTTCGGATGGCAACAAATACATCCTAGTTGTCATTGACTACTTCTCTAAATGGCCCAAAGCGTTTCCTATTCCCGATCAAGAAGCTACGACCGTAGCAGAGGTACTGGTGCAAGAATGGATTTCCAGATATGGAACCCCTCTGCAAATTCATTCCGACCAAGGAACGAACTGTACCTCTGCAGTCTTTAAAGGACTATGCCAACTTCTCGGAATGGACAAAACCCAGACTACGCCTTTACACCCACAATCCGACGGCATGGTGGAGAGGTTCAATCGCACAATTTTAAACAACCTCTCGCTTCTGGTATCTAGGAATCAAGAGGGCTGGGAGAAGAAACTCCCCCTCTTCCTGCTGGCCTATAGGAGCGCCGTCCATGAGACTACCGGCTTCACACCTTCCCAGATGCTGTTCGGCAGAGATCTTCGTCTTCCCGCCGATCCTCCCGATCCGCCGATCCCGCCGTGTTCGGCCGCCCTCCAGATGCGACTTCATCGCCAGAGGAGTACCTGGAAAACCTTCGGGCACGGTTTGAAGATGTGCATCATTTTGCTCGGGAGCGGATCAACCTGAACACGGAAAAGATGAAGACTCGTTCCGACATGAAGGCGGCGGGACACGAGTTCAACGCAGGTGACAAAGTTTGGCTATAGAATCCTACTCGAAGGAAAGGCCTGTCTCCCAAGCTGCAATCGCCGTGGGACGGTCCTTACACAGTCCTAAACCGGCTGAATGACGTCATCGTACGGAATCGTAAGTCACCAAACTCGAAGCCAAGAGTTGTACATTACGATCGGCTAGCCATCTACCGCGGTTGTAATTAGCTCAGACCATGGTCACTATGGCGTAATTCCTCTTTTCTTTCATCTCTCATTTCTTTCCTGTCTTTCCCTTCTCTTCCTTTTTCCTCAACTCTCTTTCACTCACTACTTACGCCATGTTTAGTGTACATATTTGTAATATATTAGTTTTCATTAATGCGTATTTGTTTATTATGTTTATGATTTATTACAGTGTAATTATTTATTTATTAATGTGTATTTACTTATTGTGCTATTGATTACTTGCTTGAATTATGTTGTTAAGATCTTGTTAAGGGTTATACAGTGTAGGTACTTGTGTGACCTCCTAACTAGGGATTGTACTGCCCGTGACATGCAGTCCTTGGGAAGGGGGCAATGTTACGAATTTTCGGGGCAACCCGCTACTCTGTGGCTTAAAATGGTTTAAAATTCGTATTCTACGCTTCAAATAGATAAATTTTGCTTTTTGTTGCATCAAAATCGGCTAGTTAGAACCGGAGATATGGAGGTTTCGTTTTGACGTTGTTTTTCAATGGAGGTTCTAGAAATCTCGAGAAATATTAGTCCTAGAGCTTAGATCTCTTCACTTTTGAGGACTTATTTTTGGCGCCAAATTTGGCGATATTTCGCCAAAAGTTGCCAAGCTTGTCGACTTTTTGGTCATTTGGCGCGTTTTTCCCGATGGGGCCTGGAAGTTGTTTTTCCTGCATTAAAAACGCATAATAACCTAACATTTATCTTCTATGACATAATCAAAATTCACGCTTTATGTAGAATCCTCGAGAAATTGACTTCTGGAAGCTGCTCGCAACTTCTGCCTCGGATATATATAGAACCGCACATTGCCCCGACAGTTCAGTGTGAGTTCAACGCTCAATTTTTGAAGAGCTGTCAGTGAGAGTACGCTTGCTTTGATAGTGCTATAGAAGCCGTGTTTTAGCTTGCTTTACGAAGCTGTTTTCAAAGTGCTGTGTGTAAATTCTTCATTGCTGTGTCTTAAGGGATTGTGTACGGTATCTCTTGAATATTTTCACTGAATTTTTGCCTGTGAAAGTGACTTATTTTGTGTGAGAAATACGGTATTTGTGAGAGCTTCTCATCTAAGCGGATTGCTAAAAGCACGTTACTGCTAGATTGTGCTTGTGAATTGTGTACAGCTGATTGTTCTGCGAAGTTCTAGAAGCAATAAAGTTTGTGTTCCATCCTGACAAGTGACTTTTTACTTGAACTTTTTACACCAACTGGACTTTAGAACGACGAACCTCGGAAACAAGAAGAGCAGTTCCGCAACAATACACATTAATTGTGAGATCCACTAACTTTTTTGTTTTTTTTTTAGTCTTGCAAATGTCCAGCGATAGCATATTTCCGAGGGGGAGCCTCTACAGCGATGGCCAGACTCGTTGAAGTGTTTTTGGGTACACACTCACAATACTGTCGAATAACTCAACTATCAAGGTTACTTTTTTAAAAATATGAATGTACATATTGATAAAAGTCAATTAAATTATAACAACACATTTTCTGGTTAAATGTTTATGACAACTGAAAACAAATCAGAAATCCTCTTTAATAATAGCGCAGTATGCTAATGAGATGTATGTGTGTGTGTTCGCTATAGGTAGATAGAGAGCTTGTCGGATCCGGGTAAATTTGGCACAGACGCTATATAGGTTTAAAAAAAGCCAGTGCCGTAAAAAAAATTTTGAAATTCGAATTATTTAGATGATATTAATTAAAAACAGAAGAAATGAGCATCTAGCTTACCATATTTGGCGATCTTGATCCAGCAAAAAACGATTTATGCTTTCGCAACAAAGCAGGAAAGCTCTTAAAAGTATGTTGGATTCGAAAAAACACGAAGTTGGAATTACGCCAAGTTAAGATTCACGAGAAATAAATACGTGTGTTAACATAAAGTTAACTATTTTCAAATAGCAAGATCGTTTGGATACCAGGAGTTTCATATTAAAGATGACTCTTTTTTTTTTTTAAACCAGTCATATCCTTGGCAACGTTCTGTGAATATATGGCAACCCTTGTGAAAGCCACCATTTTATCCCTTGTGCTATGATTGAATGATTGAACTAGATTTGATTGCCACTGAAAGAACATTCCAGCGTTTTCGTTAATTAAAAAAAAATTTAGATTTCAAATGATTTATTTTACCCTTGGGAGTGTTTAACTAAGGTATGATTGCGTCTGGAAGAAGATTTTACCGTATTGATTTAGATTTTACTACATTCGTATTAGGTATGTAAAACTTTGTCCTAAAATCTAAAAAAAAATTAATAAATAAAAAGAAATATACAAAAAATAGCGAAATGCAATCGGAAAGTTATTTTATTTTGCAGCATGCATATGTTACGTAATGTTACGTTTGTAGTATGGTTAAATACAAAATTAAATGAGTAAATGGGAAATTTTTAATGCATCATGTTTGAAAAGTGATTTTGCAACATTCAATATGAAGAACATTTTCAGCTGAGTGAGTTAAAGTAATTAAATTCATAAACCTAAGCAACGGACTAAAATGCCACTTATTAATTCTAAACTCAAGGCCTCGTGCAGACGATAATTCTGATAACACGGAAAAACCCATGCTAGAATAAGCTCGACTTTTAGTAGTCTTACGAGGCATAGTGACGTCAGCTCAATGTATTCACAGTCGAATCGATTGCCAATGTTTAAAAGATATTCTTTTTCTTTTTTAAATAAAAGAAATTTTACTATAATTATTTTAATTACTATATAGTTGCGCTGATCCCTGACTTCAAGATAAAACTTTTTCCGCCATTACTGCAAAACATTGCGATGTCAAGGACAAAAAGCCTAATAATTTCTACACCGTTTGTACGATCCGCTTGAAAATTTTCATAATTATGTATAAAAATATAGAAAACAATCTGTGCTACTTTAAAAATCTGAAAATCCACCCGTTCCCTCATTTTAAAGCGATTTTTCGCTATTTTCGGCAACATTTCATTTCCGAGAGTCAAAAAAGTTAATCATTTGCGTAACAAAATTAGCTATTGCAAATGACAATGACTTCATTTTGACGTCATACTTAACAGCTTTTTCCAGATTTATAAGTTTATTTATTTATTTCATCTTATAAATAAAAATGAAATTCTGTTTGTGGATTTGATTAGTATACAAATCCACAAAAATGGACCTATCAGCCTGAAATTTTGCACAGATATGTAAAATAATATAGAATAAATTATAGTCCACTTTAAAACTTTGAAACTCCACCCGTTCCCCATTTAAGAGATTTTTTATGTTCTTCACGCAGAAAGCTTTCCGTAATTGTAACCCCTGTAGTGAAAAAAGTATGAAATAAGCATCATTATTGCCATGTGTGGCGATTTTGCCGAATAAAATGTTTTAAATTCTTAAAGTAAAAATAAAAGAATAATAATGATTTTTTTAAAAGTTTATATTTGTAAGGTTATTTTTTTTATTGTAATATCGTGTGCATGGGAAATCAGTTCAGGAATGTAATGTTTTATACGCAAAACAATAAGAAATGAAGATTTCCGAGGCTAATATTTAAAATTTTTTAGTTTGGCGAAAAATAAAATGGCTAATATGTCGATTTTGAGAAAGTGAGTTCTAGCGGTTTGCACAGTTTTCGGCTAGGCGCAATTTACTGAGAGCTTAAGGAAATCGATTTTTGAAAACAAGTGCATAGATTTTATTAGAATACAGCGTTAAATTCTGATAATCCGTGCAGAAATAATGCAGTTATTAAGGGATTTCGAGCAATCTATCTTCAGAATTCTCGCCAATTGAGTATATTGATTTAAGTTAGGGGAATTCCGCCAAATTTCAGAAAATTGAAATCTTCGCATTTAGTACATCGGAGTAACGATGAATAAAACACGTTATACGTTGATAATTTAAAAAATGCGGCTATTAAGGAATTCCACTTTTGAAATAAATGCCTGCTTTACTTATTGGCGGTCAAACCATTTCCCATTTTGATTGCTGTTAAGTCAATGCTTCGAATGATTCCCTGAAAAAAATTTGCAAAATAGCGTATGTTGGCCCTTTGGCGATACTTAGATTTGAAACTGGATTTCTGGAACTGGAACACTGGTTATAAATAAAAATGAATGTTGGTATGTGTGTATGAGGTTGAAAAACTCCAGCACCGTTTGATCGATCACCATGAAATTTGGTTGACCTAATTCTTTTATCATGGAGAAGGTTTTTATGCTATCCGTTTTCCTCTAACTTGCCACTAGATGGCGCAGCAGAACGTCGAATTCTATTTCGTTTAGCCGCTTGCTATGCGAATATCGTCCAACTGATTTCGATGAAATTTGGTACACGCGGATATTAGAAAACGGGGAATATTTTTCACTATCCATTTTGCTGTAACTTGCCGCTAAATGGCACTGCAACGCATCAACCTCTATACCGTTCGACCGAACGGCATAAAATTTTTTACACTTACACATTTGAGCACGAAGAATATATTCTGTGTTCCTTTTGATGTTACTCACCATTAGATGGCACTGCAATGCATTATTGTTTTAACTCGCCGCTAGATGACCCTGCAGCCGGCCAAATTCCTGACCATTCAAACGGTCGCTATGAAAATCAGCATACATAGCTATTTGAACAATGAGAATATTTTGGCGTTATCCATTTTGCTACAACTCGCCACTTGACGGCACTGTAGCAAATCATTACTTTAATTAATCACTAGATAGTAACTGATCCCTATGAAAATAGGTATACATAGATATTTGAACACGGGGAAGGGTTTGGCGCTATCCATTTTCCTAAAACTTGCCACTCGATGTTGTCTCCACACATGAACTTCAGGACTGTCCAGCCGATCATCACGAAAATTCGTATACATTGATATCTGAATGCGAAGAATATTTCCGCCGTATCCGTTTTACTAAAACTCGCCATTAGATTGCGCTACTCCGCATCGCCTTCAGCACCGTACAAACCATTGCCTTGAAATTCGGTATTGATGATTAATGAATATAATATAACGCAATATCCATTTTGATATATCTCTTTATTACAATAAATAGTAATCGCAACAAATCGTAGTATCGAAAAGTCCATTCATTCCCGTGCGAAGAAAGGGTACTTCAGCTAGTAATTAAATATTCACAATCCCCTTTCTTGAAAATTAAATTCCACTTTTTTACAACGTGCAACTGGGTTGGCAGGTAATGAAACTGGCATCATGAGTCAATGTATGGCCCATAGAGTGCAAGTTATGTGTGTGTGTGTGTAGGATTACGACCGATTAGCTCCGAGTGGGCTCTAGGTCGAAGGGTGGGGTGCCCTCCGTGGGGGTCTTTCTAAGGGGTCCTAACCCGTATTTACGCTAAGTTTCGGAGAAAACCACGGAAAACTCCGAACGGTTAGGTCGACGGACGCGCGATGGGACCCGAACCCGGAACCTTCACACTTCGCCCGTCTACCATTTCCAGTGATATAACCACTGTGCCATGGTGAGGCGCAAGTTATGCATAAGTCAATTTAAAAAAAACAATTGATTTAAATCATGATTAAAATCATTGACACCCAGATGCAGGCAATGGCTTTTCAGATTTCGGACATTTTTAGATGACTTAGACCCTTTCGCAAGGCAAAAGATATTAATTATCAGGATTACACATTAGTTTTAATCAGTGGTGTAACCATGGGAGCAGGGGTTAGGGGTAAAAAAACTGCAGCATTGCGATCTTCACATTCATGTATGAAGACATGATTAAATCAACGCTTCCAAATGTTTTGACTGTCCCTAAAAATGTACAGGTGTTTAATGATAATAAATGCCACTGGTGAACGAACTTTTTCAAAGTAAAAGTTGTAAAAAAACTGTCATCAATCCACTATGATCCAAGGTCACCTAAATTCGCTTGCAATCATGTCCACTGAATATGATATTCCAAAGTGTGGACTTTCAAGACATTCTAAAAGATTTTACTGCAAGAAAATTGAGAAAAGTGAATGTTTAAAATCCTACTATTAATTTTAAAATATTTTCTTACAATGAGTGATGCTGTAGCTGTATTATAAATTATTATTTCTTTGTAGCTGCTTTATCAAATCAACAAACTTCTACCACAGCTAGGGTGTACACTAAAAAAAACTAATAATCACATAGCAATGTAAGATTGCAAGCGTTGCCTTCATGTGCCAGCTCTAATGTCATCTTAGAAAATATTAAAATATAAATAATTAAAAACATTGTTAAAAGCATATATAAATAAAAATAGAGCAGTACACACGTTTCGGGTGGTGCCAAGGCTTCACACATCTTCAGCTGGAAAAGTATCAACTGACAGACAGAGAAGAAAAACCATATGTACTGTATTTGTTTTCACTTCAGCAAATTACGAAATTTGTATGCAGTGCATCTCGCACAAAAGGAAAGCATTTGTTTTCACTTCTCTGCCTGCCTACCTGTGTGTCGGTTGGTACTTTTGCAACAAAAAAAGGGTGGATCCTTTGTTCTACACAAAACGTGCGTACTGATCTATTTTTAGCACCAGAGTGCTATTAATTTCAACCTTGCTTTTGTGTAGACAAGATTTTAGTACAATTAGCGAGTCGAGTCACTTTTCAAATATGTTTGCCGAGATAAAGTGGAGGGGGGGGGGGCGTTCATAAAATGTTGAAAGTCGCACAAGGTTTGCAATTTTTGATAAATGATCGCTAAACTGAGTGCCAAAACGCGACAGTTTATTATAAATATATTTTGAGTATAGTTTGAAAACGCCTGGCGAATATTGTAAAATAGTTTTAGTAGGCGATTTAAATATAGATTTCAATTCCGAAGAAGTGTTTTATAGAACAGTGAAAACAAATACGGCACGCATCAACGATTATGATAGACTTATGATAGACTTATGATAGATTATGATACACTTTCCAAATGGTATTTATAAAGGTGAAGTGTAGTTTGACTATGCCTGGCGAAAATTGTTAAACAGTTTTGGAAGGCAATTTTAGTATAGATCTCTATTCCGAAGAAGTGTTTTATAGAACAAAGAAGGGAAACACGATACACTCATGGATTATGATGCTCATTCCAAACAGTATTTAAAATGTCTACCACATATACTTGGAATATGCCTATAGTTCGAATATGTCTGGTGAAGATTTTAAAACAGTATCAGTAGGCGATTTTAAGACGGATTTGGATTCCAAAGATGTGCTTTATGGTTCAAGAAAGAGTTGATTCTATTTTAACGACCCTACTTTCGCCAATCTAAAAATTCCCCGCACTTTGGCGAGCTTTGAAGTCATGGGTCTCTAGGAGTTATGCACAAGTTTCAACGCTCCCTAAACAACTATATGAAAACTAAAGTGAACAAATTAGTGATAAACGCACTAGTTAAGGAATTCGAAGACACTTAATTATTAAAACTACATTAATTGGCAACCCAAAATAAATAAAAATATAACGGAATGCTATATTTACAGGTTGTTCCAAATCGCCATTTTAATTCTAAATTACAATTGCCACATACATACAAAAAGTTGTCATGGTTGCTGTATATGTTTAATGATCGCCACCTTGGCGAGAGTTGGGGCGTTAAAGTAGAAATCAACCCAAGAAAGACAAACATGGCACACTCATGGATTAGGATGCACATTCGAAACAATGGTGAAGTATAGTTGTAATATACTTGGCGAAGATTGTAAAATAGTTTTAGTAGGCAATTTCAAGATAAATTTCGATTCCAAAGATGGATTTTATAAAACAAGGAGGAAAAATACTGCTCACTCATGAATAATGATACACTTTCCAACCTTATGGAATAAGGAAGAAATAGGGACGACGCATAAACCATGATAAGCTTTTAATATATAGCACTTTGGTGCGTATTTAAAATCTGAAAGTGTTTCAGATTTTCTTCCTTTTTTTTATTAAAGTGTACTTTTAACACAGTTTTTAATTATATTTTTTTTAAATATTGAAGTATTTTTCATATTTTTGAGCATGGTTTAAGGAAAATTAATCTTTCACAATCATTGCTCAACTAATTTATAATTCATGTTATAGAATTCAGGCTTTAATAATACAATATTCAAGGTTCTTTTTTTTAACACAATATTCAGCAGCCAAACCCACTGTTTACAAAATGCACTTAAGGAATTCGACTAGTAGCTGAATACTTTTTTAGGGATTATTAACTAATGCACAAGATGTGATTTCACAAAACTAAGTAGTACAGTCCTCTAGGTGTATCCTGCTCTTCCTAGAAGCAGTGGTTTAGTCGAGGGGGGGACGCAGGGGGATGTCGTCCCCCCACCTTTTTTTTCAGGGGGACGCTGATTTTGCGTATTTTAAAAAGCTAACTTAATGTAAATTTTCCTTTTGTCATTCTACATCGGAATGAAAAACAAAAAAGACGACTTGGACCACCTAAATAGACCTTAAGATTATTCACTTACAAATCTTTTGTAAATACTACACAATGTAAATATATCCATCATCATACAACGCACTTTCGGTCAAAGAGTTAAAGAGAGTAAAAGGGGGAAGATTGATTTAAATGAAACAGTAATCAACCGTGTAAATGTGAATAAATTTGTATTAAATTATAACTTTTTAAATCCTGCCTGCTTGCATGCTTTAAAATCACAACATATAATTTGAGAGAAAAGTCAGATTGATTTTCAGGCAATGTATTTCTAAAAACTTGAGCAGGAGCAAGGTAGTACAGCAAGTTTAAAAATCGATTTCAAAGCTTCAGTGCTCCACGTATTATCCTCCCGCATATATCCGATATATATATATATATATATATTTAGGTTTGGGTATATATATACTGTTTTAGAAAAGGATGCGTACATTTGGGTTGAATTTCTTCTAAAAATGAGCATCCCCCGCACTTTTTTTTTAGGACTACACTAGAGATGAGACGGGCTGAGCCCGAACCGGGCTCTGTAAGTCACAATTGCATTCGGGCTCGGGCTCGTGAAAAATTTCTATTTTATTGAACATACTCCTCTAAACAGATTTTTAAAATGTGATTCACATGGAAAATAAAATTAGTTATAAAAAAAAAGTAGCGGCACGGTTGCCTAGAAGGCGCGTGAAGCTCTTTGGGGATTTCAGAACGGCGGCTTATATTGCTTAGTTAGTCATGAGATCGGAAATAATTTCATAAACATAGATATAAAGACATAGAAAGTGCATTAAAAATTTCACTATATTTGTCTTTAATTTGCACAAACGGCAAAATTTATTGTATTCTATCAAGAAATTACTTCTTTGAATTTTATTTATCTTTAGCTGAAATTTCGGGCTCGGGCGGGCTCGGATTAAAAGTCTTCGGGCTCGGGCTTCAAAAAATGAGCCCGAACTACACCACTGCCTAGAAGCAAATGGTAAATAAATCTGATACTGAGAGAGTCAGTATATATCTACATATTTTCATGATCTAAATAACTTCAAATACTTTTATGCGTATTCATATTAGTAAAATTACTTAATTTAAATTTATCGATTTTTTTAAGCGTCCTTCATTATGCATCCCCTCCTAATGCATTCAAGACTCTGGCGTAGATACAAGAGGGGTTAGGGGGGACATAACCCCCCCCCCCCATGAAGAATTTTTTTGCCATACAAAATGTATATTCTGCACTCCCTTATCACACACGTATACAAAGTGTGTAGCAGTAGTCGTAACAACCCCCCCCTAGCCATGGAAAATTTCTGCCTATGCCACTGATGCACAAAAATAAAAAAAAGTTAATTTAAAAAATAGTAATTATAGCAATAAATAACTTTCATAAAAGAAGGGGAGAGGCTTCAGGACTTCCAATGCCTAGAGGCCTGGATGTAGGGCTTAATCCGCTCCTGGGTATTATTAATAGTTTGTTATTTTTACTTTAAGTGATTTGAACGAGAAAATAACAAAATAACCGAACGAACTGAGAGGGAGGAATTGCAATCCCAGAGAAGTTTCACAGGAACGCGTCAACGCGAGTTTGTTGACAATCGCAACGCAGTGTAGACAAATCGCCCGCACATTTCGCCGCAACATTTTTATTTTATCAATTCACTATTTCAGAAGGGTAAACATGTTCCAAGAGAAAGGAGGGGGGGGGGCAAGAGCACTGCTCTCAAATGCACCCATGAGGATTCATTATTGAGACGCTTAGAAGATACGTACGACAACAAAGCATTCCATGACATGATTCACAATTCACATGAATCAAAATTTACATGATCGGGATAGGTAAATCTAAAACTAACAGGTTGGAAGTGCATTAAAATATGTAAAGAATATAAAATAAAATCTTACTTGCATTTATTGGCAGGCTTAATATTCGATCCGTGGCCGCGGGAAATACATCATGCTGTCAGCCATTATTGTTTGTTGATGTTATCATAGCTTCCGTAGAGCAGTCGCGCGGCAATATATCTGACCAAGCAGGGTCGAAGCTGATAGTAAACGCTCCGGAAATGATGAAATCCTTTCAAATTTGTAAGATCGTAAGAAGTGCTCTTTTTCTTTTCTGTTGAAGAAGAAATCGAATGCTGGATTTTTATAAATCGTGCTGTACGGAGCGTTTTTCAGTGAAAAATGATAGAAATTGTTCAAAATCGCTTTCTTTCTTTTTTTGAGCACTAAATCGCTCAACGTAACTGAGAGAGTAGGGACAGCTCTTAAGCAGGTACAGACAGCACTTACTTTTATGTGTGACTCACTCTAAAGTATATGACGATTTCCTTTATTAGACAAATTAAAATCCATGTAAAACTGATGGATGAAGTACGTGTTAGTTTTCTTCCAATTCATCATATTCATAAAAAATATCCTTTTTCATGAGTTTAGCCAAAATCATTTTACCTCACAATAAGGAGTCAGATGATTCGAATAACAATTGAGAAAAAAAGGAATGATTACAAAACACTTGATGTTTACAGAAGAGGCAAACAAAAATTTGTAGCAACTCTCCGATAATCCAATATAAAGTATTTGTCAAAAAAAGTAAAATTAGTTGTATCATTTTAGATGTGCAAAGTTCAAAATAGCTAAAACATTTTGCCCCAGCTTACCCTATTAATTACGAGGGCTGTTTTTTATTTAACCTCCGATGGTCAATAAGTAAAAGACGTTAGTACAGAATACAAAGGATTCATCACCAAAAGTTAGGTACAGACATGGTCTCTTTCCGACTTACACATTTTGAAGATTTGAGCATTTGTTTAATTGGTAGAGGAGCTTACCAATGCCCTGTTCTAGAAACATTACCGCCAGCTATGCAAACATGAGCCTGAAAGATGTTTTAAAATTCTTCATTGGCCTGGAAGCATTGGCCTTTTAGCCTGCTCTTCATTTCAAGAAAAAGGTGAAAATACCTCAACGCTAAGTCCACGCTAACCAAAAGAGACCAATAAAGTGTTCCAAAACAGCGGTAATGTGAGAGTGAGATCTTTGATGGTCTCTATTGGCCATTGACTTAGCCCTAGGGATTTCCAACATTTGAACTGAAAAACTGCCTACAATCCCAGAGTAAGAAGACCCAAAGCTCTCCTTCAAATGAAGTTTTGTGAAACAATTTCAGGTCTTTGGACGCAACTCTGGCGGCAAAGTTTCACTAGGAGGGCATCGGAAGGTTTGTTTACCGATTCATCAATTGTCCGAATCTTCATGGCGATTACGTTGAAAAGAAATCATATATGTTCCTAACTTTTGGCAGTAAATTCTTTTTTTAACCCACTCTTCTCTTTCTCGGAGTTTGAATAAAAAACAACCCTTGTATGTTTTAGCTTCCACTTGATAGTTTGAATTTTTCCAAAAAAAAACTGACAAATACTATACAACTTCTCTTTTTTTTCAAGTGTAGAAATTATTTTGTATTTTCTTTCAAAGTTAAACCTTTGAGCGAACACGCCGAGATACCCCACACCCTCCTCATTTAACTATGATGATTTTGAAAAAAAGAATTTCCGGTCCCTGTATAGAAGAAATTAAAACAAAATTCCCAGAAAAGGGGAAATGAGAAATCTATATACTTCTGCAACCGAATGTCGACTGTTGTCTTAATTGTTTGCTGGTAAAACATTTGTACGATTCCGTCTCAACAGGTTGAAATGTGGATACAAGAGTGCCGATTGATGTTCTCATTTCCCCCCTAAATCGTTTGTAGGTTTTTTTGATATTTATTGCAGTGAAATTTGATTATCTTAATTAACGAAAGGCAATATGAAACACTATGCGAAAATAGAGTGATTTTCTTGATATTATATTTGTGTTTCGAAGGAATCGTGATGATTCTAAACTCTTCGGCAAACTTTAAGGGGTGATAGTGCACATGAAGGCAAACAATATTAAACAGGAAACTAACGGTCCCAAACGCCTTCCGAAGGAGACAGGCGAAATCAAAGTTTAGGGACAAAATAACCGAACGAACTGAGAGGGAGGAATTGCAATCCCAGAGAAGTTTCACAGGAACGCGTCAACGCGAGTTTGTTGACAATCGCAACGCAGTGTAGACAAATCGCCCGCACATTTCGCCGCAACATTTTTATTTTATCAATTCACTATTTCAAAAGGGTAAACATGTTCCAAGAGAAAGGAGGGGGGGGGGGCAAGAGCACTGCTCTCAAATGCACCCATGAGGATTCATTATTGAGACGCTTAGAAGATACGTACGACAACAAAGCATTCCATGACATGATTCACAATTCACATGAATCAAAATTTACATGATCGGGATAGGTAAATCTAAAACTAACAGGTTGGAAGTGCATTAAAATATGTAAAGAATATAAAATAAAATCTTACTTGCATTTATTGGCAGGCTTAATATTCGATCCGTGGCCGCGGGAAATACATCATGCTGTCAGCCATTATTGTTTGTTGATGTTATCATAGCTTCCGTAGAGCAGTCGCTCGGCAATATATCTGACCAAGCAGGGGCGAAGCTGATAGTAAACGCTCCGGAAATGATGAAATCCTTTCAAATTTGTAAGATCGTAAGAAGTGCTCTTTTTCTTTTCTGTTGAAGAAGAAATCGAATGCTGGATTTTTATAAATCGTGCTGTACGGAGCGTTTTTCAGTGAAAAATGATAGAAATTGTTCAAAATCGCTTTCTTTCTTTTTTTGAGCACTAAATCGCTCAACGTAACTGAGAGAGTAGGGACAGCTCTTAAGCAGGTACAGACAGCACTTACTTTTATGTGTGACTCACTCTAAAGTATATGACGATTTCCTTTATTAGACAAATTAAAATCCATGTAAAACTGATGGATGAAGTACGTGTTAGTTTTCTTCCAATTCATCATATTCATAAAAAATATCCTTTTTCATGAGTTTAGCCAAAATCATTTTACCTCACAATAAGGAGTCAGATGATTCGAATAACAATTGAGAAAAAAAGGAATGATTACAAAACACTTGATGTTTACAGAAGAGGCAAACAAAAATTTGTAGCAACTCTCCGATAATCCAATATAAAGTATTTGTCAAAAAAAGTAAAATTAGTTGTATCATTTTAGATGTGCAAAGTTCAAAATAGCTAAAACATTTTGCCCCAGCTTACCCTATTAATTACGAGGGCTGTTTTTTATTTAACCTCCGATGGTCAATAAGTAAAAGACGTTAGTACAGAATACAAAGGATTCATCACCAAAAGTTAGGTACAGACATGGTCTCTTTCCGACTTACACATTTTGAAGATTTGAGCATTTGTTTAATTGGTAGAGGAGCTTACCAATGCCCTGTTCTAGAAACATTACCGCCAGCTATGCAAACATGAGCCTGAAAGATGTTTTAAAATTCTTCATTGGCCTGGAAGCATTGGCCTTTTAGCCTGCTCTTCATTTCAAGAAAAAGGTGAAAATACCTCAACGCTAAGTCCACGCTAACCAAAAGAGACCAATAAAGTGTTCCAAAACAACGGTAATGTGAGAGTGAGATCTTTGATGGTCTCTATTGGCCATTGACTTAGCCCTAGGGATTTCCAACATTTGAACTGAAAAACTGCCTACAATCCCAGAGTAAGAAGACCCAAAGCTCTCCTTCAAATGAAGTTTTGTGAAACAATTTCAGGTCTTTGGACGCAACTCTGGCGGCAAAGTTTCACTAGGAGGGCATCGGAAGGTTTGTTTACCGATTCATCAATTGTCCGAATCTTCATGGCGATTACGTTGAAAAGAAATCATATATGTTCCTAACTTTTGGCAGTAAATTCTTTTTTTAACCCACTCTTCTCTTTCTCGGAGTTTGAATAAAAAACAACCCTTGTATGTTTTAGCTTCCACTTGATAGTTTGAATTTTTCCAAAAAAAACTGACAAATACTATACAACTTCTCTTTTTTTTCAAGTGTAGAAATTATTTTGTATTTTCTTTCAAAGTTAAACCTTTGAGCGAACACGCCGAGATACCCCACACCCTCCTCATTTAACTATGATGATTTTGAAAAAAAGAATTTCCGGTCCCTGTATAGAAGAAATTAAAACAAAATTCCCAGAAAAGGGGAAATGAGAAATCTATATACTTCTGCAACCGAATGTCGACTGTTGTCTTAATTGTTTGCTGGTAAAACATTTGTACGATTCCGTCTCAACAGGTTGAAATGTGGATACAAGAGTGCCGATTGATGTTCTCATTTCCCCCCTAAATCGTTTGTAGGTTTTTTTGATATTTATTGCAGTGAAATTTGATTATCTTAATTAACGAAAGGCAATATGAAACACTATGCGAAAATAGAGTGATTTTCTTGATATCATATTTGTGTTTCGAAGGAATCGTGATGATTCTAAACTCTTCGGCAAACTTTAAGGGGTGATAGTGCACATGAAGGCAAACAATATTAAACAGGAAACTAACGGTCCCAAACGCCTTCCGAAGGAGACAGGCGAAATCAAAGTTTAGGGACCAAAATTTATATGATTATAAAAAGCGGAAAATTTGGTCGATTCGTTTGCGGTTTTCACTAAAATTACTTTTTATGCCAATATTTTCTTGAAAATAAATTTAAAAAAAAAAGTCAAAAGACTGCCGATTGAGAGCGCTTTAGACTCTGGAGTAACGAAGAACCATTTTTTACCGTTATAATTTTGTATCTGATTAAAGTTTTCAAAAACTAACACTTAAACTTAAATTTTGAGCTCAAAATCTGAAGCGTTGGGAGTGGTTAAGTAGCGCAAAATTAAGGTAAGTAGTGAATTCAAATTCTACTTAAACAACATAATCCGAATGAAAATATTACTGTAGATGAACATTTAGTGGGATTCCGTCCTTGCACACAGTATATACTAAGTAAGCCATCTAAATAATGGGATCAAAATATCGACTTCATGTGACAGTACAACTTCGTATGAATTGAAAACACAAATTTGCATTGGCAAAGAAAAAGCGCCCAAGACAGAGAAAAAAATCAGGGAATGTGAGTAGTCCGCATAGCCATTACCACTCATTAACCACTTTTTCTGAACAATAGTTATAGGGTTAGAGTGAACTGAGTAATAATTTCAAAATAAAATAATAGTTAATAAAAAGAATTTACTGTTTAAAAACTGCCTAATCTTATTCCGCAAATGTTGGCAACAATAGTAGTGCGCGATCTTACTTATGGGTATTCGGGTCACAATATTACATACTTTTTCACGTCTTATACAACTTAGGATAACTTATTTTTATACATGCTTAACATTATTGTAAGTTTCAATTTCAAAAGTTTCAGTTATTTCTATAGATGCTTTATATTATAAGATCTATTTTTAAATTTACATCACTACTGTATAAATCCTTTCTTAAATGTCACTTGTCATTTACTGCAAGAAATGTTAGTTTTCTGAATCGGGTCGTATTGACCAGAACGCTACATACGTGGAATAATTACGAACAAAACAGCAGGGTTAAACGACCCGCGTTCGCTATTGCACACGCCAGTGGTTTAGTCATTCCTCTACTGACAAGAAGAATGTGAAAGAACTTGCTGTGTTTATGAATATAAAAGGCTTGCATTGAAAGTATTGAATTTTGCATTGAAAATACACGTCAGGCGCTACAATATTGATGAAGTTTTTTTTTAAATAATTATTATATTTTGTCAAAAAATTAGTCAGCCGCTAATACGTACATTGAAATTAGTCACGTGGGACTCATAAATTTGAAATCCATGTAGCATACAAACCATATCATCACTCTCACCGTGGTTTAACATTAATGAAGTATCGCAAAACTTTTACATAGCAGCCGACAATTCTTCAATATAAATAAGTACTTTTTGTGAACGGTATATTTCTAATTATTTATTCAAAATAGTAACAACGTCTAGCAAACTAGAAAATTTTGCGATGTTATGACACAAAATCTTTTGTCTTAGAATCACTGCTTGCAAAATGTAATCAATTTAATGCCGACAGTCGAAAGCCTTTCTTTCACCGCAACTAAGTCCCGCAAACACTTACGGCACTGCGAGATTTCCTGACCTGTTAGATGCGCTATCGTAGCGCCGCGAAGCCAAAACTATGATTTTATAATACTATATTCTGTACGATAATTCTGGTGACTAATAAATTTATAATTTGTTTACTTCGATTCGATAAAGCATCTAAGCTGTGTTCTGTTATAATTTGTTTATGCAAGTCCATGTTGCAGACGAAAATTTGACATTAAAGAAATATGAAGTTCCAACCTTTCTGCTAGAATATTTTTACCTTAGAATACATTTTTGTAATGCACTTCCTTAGATTTCGTATTTTTTAGCATTTTTTTTATCGATTTCCATGCATGTTCAAGAAGTGTGCAATTTTGTAAGCGACACAATTAGTAATATACCTAGATCGAAAAGAGATGACGGTTTTATCTTAAATAAACTCTTATCTTTAGGAAAATCACAGTTTCTTCATCTGTTTAATTAATATTAAGTTTTTACGTTTTAAAAGCATTTTAGTAGCAGTGCTTAAAAAGCGAAGACGAAGAAAATCTACTTAAAGAAATACACGCTGAGTCTGCATAATAAGTACTCATGGGCCACCACCTCCTATGTATAGAAGGCCTGAGAACTAAAGTTTTTACATCATCATTAGGTCTTCTAAGATGACGTCATCACATTTTTCTTTTCACAAAGTAAAACTATTTAAATTTTCTGGTGGGTGATACAAATTTTAGAGAATATCTTAAGTTAATGATAAAAATTAAAATATCTTTCTGATAAAAAGTTATTTATTATGATGTGTTTCTAAATCATATTATATAATTAGTGATAGGTAAAATTTCCTATTTATCGTAAAAATAAATTTTCTATCTTAAATCATTAAAATGCTTTATGCGGGAGTAAATTCACCACAAACTTTGACTAGTTTTATTTTGTGAAAATAAATGTGTGATGACGTCACTTTAGTAGACCTAGTGATGACGTAATAGTTTCTGTTCTCAGGCCTTGTTTATCTAGGAGGTGGTGCATGGGCCCGATTTATGTGATAAATCCAAGAAAAATGACATCCAAGGAACTCTAATAGAAAATACAAAAAAATAGTTCGCACTTGTCATAAAATGAGTAAATCAAGAGTGAGTGCGTGTACAGACAAGGCCTTATCGAAATGGCTAACATGTCAAAAAAAGATATGAACAGAGTACACAATTACTAGAGAAAAAATAGCACGTACTTTGAAATCGGAAATATCTGTTACTAGCTGAAGTACCCGTCCTTGACGGGTTAGTGAATGCAAATTTTCAAAAAGCAAGAACTTTCGTCAGCATTGTAGGAGTACACAGAATGGATGTAGTATGTTGCCAAAGTAAAGAAAGCGAAGTTATAATTTTTATGTATTGTTAAAATATTACAGGTTAGAGAGTAACTAAGTAGTATCATTTCATTCGCTTTAGTCGTAATTATATGATGCGCGAACGAATATTTACGCATATTGAAATAATTTTCGCAAAATCTCAAAATTTAATCAACATTTTTGAAAAATTTAAAGCCTAGAATTTAAGTTTAGTGGCAACCTATCATGTCACCCAATTTCGTTTCTTTATTTCGTGATGCTGGAACAAAATTTCAGCATTTTAAAACGATTTTCGCAAAATCTCAAAATGTAATAAAAATATTTTTAAAATTCAACGCCTATAAATTAAGATTAGCAACTACCTATCCTATCACTAAATTTCGTATCATTCATATTAGTCGTTATTACGTGATGTTTGAAGAAATATAAACGTATTTTGAGAGAATATACACAAAATCTCAAAATCTAATAAAAATGTTTAAAAAATTGGACACCTATAGTTTATGTTGAGCAACCATCTACCATGTGACCAAATTTCATATCTCGCATTAGTCGTTATTACATAATGCGGGAACAAAGATTCACTCAGTTTTAAACGATTTTCGCAAAATGTCGAAATCTGATCGATTTTTTTTAATTAGATGCTTATAGTTTAAGGTGAGTGACCACCTATCATTTCACCAAATATCATTTTTTCACCTTTGTAGTTAATGCGTGATGTGAGAACACAAATTTACGCAGTTTGAAATGATTTTCGCAAAATCTCAAAATATAATCAAGATTATTTTTTAATTCGACGCCTATGTTTTAAGTTGAGTGACCACCTATCATGACACCCAATTTCATATCATTCGCTTCATCCGTTTTTACGTGATGCTTGAACACAAATTTCCGCAGTTTGAAAGGATTTTCGCAAAATCTCAAAATCCAATCAAGATTTTTAAAAATTCGACGCCTATGTTTTAAATTGAGTGACCACCTATCATGACGTCCAATTTCATATCATTCGCTTCAGTCGTTTTTACGTGATGCTTGAACACAAATGTACGCAGTTTAAAAGGATTTTCGCAAAATCTCAATATCCAATCAAGATTTTTTAAAAATTCGACGCCTATGTTTTAAGTTGAGTGACCACCTATCATGACACCCAATTTCATATCATTCGCTTCAGTCGTTTTTCCGTGATGCTTAAACAAAAAAAAAGCGTCGCGGACAGAATGACAGAATGACAGACAGACAAACTTTTTTTGAGGGTCGCATCGGATTCCCGGGTGCTTGAAACGTATAGAAATCGCAAAATTTTTTAATTCCAAGAAATGTACAGACAAAAGTCTAATTTTATTTATATAGATATGTTTTACAGATGTAGTTTAATTTGGCCTTATAAAAATCAAACTTGAACTTGTGTTTCAGAGGACGACATTGAAAAATGTCATTGCTGTACCTCCGATACACTTATATGATTCCCATCTTAATTATTTACACTAGTTCGTAAAAAATACTGTAGTGAAAAATCATAAAAAAAATAAGGAAATAATAAGAATGTGAAAAAAATGGATTAACTAACCAAAGACAACAAGACAAGAGAGAGTCCACAGGAGATAACGGCTAAAAAATCTCCTGTGATCACAATAAAAATGTGCAAACGAAAGCGCCTCGTTCCCCCGCAACTCTCTCGGCGTCTTTCCTCAGAGACCGGTTGAATGGGGCACTCGGGTCGATCGCACGTGCGAGTGACGAAAGACTATGCTGTAGTAACCTACCGTACAGTGCGTTAGCTATAATAAACGTGTTTAATAATAGGGGGGGGGAGAGTAAAACTCATGTTTTAAATTCACAAAAATCTAGAAATGTACTTATAATAAGACGTGTAATATATTTTTTTATTTAGTTTGTTAATGTGCTTATTCTTTAGTCTTTCCTCTAGGGGTTCACGTGCTCATGCCTTCAAATGGAGGAGCTTCCACTGATCTGAACATGTGTTTACAAGCCGACCAGTTGGTGTAGTGGCTTGAAAACCATTCATTCAAACTTTGGGTCGGCGGTCGATTCCCGGCTTCTGCATCTGCACTAAGTGGACCGTCCCTTCATAGGAGGTAATTTTGACCACCTTCTTCGTGCCCCCATAATAGAATAGCCAATGCTTTCTGGTCGATGGAGTGGATAATGCCTAATCGGCAGGTGCCGGACCTAAAAAATAAAACTTTTATTTAACTTATAATATTGAATTATGTATAAATTTTATGTATTTCAGCAAAGCCAGCGAAAGTACCAACTCCTGAAAGCTTCTCTTAGCTATTTCAAGATTTTTTAAACTGTTATAAATCTTTTTAACTGTTATGTGAAATGTTTGAATGTATCTTGTAAGAGTTGAATGCCTATTTCAAAGATACAAACGCTTGTAGTGAAAAATCAGAAATGATTTGCACCCTTTCTGCTTCTTCAAAGTATTTTTTCCTCTGACATTCCATGAAAGATGCTGAAAATATGATAAGGTAGAAAATTAAAAAAAAACAAAAAAAACATTAGCTACGTGTTCCACACACAGAAATTTTCCAACATTGCAAAGCGTGAGTAGAGAATTAAAGCTATTCGAAATTAGGCTTTCCTATCGCTATTACACTCCACCGTGATTCAAAAACGCCGCCTACATAAAGAAAGCCTAACCCAAGCGTCTACGTCATCACTAGGCCTACAAAAGCGAAATTCGCAGAGTTATATTTTCACAAACTAAAACTATTTAAAATTTCTGGTGAGTGCTACAAATATTAAAGAATATCTTGTAAAAATTAAAATATCTTTCTCATTAAATTTTTCATTATGATATATTCCCAACTGCCATTTTTCGTGAAATTATGCTTTTTATCGGAAATTATTAAAGCATTGTTATTCGTGAGTTAATTCAATAGACATTTTTAATAGTTTTATTTTGTGAAAATAAAATTTTTAAATGAGTGTCTAATGACGTTAAAGCTTGGTGACATACGACTTTCTCCATCTGCGACGTGTTGGCTTTCATCACTCGTCTACTGACAAGAGAAACCTGCGAGAAAAGCTCACTTGCTTATGATATGGACTTACATATCGAAGATTCACCGTTGCATCTATGAAATGGCTCGACGATATTTGCTCAAAAGACAGCGTGGTATCCAGTACATTTTTCACGGTCAACGACTGCGTTAAGAGATATGAACTCAGGACGTAAAACTGTTTAAAATTTCTGGTGGTTTATTCACACACAACAATATTCCAATTATTTGAGATAGGAAATTTCCGGCAAATGAATATTTTAGCCATCACTAATTATATACATAATATGATAAGGAAACAGATCGCATTGAGTTATTGTATATCAGAAAGGTATTTTTAAACAATTCTTTTAATTAAAATGAAACTGTGTACTTTTACCATGATTCATAGTTAGAGGTGCTTATGCAGTTAATCATTAAAAGGGGTTCGAGTAGGTTCATTTTAGAGGATCACGCGAATTCGCCATTCTGCCGACAGTCGATGACCGTCCTATATGCAAATCTGTTGTTTATAAATATAGAAAGTTTCAGACTGATGTTCCAGGCATTTGTATAATTTGCGATGTCATTTTCATAATCGGGATGTTCGAGCATTTGCAAATTTTGAGGATTTTTCTTAAAAATGAGGCCGCCAGCCTATAAAACTTACATAAAATTGAGATACCTGTGATTGATAAAATCAAAAAAATTGCAGCGGGAAAATACACCACGTTGCTATTTTTGGGTCTTGAGTTAAAAAATGTCCAAGAACTTCTTCGATTCTAACGTCCGGCAAACACAAAGACGGTATACTTGAGACGTTTGTATTGATCGTTTAAATCTTTCTGCAGATTACATTTTTATTAGTTTACTATTGGATTCTGTAACGTTAATTCTGGTGAGTGAGAAATTTGAGATTTCTTTACCTAGATTCGAATCAGCATCTGAGTTGCGTAGCTGCCAACCACTCCGGAATATAATTAACCACTTTTCTTAAACAAGAATTGTAAGCTTAAGATATAGCAAACGTAACCCGCCACGCGGTCGAAAACTAACTAGGTGGAAGCAAACGGGATTCGTCCTCGAGAATCCTACTCAAAGGAAAGGCATGTCTCCCAAGCTGCAATCGCCGTAGGACGGTCCTTACACAGTCCTAAACCAGCTGAATGACGTCATCGTACGGAATCGTAAGTCACCAAACTCGAAGCCAAGAGTTGTACATTACGATCGGCTAGCCATCTACCGCGGTTGTAATTAGCTCAGACCATGGTCACTATGGCGTAATTCCTCTTTTCTTTCATCTCTCATTTCTTTCCTGTCTTTCCCTTCTCTTCCTTTTTCCTCAACTCTCTTTCACTCACTACTTACGCCATGTTTAGTGTACATATTTGTAATATATTAGTTTTCATTAATGCGTATTTGTTTATTATGTTTATGATTTATTACAGTGTAATTATTTATTTATTAATGTGTATTTACTTATTGTGCTATTGATTACTTGCTTGAATTATGTTGTTAAGATCTTGTTAAGGGTTATACAGTGTAGGTACTTGTGTGACCTCCTAACTAGGGATTGTACTGCCCGTGACATGCAGTCCTTGGGAAGGGGGCAATGTTACGAATTTTCGGGGCAACCCGCTGCTCTGTGGCTTAAAATGGTTTAAAATTCGTATTCTACGCTTCAAATAGATAAATTTTGCTTTTTGTTGCATCAAAATCGGCCAATTAGAACCGGAGATATGGAGGTTTCGGTTTGACGTTGTTTTTCAATGGAGGTTCTAGAAATCTCGAGAAATATTAGTCCTAGAGCTTAGATCTCTTCACTTTTGAGGACTTATTTTTGGCGCCAAATTTGGCGATATTTCGCCAAAAGTTGCCAAGCTTGTCGACTTTTTGGTCATTTGGCGCGTTTTTCCCGATGGGGCCTGGAAGTTGTTTTTCCTGCATTAAAAACGCATAATAACCTAACATTTATCTTCTATGACATAATCAAAATTCACGCTTTATGTAGAATCCTCGAGAAATTGACTTCTGGAAGCTGCTCGCAGCTTCTGCCTCGGATATATATAGAACCGCACATTGCCCCGACAGTTCAGTGTGAGTTCAACGCTCAATTTGTGAAGAGCTGTCAGTGAGAGTACGCTTGCTTTGATAGTGCTATAGAAGCCGTGTTTTAGCTTGCTTTACGAAGCTGTTTTCAAAGTGCTGTGTGTAAATTCTTCATTGCTGTGTCTTAAGGGATTGTGTACGGTATCTCTTGAATATTTTCACTGAATTTTTGCCTGTGAAAGTGACTTATTTTGTGTGAGAAATACGGTATTTGTGAGAGCTTCTCATCTAAGCGGATTGTTAAAAGCACGTTACTGCTAGATTGTGCTTGTGAATTGTGTACAGCTGATTGTTCTGCGAAGTTCTAGAAGCAATAAAGTTTGTGTTCCATCCTGACAAGTGACTTTTTACTTGAACTTTTTACACCAATTGGACTTTAGAACGACGAACCTCGGAAACAAGAAGAGCAGTTCCGCAACAATACACATTAATTGTGAGATCCACTAACTTTTTTGTTTTTTTTTTAGTATTGCAAATGTCCAGCGATAGCATATTTCCGAGGGGGAGCCTCTACAGCGATGGCCAGACTCGTTGAAGTGTTTTTGGGTACACACTCACAATACTGTCGAATAACTCAACTATCAAGGTTACTTTTTTAAAAATATGAATGTACATATTGATAAAAGTCAATTAAATTATAACAACACATTTTCTGGTTAAATGTTTATGACAACTGAAAACAAATCAGAAATCCTCTTTAATAATAGCGCAGTATGCTAATGAGATGTATGTGTGTGTGTTCGCTATAGGTAGATAGAGAGCTTGTCGGATCCGGGTAAATTTGGCACAGAGGCTAAATAGGTTTAAAAAAAGCCAGTGCCGTAAAAAAAAATTTTGAAATTCGAATTATTTAGATGATATTAATTAAAAACAGAAGAAATGAGCATCTAGCTTACCATATTTGGCGATCTTGCTCCAGCAAAAAACGATTTATGCTTTCGCAACAAAGCAGGAAAGCTCTTAAAAGTATGTTGGATTCGAAAAAACATGAAGTTGGAATTACGCCAAGTTAAGATTCACGAGAAATAAATACGTGTGTTAACATAAAGTTAACTATTTTCAAATAGCAAGATCGTTTGGATACCAGGAGTTTCATATTAAAGATGACGCTTTTTTTTTTTTTTTAAACCAGTCATATCCTTGGCAACGTTCTGTGAATATATGGCAACCCTTGTGAAAGCCACCATTTTATCCCTTGTGCTATGATTGAATGATTGAACTAGATTTGATTGCCACTGAAAGAACATTCCAGCGTTTTCGTTAATTAAAAAAAAAATTTAGATTTCAAATGATTTATTTTACCCTTGGGAGTGTTTAACTAAGGTATGATTGCGTCTGGAAGAAGATTTTACCGTATTGATTTATATTTTACTACATTCGTATTAGGTATGTAAAACTTTGTCCTAAAATCTAAAAAAAAATTAATAAATAAAAAGAAATATACCAAAAATAGCGAAATGCAATCGGAAAGTTATTTTATTTTGCAGCATGCATATGTTACGTAATGTTACGTTTGTAGTATGGTTAAATACAAAATTAAATGAGTAAATGGGAAATTTTTAATGCATCATGTTTGAAAAGTGATTTTGCAACATTCAATATGAAGAACATTTTCAGCTGAGTGAGTTAAAGTAATTAAATTCATAAACCTAAGCAACGGACTAAAATGCCACTTATTACTTCTAAACTCAAGGCCTCGTGCAGACGATAATTCTGATAACACGGAAAAACCCATGCTAGAATAAGCTCGACTTTTAGTAGTCTTAAGAGGCATAGTGACGTCAGCTCAATGTATTCACAGTCGAATCGATTGCCAATGTTAAAAAGATATTCTTTTTCTTTTTTAAATAAAAGAAATTTTACTATAATTATTTTAATTACTATATAGTTGCGCTGATCCCTGACTTCAAGATAAAACTTTTTCCGCCATTACTGCAAAACATTGCGATGTCAAGGACAAAAAGCCTAATAATTTCTACACCGTTTGTACGATCCGCTTGAAAATTTTCATAATTATGTATAAAAATATAGAAAACAATCTGTGCCACTTTAAAAATCTGAAAATCCACCCGTTCCCTCATTTTAAAGCGATTTTTCGCTATTTTCGGCAACATTTCATTTCCGAGAGTCAAAAAAGTTAATCATTTGCGTAACAAAATTAGCTATTGCAAATGAAAATGACTTCATTTTGACGTCATACTTAACAGCTTTTTCCAGATTTATAAGTTTATTTATTTATTTCATGTTATAAATAAAAATGAAATTCTGTTTGTGGATTTGATTAGTATACAAATCCACAAAAATGGACCTATCAGCCTGAAATTGTGCACAGATATGTAAAATAATATAGAATAAATTATAGTCCACTTTAAAACTTTGAAACTCCACCCGTTCCCCATTTAAGAGATTTTTTATGTTCTCCACGCAGAAAGCTTTCCGTAATTGTAACCCCTGTAGTGAAAAAAGTATGAAATAAGCATCATTATTGCCATGTGTGGCGATTTTGCCGAATAAAAAGATTTAATTCTTAAAGTAAAAATAAAAGAATAATAATGATTTTTTTAAAAGTTTATATTTGTAAGGTTATTTTTTTTATTGTAACATCGTGTGCATGGGAAATCAGAGCAGGAATGTAATGTTTTATACGCAAAACAATAAGAAATGAAGATTTCCGAGGCTAATATGTAAAATTTTTTAGTTTGGCGAAAAATAAAATGGCCAATATGTCGATTTTGAGAAAGTGAGTTCTAGCGGTTTGCACAGTTTTCGGCTAGGCGCAATTTACTGAGAGCTTAAGGAAATCGATTTTTGAAAACAAGTGCATAGATTTTATTAGAATACAGCGTTAAATTCTGATAATCCGTGCAGAAATAATGCAGTTATTAAGGGATTTCGAGCAATCTATCTTCAGAATTCTCGCCTATTGAGTATATTGATTTAAGTTAGGGGAATTCCGCCAAATTTCAGAAAATTGAAATCTTCGCATTTAGTACATCGGAGTAACGATGAATAAAACACGTTATACGTTGATAATTTAAAAAATGCGGCTATTAAGGAATTCCACTTTCGAAATAAATGCCTGCTTTACTTATTGGCGGTCAAACCATTTCCCATTCTGATTGCTGTTAAGTCAATGCTTCGAATGATTCCCTGAAAAAAATTTGCAAAATAGCGTATGTTGGCCCTTTGGCGATACTTAGATTTGAAACTGGATTTTATTTGAGACTGGTATATATAATAACACTGGTTATAAATAAAAATGAATGTTGGTATGTGTGTATGAGGTTGAAAAACTCCAGCACCGTTTGATCGATCACCATGAAATTTGGTTGACCTAAGTCTTTTATCATGGAGAAGGTTTTTATGCTATCCGTTTTCCTCTAACTTGCCACTAGATGGCGCAGCAGAACGTCGAATTCTATTTCGTTTAGCCGCTTGCTATGCGAATATCGTCCAACTGATTTCGATGAAATTTGGTACACGCGGATATTAGAAAACGGGGAATATTTTTCACTATCCATTTTGCTGTAACTTGCCGCTAAATGGCACTGCAACGCATCAACCTCTATACCGTTCGACCGAACGGCATAAAATTTTTTACACTTACACATTTGAGCACGAAGAATATATTCTGTGTTCCTTTTGATGTTACTCACCATTAGATGGCACTGCAATGCATTATTGTTTTAACTCGCCGCTAGATGACCCTGCAGCCGGCAAAATTCCTGACCATTCAAACGGTCGCTATGAAAATCAGTATACATAGCTATTTGAACAATGAGAATATTTTGGCGTTATCCATTTTGCTACAACTCCCCACTTGACGGCACTGTAGCAAATCATTACTTTAATTAATCACTAGATGGTAACTGATCGCTATGAAAATAGGTATACATAGATATTTGAACACGGGGAAGGGTTTGGCGCTATCCATTTTCCTAAAACTTGCCACTCGATGTTGTCTCCACACATGAACTTCAGGACTGTCCAGCCGATCATCACGAAAATTCGTATACATTGATATCTGAATGCGAAGAATATTTCCGCCGTATCCGTTTTACTAAAACTCGCCATTAGATTGCGCTACTCCGCATCGCCTTCAGCACCGTACAAACCATTGCCTTGAAATTCGGTATTGATGATTAATGAATATAATATAACGCGATATCCATTTTGATATATCTCTTTATTACAATAAATAGTAATCGCAACAAATCGTAGTATCGAAAAGTCCATTCATTCCCGTGCGAAGAACGGGTACTTCAGCTAGTAATTAAATATTCACAATCCCCTTTCTTGAAAATTAAATTCCACTTTTTTACAACGTGCAACTGGGTTGGCAGGTAATGAAAGTGGCATCATGAGTCAATGTATGGCCCATAGAGTGCAAGTTATGCATAAGTCAATTTAAAAAAAAAAACAATTGATTTAAATCATGATTAAAATCATTGACACCCAGATGCAGGCAATGGCTTTTCAGATTTTGGACATTTTTAGATGACTTAGACCCTTTCGCAAGGCAAAAGATATTAATTATCAGGATTACACATTAGTTTTAATCAGTGGTGTAACCATGGGAGCAGGGGTTAGGGGTAAAAAAACTGCAGCATTGCGATCTTCACATTCATGTATGAAGACATGATTAAATCAACGCTTCCAAATGTTTTGACTGTCCCTAAAAATGTACAGGTGTTTAATGATAATAAATGCCACTGGTGAACGAACTTTTTCAAAGTAAAAGTTGTAAAAAAACTGTCATCAATCCACTATGATCCAAGGTCATCTAAATTCGCTTGCAATCATGTCCACTGAATATGATATTCCAAAGTGTGGACTTTCAAGACATTCTAAAAGATTTTACTGCAAGAAAATTGAGAAAAGTGAATGTTTAAAATCCTACTATTAATTTTAAAATATTTTCTTACAATGAGTGATGCTGTAGCTGTATTATAAATTATTATTTCTTTGTAGCTGCTTTATCAAATCAACAAACTTCTACCACAGCTAGGGTGTACACTAAAAAAAAACTAATAATCACATAGCAATGTAAGATTGCAAGCGTTGCCTTCATATGCCAGCTCTAATGTCATCTTAGAAAATATTAAAATATAAATAATTAAAAACATTGTTAAAAGCATATATAAATAAAAATAGAGCAGTACACACGTTTCGGGTGGTGCCAAGGCTTCACACATCTTCAGCTGGAAAAGTATCAACTGACAGACAGAGAAGAAAAACCGTATGTACTGTATTTGTTTTCACTTCAGCAAATTACGAAATTTGTATGCAATGCATCTCGCACAAAATGAAAGCATTTGTTTTCACTTCTCTGCCTGCCTACCTGTGTGTCGGTTGGTACTTTTGCAACAAAAAAAGGGTGGATCCTTTGTTCTACACATAACGTGCGTACTGATCTATTTTTAGCACCAGAGTGCTATTAATTTCAACCATGCTTTTGTGTAGACAAGATTTTAGTACAATTAGCGAGTCGAGTCACTTTTCAAATATGTTTGCCGAGATAAAGTGGAGGGGGGGGGGGCGTTCATAAAATTTTGAAATTCGCACAAGGTTTGCAATTTTTGATAAATGATCGCTAAACTGAGTGCCAAAACGCGACAATTTATTATAAATATATTTTGAGTATAGTTTGAAAACGCCTAGCGAATATTGTAAAATAGTTTTAGTAGGCGATTTAAATATAGATTTTAATTCCGAAGAAGTGTTTTATAGAACAGTGAAAACAAATACGGCACGCATCAACGATTATGATAGACTTATGATAGACTTATGATAGATTATGATACACTTTCCAAATGGTATTTATAAAGGTGAAGTGTAGTTTGACTATGCCTGGCGAAAATTGTTAAGCAGTTTTGGATGGCAATTTTAGTATAGATCTCTATTCCGAAGAAGTGTTTTATAGAACAAAGAAGGGAAACACGATACACTCATGGATTATGATGCTCATTCCAAACAGTATTTAAAATGTCTACGAGATATACTTGGAATATGCCTATAGTTCGAATATGTCTGGTGAAGATTTTAAAACAGTATCAGTAGGCGATTTTAAGACGGATTTGGATTCCAAAGATGTGCTTTATGGTTCAAGAAAGAGTTGATTCTATTTTAACGACCCTACTTTCGCCAATCTAAAAATTCCACGCCCTTTGGCGAGCTTTGAAGTCATGGGTCTCTAGGAGTTGTGCACAAGTTTCAACGCTCCCTAAACAACTATATGAAAACTAAAGTGAACAAATTAGTGATAAACGCACTAGTTAAGGAATTTGAAGACACTTAATTATTAAAACTACATTAATTGGCAACCCAAAATAAATAAAAATATAACGGAATGCTGTATTTACAGGTTGTTCCAAATCGCCATTTTAATTCTAAATTACAATTGCCACATACATACAAAAAGTTGTCATGGTTGCTGTATATGTTTAATGATCGCCACCTTGGCGAGAGTTGGGGCGTTAAAGTAGAAATCAACCCAAGAAAGACAAACATGGCACACTCATGGATTAGGATGCACATTCGAAACAATTTGAAACGTGAAGTATAGTTGTAATATACTTGTCGAAGATTGTAAAATAGTTTTAGTAGGCAATTTCAAGATAAATTTCGATTCCAAAGATGGGTTTTATAAAACAAGGAAGAAAAATACTGCTCACTCATGAATAATGATACACTTTCCAACCTTATGGAATAAGGAAGAAAATAGGGACGACGCATAAACCATGATACGCTTTTAATATATAGCACTTTGGTGCGTATTTAAAATCTGAAAGTGTTTCAGATTTTCTTCCTTTTTTTTTATTTAAGTGTACTTTTAACACAGTTTTTAATTATATTTTTTTTAAATATTGAAGTATTTTTCATATTTTTGAGCATGGTTTAAGGAAAATTAATCTTTCACAATCATTGCTCAACTAATTTATAATTCATGTTTTAGAATTCAGGCTTTAATAATACAATATTCAAGGTTCTTTTTTTCAACACAATATTCAGCAGCCAAACCCACTGTTTACAAAATGCACTTAAGGAATTCGACTAGTAGCTGAATACTTTTTTAGGGATTATTAACTAATGCACAAGGTGCGATTTCACAAAACTAAGTAGTACAGTCCTCTAGGTATATCCTGCTCTTCCTAGAAGCAGTGGTGTAGTCGAGGGGGGACGCAGGGGGATGTCGTCCCCCCACCTTTTTTTTCAGGGGGACGCTGATTTTGCGTATTTTAAAAAGCTAACTTAATGTAAATTTTCCTTTTGTCATTCTACATCGGAATGAAAAACAAAAAAGACGACTTGGACCACCTAAGTAGACCTTAAGATTATTCACTTACAAATCTTTTGTAAATACTACACAATGTAAATATATCCATCATCATACAACGCACTTTCGGTCAAAGAGTTAAAGAGAGTAAAAGGGGGAAGATTGATTTAAATGAAACAGTAATCAACCATGTAAATGTGAATAAATTTGTATTAAATTATAACTTTTTAAATCCTGCCTGCTTGCATGCTTTAAAATCACAACATATAATTTGAGAGAAAAGTCAGATTGATTTTCAGGCAATGTATTTCTAAAAACTTGAGCACGAGCAAGGTAGTACAGCAAGTTTAAAAATCGATTTCAAAGCTTCAGTGCTCCACGTATTATCCTCCCGCATATATCCGATATATATAATATATTAGGGTTTGGGTATATATATACTATTTTAGAAAAGGATGCGTACATTTGGGTTGAATTTCTTCTAAAAAATGAGCGTCCCACGCACTTTTTTTTTAGGACTACACTAGAGATGAGATGGGCTGAGCCCGAATCGGGCCTGTAAGTCACAATTGCATTCGGCTCGGGCTCGTGAAAAATTTCTATTTTATTGAACATACTCCTCTGAAACAGATTTTTAAAATGTGATTCACATGGAAAATAAAAGTAGTTATAAAAAAAAAAGTAGCGGCACGGTTGCCTAGAAGGCACGTGAAGCTCTTTGGGGATTTCAGAACGGCGGCTTATATTGCTTAGTTAGTCATGAGATCGGAAATTATTTCATAAACATAGATATAAAGACATAGAAAGTGCATTAAAAATTTCACTATATTTGTCTTTAATTTGCACAAACGGCAAAATTTATTGTATTCTATCAAGAAATTACTTCTTTGAATTTTATTTATCTTTAGCTGAAATTTCGGGCTCGGGCGGGCTCGGATTAAAAGTCTTCGGGCTCGGGCTTCAAAAAATGAGCCCGAACTCATCTCTAGACTACACCACTGCCTAGAAGCAAATGGTAAATAAATCTGATACTGAGAGAGTCGGTATATATCTACATATTTTCATGATCTAAATAACTTCAAATACTTTTATGCGTATTCATATTAGTAAAATTACTTAATTTAAATTTATCGATTTTTTTAAGCGTCCTTCATTATGCATCCCCTCCTAATGCATTCAAGACTGTGGCGTAGATACAAGAGGGGTTAGGGGGGTCATAACCCCCCCCCCCATGAAGAATTTTTTCGCCATACAAAATGTATATTCTGCACTCCCTTATCACACACGTATACAAAGTGTGTTGCAGTAGTCGTAACAACCCCCCCCTCCCCATGGAAAATTTCTGCCTATGCCACTGATGCACAAAAATAAAAAAAAGTTAATTTAAAAAATAGTAATTATAGCAATAAATAACTTTCATAAAAGAAGGGGAGAGGCTTCAGGACTTCCAAAGCCTAGAGGCCTGGATGTAGGGCTTAATCCGCTCCTGGGTATTATTAATAGTTTGTTATTTTTACTTTAAGTGATTTGAACGAGAAAATATCAAAATAACCGAACGAACTGAGAGGAAGGAATTGCAATCCCAGAGAAGTTTCACAGGAACGCGTCAACGCGAGTTTGTTGACAATCGCAACGCAGTGTAGACAAATCGCCCGCACATTTCGCCGCAGCATTTTTATTTTATCAATTCACTATTTCAGAAGGGTAAACATGTTCCAAGAGAAAGGAGGGGGGGGGGGAGAGCACTGCTCTCAAATGCACCCATGAGGATTCATTATTGAGACGCTTAGAAGATACGTACGACAACAAAGCATTCCATGACATGATTCACAATTCACATGAATCAAAATTTACATGATCGGGATAGGTAAATCTAAAACTAACAGGTTGGAAGTGCATTAAAATATGTAAAGAATATAAAATAAAATCTTACTTGCATTTATTGACAGGCTTAATATTCGATCCGTGGCCGCGGGAAATACATCATGCTGTCAGCCATTATTGTTTGTTGATGTTATCATCGCTTCCGTAGAGCAGTCTCGCGGAATTATATCTGACCAATCAGGGACGAAGCTGATAGTAAACGCTCCGGAAATGATGAAATCCTTTCAAATTTGTAAGATCGTAAGAAGTGCTCTTTTTCTTTTCTGTTGAAGAAGAAATCGAATGCTGGATTTTTATAAATCGTGCTGTACGGAGCGTTTTACAGTGAAAAATGATAGAAATTGTTCAAAATCGCTTTCTTTCTTTTTTTTGAGCACTAAATCGCTCAACGTAACTGAGAGAGTAGGGACATCTCTTAAGCAGGTACAGACAGCACTTAGTTTTATGTGTGTCACTCTAAAGTATATGACGATTTCCTTTATTTTAGCATTTTCGTGATTCAAAGCTATAGACATTTTGACGATGAAAAGGATACTATCATACTTAAGGAGTACATTTATGCATCGAAGTTAGTTGTATTCATTTTTTTTAATTTTACAGCAGTTTAAATTATGTGGGGTAAATTAATCATAGCGCTAGGTTTGTGTTTTAAATACATGCTTATCATTTTAGATATTTTTCTTTTTTACATCTGTAATACATTTTATATGGTATTAAATAGTAATAATGTGCATAAATAAATTTTTCCTCAATGTGAGTAAAATAGTCCAAGACCTACGATATTGCTCTCATAGATATATAGGTGCCACCAGAGGATATATTTGCTGCACGCCGTAAAGAAGAGCATCAAGACCATAGCTGCCAAATTTTATGGGATGTAATTAACCACTTGTGCTGAACAATGATTTTGAGCTTATAATTTAGCAGCATTTTTAAACTGAGCCTGCAAATCTAGTATAATTGCAACCGAAGTTTTAAAAACAGTAACAGTTCACAAAAACGGGTTGATGATATATCGAAAAAGTTGGAAGCTATGCAAGACCATGAAGTAAAGAGATAATGATTTTCTTCAAATTTTCTGAAGGAAAAGCCTAATTATTCAATTTGAAAAAAAAATTCAAAGAAGATCTCAAAATGACATGGCCCTAAGATTTCTTTCGAGCAAAAAATGTTCTGGCCTTAAGGTACTGTGGTAAAAAAGTAAATTAAAACATTTTGGACATAAACATTTTGTTAGCATTTAAAACATTTTGCTTGCAGAAAAGGAGCTATTTACTATTAAATACCTTGCAAAACGGTTTCTTGGAAATAAATCTAAATTTGTAACGCTGACGTTAATGAAGTTCAAACTGACTTCTTTCCCTTAGTCAAGTACAGGACCTAGTAAAGTTTGATAGTATACGGTAATATACTTTAGTTTTGATAGACAAATTAAAATCCATGTAAAACTGATGGATGAAGTACGTGTTAGTTTTCTTCCAATTCATCATATTCATAAAAAATATCCTTTTCCATGAGTTTAGCCAAAATCATTTTACCTCACAATAAGGAGTCAGATGATTCGAATAACAATTCAGAAAAAAAGGAATGATTACAAAACACTTGATGTTTACAGAAGAGGCAAACAAAAATTTGTAGCAACTCTCCGATAATCCAATATAAAGTATTTGTCAAAAAAAGTAAAATTAGTTGTATCATTTTAGATGTGCAAAGTTCAAAATAGCTAAAACATTTTACCCCAGCTTACCCTATTAATTACGAGGGCTGTTTTTTATTTAACCTCCGATGGTCAATAAGTAAAAGACGTTAGTACAGAATACAAAGGATTCATCACCAAAAGTTAGGTACAGACATGGTCTCTTTCCGACTTACACATTTTGAAGATTTGAGCATTTGTTTAAATGGTAGAGGAGCTTACCAATGCCCTGTTCTAGAAACATTACCGCCAGCTATGCAAACATGAGCCTGAAAGTTGTTTTAAAATTCTTCATTGGCCTGGAAGCATTGGCCTTTTAGCCTGCTCTTCATTTCAAGAAAAAGGTGAAAATACCTCAACGTTAAGTCCACGCTAACCAAAAGAGACCAATACAGTGTTCCAAAACAACGGTAATGTGAGAGTGAGATCTTTGATGGTCTCTATTGGCCATTGACTTAGCCCTAGGGATTTCCAACATTTGAACTGAAAAACTGCCTACAATCCCAGAGTCAGAAGACCCAAAGCTCTCCTTCAAATGAAGTTTTGTGAAACAATTTCAGGTCTTTGGACGCAACTCTGGCGGCAAAGTTTCACTAGGAGGGCATCGGAAGGTTTGTTTACCGATTCATCAATTGTCCGAATCTTCATTGCGATTACGTTGAAAAGAAATCATATATGTTCCTAACTTTTGGCAGTAAATTCTTTTTTTAATCCACTCTTGTCTTTCTCGGAGTTTGAATCTCTTTTTTTTCAAGTATAGAAAGTATTTTTTATTTTCTTTCAAAGTTAAACCTTTGAGCGAACACGCCGAGATACCCCACACCCTCCTCATTTAACTATGAGGATTTAAAAAAAAAAAGAATTTCCGGTCCCTGTATAGAAGAAATTAAAACAAAATTCCCAGAAAAGGGGAAATGAGAAATCTATATACTTGTGCAACCGAATCTCGACTGTTGTCTTAATTGTTTGCTGGTAAAACATTTGTACGATTCCGTCTCAACAGGTTGAAATGTGGATACAAGAGTGCCGATTGATGTTCTCATTTCCCCCCTAAATCGTTTGTAGGTTTTTTTTGATATTTGTTGCAGTGAAATTTGATTATCTTAATTAACGAAAGGCAATATGAAACACTATGCGAAAATAGAGTGATTTTCTCGATATTATATTTGTGTTTCGAAGGAATCGTTTTCATTGTACAGGATGATTCTAAACTCTTCGGGGTGATAGTGCACATGAAGGCAAACAATATTAAACAGGAAACTAAGGGTCCCAAACGCCTTCCGAAGGAGACAGGCGCAATCAAAGTTTAGGGACCAAAATTTATATGATTATAAAAAAGCGGAAAATTTGGTCGATTCGTTTGCGGTTTTCACTAAAATTACTTTTTATGCCAATATTTTCTTGAAAATAAATTTTTAAAAAAAAGTCAAAGGACTGCCGATTGAGAGCGCTTTAGACTCTGGAGTAACGAAGAACCATTTTTTACCGTTATAATTTTGTATCTGATTAAAGTTTTCAAAAACTAACACTTAAACTTAAATTTTGAGCTCAAAATCTGAAGCGTTGGGAGTGGTTAAGTAGCGCAAAATTAAGGTAAGTAGTGAATTCAAATTCTACTTAAACAACATAATCCGAATGAAAATATTACTGTAGATGAACATTTAGTGGGATTCCGTCCTTGCACACAGTATATACTAAGTAAGCCATCTAAATAATGGGATCAAAATATCGACTTCATGTGACAGTACAACTTCGTATGAATTGAAAACACAAATTTGCATTGGCAAAGAAAAAGCGCCCAAATCAGAGAAAAAAAATCAGGGAATGTGAGTAGTCCGCATAGCTGCAAACTTTTACCGAATATCATTAACCACTTTTTCTGAACAATAGTTATAGGGTTAGAGTGAACTGAGTAATAATTTCAAATTAAAATAATAGTTAATAAAAAGAATTTACTGTTTAAAAACTGCCTAATCTTATTCCGCAAATGTTGGCAACAATAGTAGTGCGCGATCTTACTTATGGGTATTCGGGTCACAATATTACATACTTTTTCACGTCTTATACAACTTAGGATAACTTATTTTTATACATGCTTAACATATTGTAAGTTTCAATTTCAAAAGTTTCAGTTATTTCTATAGATGCTTTATATTATAAGATCTATTTTTAAATTTACATCACTACTGTATAAATCCTTTCTTAAATGTCACTTGTCATTTACTGCAAGAAATGTTAGTTTTCTGAATCGGGTCGTATTGACCAGAACGCTACATACGTGGAATAATTACGAACAGAACAGCAGGGTTAAACGACCCGCGTTCGCTATTGCACACGCCAGTGGTTTAGTCATTCCTCTACTGACAAGAAGAATGTGAAAGAACTTGCTGTGTTTATGAATATAAAAGGCTTGCATTGAAAGTATTGAATTTTGCATTGAAAATACACGTCAGGCGCTACAATATTGATGAAGTTTTTTTTTAAATAATTATTATATTTTGTCAAAAAATTAGTCAGCCGCTAATACGTACATTGAAATTAGTCACGTGGGACTCATAAATTTGAAATCCATGTAGCATACAAACCATATCATCACTCTCACCGTGGTTTAACATTAATGAAGTATCGCAAAACTTTTACATAGCAGCCGACAATTCTTCAATATAAATAAGTACTTTTTGTGAACGGTATATTTCTAATTATTTATTCAAAATAGTAACAACCTCTAGCAAACTAGAAAATTTTGCGATGTTATGACACAAAATCTTTTGTCTCAGAATCACTGCTTGCAAAATGTAATCAATTTAATGCCGACAGTCGAAAGCCTTTCTTTCACCGCAACTAAGTCCCGCAAACACTTACGGCACTGCGAGATTTCCTGACCTGTTAGATGCGCTATCGTAGCGCCGCGAAGCCAAAACTATGATTTTATAATACTATATTCTGTACGATAATTCTGGTGACTAATAAATTTATAATTTGTTTACTTCGATTCGATAAAGCATCTAAGCTGTGTTCTGTTATAATTTGTTTATGCAAGTCCATGTTGCAGACGAAAATTTGACATTAAAGAAATATGAAGTTCCAACCTTTCTGCTAGAATATTTTTACCTTAGAATACATTTTTCTAATGCACTTCCTTAGATTTCGTATTTTTTAGCATTTTTTTTATCGATTTCCATGCATGTTCAAGAAGTGTGCAATTTTGTAAGCGACACAATTAGTAATATACCTAGATCGAAAAGAGATGACGGTTTTATCTTAAATAAACTCTTATCTTTAGGAAAATCACAGTTTCTTCATCTGTTTAATTAATATTAAGTTTTTACGTTTTAAAAGCATTTTAGTAGCAGTGCTTAAAAAGCGAAGACGAAGAAAATCTACTTAAAGAAATACACGCTGAGTCTGCATAATAAGTACTCATGGGCCACCACCTCCTATGTATAGAAGGCCTGAGAACTAAAGTTTTTACATCATCATTAGGTCTTCTAAGATGACGTCATCACATTTTTCTTTTCACAAAGTAAAACTATTTAAATTTTCTGGTGGGTGATACAAATTTTAGAGAATATCTTAAGTTAATGATAAAAATTAAAATATCTTTCTGATAAAAAGTTATTTATTATGATGTATTTCTAAATCATAATATATAATTAGTGATAGGTAAAATTTCCTATTTATCGTAAAAATAAATTTTCTATCTTAAATCATTAAAATGCTTTATGCGGGAGTAAATTCACCACAAACTTTGACTAGTTTTATTTTGTGAAAATAAATGTGTGATGACGTCCCTTTAGTAGACCTAGTGATGACGTAATAGTTTCTGTTCTCAGGCCTTGTTTATCTAGGAGGTGGTGCATGGGCCCGATTTATGTGATAAATCCAAGAAAAATGACATCCAAGGAACTCTAATAGAAAATACAAAAAAATAGTTTGCACTTGTCATAAAATGAGTAAATCAAGAGTGAGTGCGTGTACAGACAAGGCCTTATCGAAATGGCTAACATGTCAAAAAAAGATATGAACAGAGTACACAATTACTAGAGAAAAAATAGCACGTACTTTGAAATCGGAAATATCTGTTACTAGCTGAAGTACCCGTCCTTGACGGGTTAGTGAATGCAAATTTTCAAAAAGCAAGAACTTTCGTCAGCATTGTAGGAGTACACAGAATGGATGTAGTATGTTGCCAAAGTAAAGAAAGCGAAGTTATAATTTTTATGTATTGTTAAAATATTACAGGTTAGAGAGTAACTAAGTAATATCATTTCATTCGCTTTAGTCGTAATTATATGATGCGCGAACGAATATTTACGCATATTGAAATAATTTTCGCAAAATCTCAAAATTTAATCATCATTTTTGAAAAATTTAAAGCCTAGAATTTAAGTTTAGTGGCAACCTATCATGTCACCCAATTTCGTTTCTTTCCCTGCAGTCTTTATTTCGTGATGCTGGAACAAAATTTCAGCATTTTAAAACGATTTTCGCAAAATCTCAAAATGTAATAAAAATATTTTTAAAATTCAACGCCTATAAATTAAGATTAGCAACTACCTATCCTATCACTAAATTTCGTATCATTCATATTAGTCGTTATTACGTGATGCTTGAAGAAATATAAACGTACTTTGAGAGAATTTTCACAAAATCTCAAAATCTAATAAAAATGTTTAAAAAATTGGACACCTATAGTTTATGTTGAGCAACCATCTACCGTGTTACCAAATTTCATATCATTCGCTTTAGTCGTTATTACATAATGCGGGAACAAAGATTCACTCAGTTTTAAACGATTTTCGCAAAATCTCGAAATCTGATCGATTTTTTTTAATTAGATGCTTATAGTTTAAGGTGAGTGACCACCTATCATTTCACCAAATATCATTTTTTCACCTTTGTAGTTATTACGTGATGTGAGAACACAAATTTACGCAGTTTGAAATGATTTTCGCAAAATCTCAAAATATAATCAAGATTATTTTTTAATTCGACGCCTATGTTTTAAGTTGAGTGACCACCTATCATGACACCCAATTTCATATCATTCGCTTCATCCGTTTTTACGTGATGCTTGAACACAAATGTACGCAGTTTAAAAGGATTTTCGCAAAATCTCAATATCCAATCAAGATTTTTTAAAAATTCGACGCCTATGTTTTAAGTTGAGTGACCACCTATCATGACACCCAATTTCATATCATTCGCTTCAGTCGTTTTTCCGTGATGCTTAAACAAAAAAAAAGCGTCACGGACAGAATGACAGAATGACAGACAGACAAACTATTTTCGAGGGTCGCATCGGATTCCCGGGTGCTTGAAACGTATAGAAATCGCAAAAATTTTTAATTCCAAGAAATGTACAGACAAAAGTCTAATTTTATTTATATAGATATGTTTTACAGATGTAGTTTAATTTGGCCTTATAAAAATCAAACTTGAACTTGTGTTTCAGAGGACGACATTGAAAAATGTCATTGCTGTAGCTCCGATACACTTATATGATTCCCATCTTAATTATTTACACTAGTTCGTAAAAAATACTGTAGTGAAAAATCATAAAAAAATAAGGAAATAATAAGAATGTGAAAAAAATGGATTAACTAACCAAAGACAACAAGACAAGAGAGAGTCCACAGGAGATAACGGCTAAAAAATCTCCTGTGATCACAATAAAAATGTGCAAACGAAAGCGCCTCGTTCCCCCGCAACTCTCTCGGGGTCTTTCCTCAGAGACCGGTTGAATGGGGCACTCGGGTCGATCGCACGTGCGAGCGACGAAAGACTATGCTGTAGTAACCTACCGTACATTGCGTTAGCTATAATAAACGTGTTTAATAATAGGGGGGGGGAGAGTAAAACTCATGTTTTAAATTCACAAAAATCTAGAAATGTACTTATAATAAGACGTGTAATATATTTTTTTATTTAGTTTGTTAATGTGCTTATTCTTTAGTCTTTCCTCTAGGGGTTCACGTGCTCATGCCTTCAAATGGAGGAGCTTCCACTGATTTGAACATGTGTTTACAAGCCGACCAGTTGGTGTAGTGGCTTGAAAACCATTCATTCAAATTTTGGGTGGGCGGTCGATTCCCGGCTTCTGCTTCTGCACTAAGTGGACCGTCCCTTCATAGGAGGTAATTTTGACCACCCTCTTCGTGCCCCCATAATAGAATAGCCAATGCTTTCTGGTCGATGGAGTGGATAATGCCTAATCGGCAGGTGCCGGACCTAAAAAATAAAACTTTTATTTACCTTATAATATTGAATTATGTATAAATTTTATGTATTTCAGCAAAGCCAGCGAAAGAACCAACTCCTGAAAGCTTCTCTTAGCTATTTCAAGATTTTTTAAACTGTTATAAATCTTTTTAACTGTTATGTGAAATGTTTGAATGTATCTTGTAAGAGTTGAATGCCTATTTCAAAGATACAAACGCTTGTAGTGAAAAATCAGAAATGATTTGCACCCTTTCTGCTTCTTAAAAGTATTTTTTCCTCTGACATTCCATGAAAGATGCTGAAAATATGATAAGGTAGAAAATTAAAAAAAAAAAAAAAACATTAGCTACGTGTTCCACACACAGAAATTTTCCAACATTGCAAAGCGTGAGTAGAGAATTAAAGCTATACGAAATTAGGCTTTCCTATCGCTATTACACTCCACCGTGATTCAAAAACGTCGCCTACATAAAGAAAGCCTAACCCAAGCGTCTACGTCATCACTAGGCCTACAAAAGCGAAGTTCGCAGAGTTATATTTTCACAAACTAAAACTATTTAAAATTTCTGGTGAGTGCTACAAATATTAAAGAATATCTTGTAAAAATTAAAATATCTTTCTCATTAAATTTTTCATTATGATATATTCCCAACTGCCATTTTTCGTGAAATTATGCTTTTTATCGGAAATTATTAAACCATTGTTATTCATGAGTTAATTCAATAGACATTTTTGATAGTTTTATTTTGTGAAAATAAAATTTTTAAATGAGTGTCTAATGACGTTAAAGCTTGGTGACATACGACTTTCTTCTTCTGCGACGTGTTGGCTTTCATCACTCGTCTACTGACAAGAGAAACCTGCGAGAAAAGCTCACTTGCTTATGTTATGGACTTACATATCGAAGATTCACCGTTGCATCTATGAAATGGCTCGACGATATTTGCTCAAAAGACAGCGTGGTATCCAGTACATTTTTCACGGTCAACGACTGCGTTAAGAGATATGAACTCAGGACGTAAAACTGTTTAAAATTTCTGGTGGTTTATTCACACACAACAATATTCCAATTATTTGAGATAGGAAATTTCCGGCAAATGAATATTTTAGCCATCACTAATTATATACATAATATGATAAGGAAACAGATCGCATTGAGTTATTTTATATCAGAAAGGTATTTTTAAACAATTCTTTTAATTAAAATGAAACTGTGTACTTTTACCATGATTCATAGTTAGAGGTGCTTATGCAGTTAATCATTAAAAGGGGTTCCAGTAGGTTCATTTTAGAGGATCACGCAAATTCTCCATTCTGCCGACAGTCGATGACCGTCCTATATGCAAATCTGTTGTTTATAAATATAGAAAGTTTCAGACTGATGTTCCAGGCATTTGTATAGTTTGCGATGTCATTTTCATAATCGGGATGCTCGAGCATTTGCAAATTTTGAGGATTTTTCTTAAAAATGAGGCCGCCAGCCGCTAAAACTTACATAAAATTGAGATACCTGTGATTGATAAAATTAAAAAATTGCAGCGGAAAAATGCATCACGTTGCTACTTTTGGGTCTTGAGTTAAAAAAATGTCCAAGAACTTCTACGATAATAACGCCCTGCAAACACAAAGACGGTATACTTGAGACTTTTGTATTGATCGTTTAAAACTTTCTACAGATTATATTTTTATTAGTTTACTATTGGATTCTGTAACGTTAATTCTGGTGAGTGAGAAATTTGAGATTTCTTTAACTAGATTCGAATCAGCATCTGAGTTGCGTAGCTGCCAACCACTCCGGAATATAATTAACCACTTTTCTTAAACAGGAATTGTAAGCTTAAGATATAGCAAACGTAACCCGCCTCGCGGTCGAAGATTGCGTAGGCGGAAGCAACCGGGATTCGTCTCTCTCATCTTTTGTTTGGTCTCTAGATTGAAATATTGTATACTTGGTTCGAACGGTTCCTTCGTAATTTTCCATTACAGTTCTATGGAATCCATTTTCAGGCGTCGCAGTCTGTCCTATTTTTTTTTTATTCCTACCTTCATCAAAGTTTTATTTATATAGCCCAGTATGTTAAGGGTTTTGATAGGATGGCACTTGTTTCCAAACCTTATCACAACTGCAATAATATTCTATTACATGAATACCAGAGTTTTTAGAATGTAGTAGTGTCAGAATAATAGAGACATGTAAAAAATACAGTTCTTTTATTAACAACTAAAAACATATTACCATAACGTTGGCGCTAACTGATGCAGTGATTATTCACCAACCGCCACACAAAATATCGCACATCCTTACATATAATAGCATCAGGGAAGGTTTTATAAATTTGCGTAAGGCACTGAATACGGGACACAAGTATTTTCCATCTACTTTCACCTTACACAAGTTTCTGACGTTTTGCCAACAGAACAGAGAAAATGAAAACATAAAGATTTTGCCAATAGGGCCTGAAAGGGGGTTTTCCTGCATTAAAAATACATAAAAACCTAATATTTCTCTTGTATGACGTAATCAAAATTCCCGCTTTATGTAGAACCCTCGAGAAATAGACTTTTCTGGAAGCTACCCGCAGCTTCTGCCTCTTCTATAAATATCGGCGTGTATCTTCGGCCCCAGCCAAAACCTCCTAGATATAGAAAGCCTTACCACAGCTACGTCACCGAGCTTTGACGTCATCATTTGGCCTACAGTTAAACGTTTGATTGTGATAAAATAAATAAATTAAAAATTTCTGGTAAATACTACAAATATTAGAAAATATCTCATATTAAACATTAAAATTAAAATATCTTTCTCATACAAAATTATTCAGTGTGATCTATTTCCTTATCACATTACCTAATTAGTTATGGTTAAAAACTGCCATTTGTCGTAAAATTATATTTTTTATCTCAAGTTATTAAAATATTGCTAATCATGGGTAAATTCACCAGAAATTTTTAATTTATTTATTTTATCACAATCAAACTTTTAAATGTAGGCCAAATGATGACGTCAAAGATTGGTGACGTAGCTGTGGTAAGGCTTTCTATATCTACGAGGTGTTGCCCCAGTTCAGTGTGAGTGAGCACCGTATTGTGAATAGAGCTCTCTGAGCGAGTACGCCTGCTTTGCGAATTGATGGTGTTACAGAACAACACCTCCTGGATAAAGAAAGCCTAACAACCCCTACGTCACCAAGCTTTGCCGTCATCATTTGGCCTACAGTTAAATGTTTTATTTTCACAAAATAAAAGTATAAAAAGTTTCTGGTGAATTTACTCATAATTAACAATTTTTTAATAATTTGAGATAAAAAAGTATAATTTTCTATCAAATGGCAGTTCTTAACCATGACTAATTAGATAACATGGTATGGAAATAGATCGGAACGAACAATTTTGTATGAGAAAGGTATTTTAATTTTAACTATTTTTTATTTAAGATAGTTTCTAATATTTGTAGCATTCACTAGAAATTTTAAATAGTTTTACTTTGTGAAAGTAAAACTGTGATGACGTCATTACTTGAAGGCCTAGTGAAGACGTCAAAGTTTCAGTTGTTAGGCTTTCTATATATAGGTGTTGTACAGAAGCTGTGTTTTGGCTTGCTTTCCGAAGCTGTATTCTAAGTGCTGTGTGCAAATTCTTCATTGCTGTGTCTTAAGTGATTGTGTACGATTTCCCTTGAATATTTTCACTGACTTTTTGCCTGTGAAAGTGACTTATTTTGTGTGAGAAATACAGCATTTGTGAGAGCTTCAGATCCAATCGCACTGTCAAAAGCACATTGCTGTTTAATCCTGCTTGTGAATTTTGTACAGCTGATATTTCTACGAAGTTCTAGAAGCAATAAAGTTTATTCCATCCTGACCAGTGGACTTTTTTACTAGAAATTTCTACGCCAACTGGACTTTAGAAAGAGGAATCCGAAAACAAGCAGCGCATTTCTGCAACAATCTTTAATATCGTTTACTTAAGACTTCCTGAAAATAATAGAAATCGTTGTTAAATAACACAGAAAAAAATGTACTATGGAAAATGTAATTGTAGACAAAAAAAAAAAAAACAGTTAGAGACACTTAATTTCCATCTTTCTACAGTTGCAAAAAGTTCCTGCTTCAGACTATCATTGCCATATTCGCTTTATTTTAAGGCGAAAAGAAAATTTTTAGATTTAGACTCGTACGCGTGTAAAAAAATAAGAATCTTTTCTTTAACCCTTTAAGCGGTCAATTTTTTTACCGAAATGCTTCCAAAAAAAGTATATTTTGAAAGGCATATGATGAAATATTCCCGCTCTCTCGCTAGGAAGAAAATCATTTCGGTTACATTGATAAGCCACGCCATCTATTGAAAAATATTAATACCAAATAGTCTCTTCACAATAATGAAATACACGGGCAAATCAGAAAAGGAGAAAGGAGAAAATATCGACGCCCGTACGCTCTACGGACAAACCAGTTGAGGCCAATTTTGGGTAGCACGTACACTGTACGGGCAAACCGCTTAAGGGGTTAAACATCGCACACCCAGTTAAAACCTCCTACATACCGGAGAACTTAAGCTTCAACGCGTTATGTACCGGCGTTATCACAGTTTTATTTTCATAAACTAAAACTATTTAAATTTTCTGGGGAATGCTACACATGTTAGAAAATATCTTAAGGTAAAAATAAAAATACCTTTGTGATACAAAACAATTCATTATAATCTATTCTTATTACATTACATAAAAAGTTACAGTTAAAAACTTGCTCTTTGTCGTAAAATTAAATTTTCTATCTCAAATCATTAAAACGCTGTTATGCGCAATTAAATAAGCCAGAAATTTGAAATAGTTTTACCTTATGAACGTTAAATTGTGATGACGTCATTTCTGATGGCCTACTGATGACGTGAAAGCCAGTTATCCAGCTGTGTGCTCTTACTATGAGAAAGACGTATTCCGCTGTTCCATAAGTACATCATTTTATAAGAATGCTTGTACTTCGCTAGAAAAAAACTGCGAATTTAAAAAGTCATTTTTCCAGTTTCGACAATTTAAATGAACATATTATTCATAATGTAAAGAATTTTATTATTACTCTTTATCATTATTTTACTTTTGTGGATTTAAAAAACAATAGTCTGTCTAATATACTGTACAGTAAACTGAAGGCCTGAACAAAAAATCTTTTTCTCTACACGTATATAACATTCATGATTACTAGGAGGTTTAAAGGTTTTTATTTACAGCTTCAGCAAGAAAAGAGCTTTTATTCTTCCTATTGTCGATAGGTTTCTTTTCTTTTCAAATACTACTGTCCCTTTAAAGAGATGACGTTGTTTGGAATAGATTTCTATATATAAATGAGCCGTTTATGCACTAGGAATTAAAGAACTTCATGAGTGCGTAATTAGGCATTGTAAAATGTTTTTATGGGAGTTCGTGCTCAATTTTAACAATAGCGTGTGCTTGAAATTAAACTTCCTCTATAAACTGGGCTCTAAAGCTAAAACGGGAGAACGCATAGATTGTAGCCAAATTCGGTATACAGACAGTGCATGAGATGCATTCAGAGAATTTCGAAAAAAAATATAATTAGTTAGAAAACGGAACACTGGGTGGCTCTTTGCGTGTAAAAATAGGAAACTTACGAATGGAAATTTACGACTAATTCAAAATGCAGAAACATTTTACAGATTTATTTAATCAATTCTGGGCATTTTTGAACTAAGTTGTAATATTTATTGAGTTGAATTCACCATGCAAGCCATACCTTTTGGGCATATTTTGAACTATTTTAAAATCTTCTCTGAGTACATCTCATGCACACTCCATATACCAAATTGGGTAGCAATCGGCTCACACGTTTTAGCAGGAGAATGCTGTTTATAGAAGAAATTTCAGTATACCCACCCTGCGTATACTTCACAGTTTAATTTTAATGAGCTAAAACTAGGTAATTTAGACGTGATATTGACTTTTACACTTTATGCGAGCAAGTTCCAATTAATGCATTCACCAGTACCAGATTTCTAGAAATTTATCGTGCAGTAAATCGCTCGCTGGAGATTTACAGGGAACTATAGTCATAAAATTAGTTTTCCGTACTAGAGTTGAGACAAGTAAAACCCAGATTTCTTTTCATATAAATGATCAAAACGTCTTATAAAAGCAGAAAACAATCCCCAATATTAAAGAGACTTAATGTTATGTTTGTCATAAATTTAGAGGCAACATGATAAAAGTAATATATCAAAATTAAATATTTATTATATATTCAGAATTACAAATACTCCTTTTTTACCTATCATTATGTGTAATATCGTTTACGTAAGACTTCCTGAAAATAATACAAATCTTTGTTAAATAACACAGAAAACAAATGTGCTATGGAAAATGTAACTATTGAAGAAAAAGAAACAGTTGGGGACACTAATTTTCCATCTTTCTGCAGTTGCAAAAAGATCCTCCTCCAGACTAGCATTGCCTTATTTGCTTTCTTTTAAGGCCAAATGAAAATTTTTAGGTGTTTATTATTTCAATATTGCATGAAATACGGTACGACGGTAATGCGGAAATGTTCAGTCCTAGATAGGCTTTTTTAAGGCCAAATTATGGCTTATACTATTCGCGAAGCCAGTGTAGCAACCCTGATCCAGACGTACCTGAAAGAGAGCTTCTAAACTTTGTGCTTCTAGACGGAGAAATTTAAATTCCAGAAGAAAGAAATCATAAACTTTTTACTTTCCAGCTAAATTATTTTTTCTTTTTAATACTTTTTTTAAATGTGTGTGCTAAGATTCTCTATTTATTAGCCAACTCTTCTGATCTGCGAGCATCTGTATGCAGTGCAATGTCGTAAACGAAATTCCTTGTAGTATATATATTCCTTGTAGTATAATAAGAATTCCTCATTTTGCATATAATCATATCTTTGGTGAAAACAGACTATAATCCTCTGTTTAATTGACGTTAGTTTAAGTTTTGGAAACATTTCAGTAATTTTTAGTATTAGTGCTTAAACAAAGTGAATCAGCTAAAGAAATTGTACTTGAAGAAATAAGCACATTGTCTGCAAAAAAAGTATTCATGAACTTGATTATACTTGTAAATCCCGGACAAATGGTATCCATAGAACTGCAGTAGAAGCTCAAATTTAACTGTTTGAACCAGACATGATATATTTGAATGAAGAGCACGGGTACAGGTAAGTCCCCTTTAACAAACTGTTTGACTAGTCAAAAAATTTTACCATATAAAGCACACTCTCAACGGAGAAACAATAATAAGTAAATTGAAAGTTTAAGATGTTTTTACACATGTAGTTGACGTCTTATTTCTGGTGAATTTTGTCCTTTGACGAACACATTTGAACTTGCATTTACAATTAAATATTTAGCTATCAGTAAACTTTATAGGTTTGGGCAAATTCATTGAAACTCGCCTAAAATGCTTCTAGTAAAGCAAATGTAATTAACTTTTACAAATCATTTTATTAGTTATCTGCTATGTTCGAATACAATCCTGTAAGAGATGTATGCCTGTTCCACAAAGATATGAACATTTGTATTGAAAAACCCATTCTCTTTTGAATAGTTTTGTTCATAATTTTGATGAAAATTGCTGAAAATATTATTCCTCAAAAGAGGTCAGAAACTCATTCCACACAAGGAGACTGGCCGACGTTACAACAGTGTGATTGAAGAATTTAAAGTTATACTAAATTAGATATTCTTGTCGCTTTTGCAAGCCAGTATTTTAGTCAATAATTTTCTCTCAGGAGAAGTCTGCGTATTTATGAATATATAGAGGTGTACAGAATGATATTCCAGACTTTTTCGTAATTAGCGATGCCCCATTTATAGTCTTTTTCCTCGAAGCATTTTCGTATTTTCGCGTTTTCTTTTAGATATTATAACAAATGTACTCATGAACCTCTAAAATATACGTATCATTTAGACAAGCGTGATTCATGAAATAAAAATCGTAGTAGATTAGAGAAAGTCGCAACATCAGGTTTAAAGTTGACCAAGATTGAAGCAGCTTCCATACTATTAACATCCCGTACACGAAAACAGCATGACCAGGTTTCTTGAGCCATTTAAAAGGTAAAAAGAAATCCACTGTATTGCACAACATTAATTTTAATTTATTATATTCCGTACGTTAATTCTGCTGAGTAGGAAATTTAAGATTTAATTATATATATTTGATGAAGCTTATAAGATGTGTCCTGGTATAATGAGAAAGAATTCCACATACACATACTAATTATAATTTCATAAGTTTAGTTTTACTTCCTATCATAAAAATATGAATTAAAAATCCCTTTTCCAGTACCGAGAATTGAGATAAAAATATTATCCATAGTGCAGAGTATACTATGAATATTCACCATTATTTCATTTTTGTTATTTTAAATATGTGATATTCTGACCAATAGACTAAACGACTAAATAAAAAAAAAATAAAGCATTTTTTCTACACTTAATTAACATTCATGTTTACTTTCAGGTTTTCAGGTATGTACAGGGTGGCCATAATTGAACTGCAAGTGTTCAAGGTGTGCTGGAGAGAAAACTATCGGGAATATTCCAGTGAAATTTGGTATCTACACGTTTTAGAACATGCGCAATTCAAATATGCAAAAAAAGAAAATCGCCATTTTCACCCGAGAGATGGCGTTATACCGTATTTCAAAGCTCACCAATGGCATATACAACTTCCAAAACCGATAGACAGAGCACAATGACATTTAAAAGGCATATAAACAATAAAAATATCATTTACAGTTTATCAAAATTCCATACAATTCGCTTCAGTAATTAAACTTTTAAAGTAACATGTAATCAAAAATTAACATAAATTAAGATCACAAATTAAACAATTCATAAAGACGCTTTGGAAAACAATTAACCATTACTTATTCAATGAAATTATCGCATGTGTTCAATATGCGAACTACCAGATGCAACCACATGCTGAAAAGGTAAAACAGCATGGTCCACCGTCGCATTTAAAATCTCTGGTGTAACACACCTCACCTGGAATTTTGATAAACTGTAAATGATGTTTTTCTTGTTTATATGCCTCTTAGAATGTCATTATGCTCTGTCTATCAGTTTTGGAAGTTGTATATGCCACCGGTGAGCTTTGAAATACGGTAGAGCGCCATCTATCGGGTGAAAATGGCGATTTTTTTTGCATATTTGACTAGCGCATGTTCTGAAATGTGTAGATACCAAATTTCACTGGAATATTCCCGGTAGTTCTCTCTCCAGCACCCCTTGAACACTTGGAGTTTAATTATGGCCACCCTGTATATACATCTTCAGAAGGAAAAGAGCTTCCGCAGTTTCTTTTGTCTAGGAGTATTTTTTTTGTTTGTTTGTTTGTTTTTTCCGAATACTACTGTACTACTGGCTGAATTGTTGGTTTCTTTATTATTGGGGCACCTAGTAGTTGGACGTCGTCCCCTATGAAGGGACGGACATGACAACCACGCCCAATGGGGGATCGCATCGCAGCCGCCAGGAGTTGAACCCGATACCTGAGTACGGTGCTTTACCAACCATACAACTCGTTCGGTGCATCAAAGAAAAAAGTTTGGAATAGATTTCTATCTGTCGATGTCCAGTTTACGCTGTAGGCATTACAAAATTTCATGAGCACTTAAGAAAGGATTATAAAACATTTTAAGGAAGTTTGTGCTAATCTGCAACAATACAGTGTGCTTAAACTTCCCCTATAAACAGGGTTCTCTAGATAAAACGGGAGGATAGAATGTAACCCAATGCAAGATACAGACTTTACATGAGAAGCACTCAAGAACTTTCAAATAAAAAGTGGAATTAGTTTGTAAACTGTCAACTAAGTGGATATTCGCATCTAAAGCTATGAAACTTCAGCGTGGAAATGGTTAATTCAAAATGTACAAACATTTTTAACATTATACTTTCTGCACATTTCTGTTACTTAGTTGTGTCATCTTTTGAAGACAATTCACCATACTAAGTGTTACCTAAAAAGCAGGATTGAAGCTAATTTATAATTTGATAACAGAAGCAATCTTGGAACTATTTTAAGGTTGTTTAATTTTTATTAAACACATCAAGATTATGATTTAAAAATGCAGTCACTTAAATCCCAATCGCATAGCTGCCAACTCTTCCGGATTTCCGGAAGATTTTCCACCACTAATTTTTACTTACGAATTTAAACTTAAAATAAGTCCAAAATTTTATTGTAAAGTGGAACTGTTCGAAGATAGCGGTGAAAATCTGCCGGAAAAACCGGAAGAGTTGGCAGGTATGCAATCGCCATTTCCGACAACTTATTTGGGTGAAGTGAGTTTTCTGCAACCGAAACTAAACAGCGGAATAAACTGGACATAAGCGACACACATCGTTTGTTATCGTCTCCTTTTTGCCACCAGATAGAGCAGACTCGTTGCAAAAAAACAAGCCCAATGTTTTCATTGGTTTAGCGTTCTAGTGAGTTAAAATGCTAAATCACTTTAATTTTTTGTCTTACTGTATTTCACTTTTTAAAGGCATGTTTAGATAGAATGAAATTAAAATTATTAAATCAAAATAGCCTAATATGTAAACAATCAACACCGTCTTCCGCGGGTCACTGTGCAACTATCAAACGTTGTATAATCTGTTTAAGTAGTGGGTTCTGAAGTTTGCTCTAGGATGACATTCAAAAGAAAATCTTCCAGTCCCAAAATTATTATTTATGTTTAATTGAAAGATTAAATATTCGACTACAATTCATGTTTACATGATTGATAAAACTCACCCTCCAAATAAAAGTAAAATGTCATCTAAGAATTTATTACTTTTTCAACATCAGCAATTATCATGTCTAAACTGCTCATACCCATACATCGGTAGTATAATTAACATTTCATGTATAGATGGCTTTTATTTCAAGTGCCTGTAGCACTTACTCCAAACCCTGCGGACCTCACCATGGAACAGTGCGATTATGTCACTGAAAATGGTAGACGGCCGAAGTGTCAAGGTTCCGGGTTCGGGTCCCATCGCGCGGTTGTCATTCTAACGATCTGGAATTTGGGTAGGTTTTCTCCAGATGTAACATGAATACGCGTTAGACCCCTTAGAAAGTCCTCCTTCCAAGGCATCCCCATTCTTGGCAGATCGCCCTAGTATAGCGTTCCCATAACCACAAACAACAGCAACAACCAAGTGCTGCAAGTTAGCTTGAATCCACGATTTTAATAACGTCTGAACCAGAGGGGTATTCTAGACAAACATAATATTATAAAGTTCTGTAGTTAATTCTGCCGCAGCAAATAAATAAAAGAAAAGAAAAGAAACATTAAACAAATCAATAAATATGTTTAAGTGTATATAATGGATCCAAAAATTATCTATCTTATCCCATTATACGAGGCTGTAGGAAACAGGTAGGTACGTAGGTGATTCAAAAATTAACGTAACACGAGCTTTCGTGGGTGCATATTTTCTTCTACAGCGTGAAATTCCATATTTAAGTACGAAGCTCGATATTTATAATAAAAATTGATGAGAGAAAAACTGGGTACATGGTCAGCTATTGAAATGGGAAGTTTATTACAATTTTTTCCTTAAAGAAACCGTCCCCAACAGAAATTCATCACCAACTTGTGGAAGTGTCATATCGCTGCATGACAACCCCCGTCCGCATACTGTCCTGGTTACACATGGTTGGCTACTGTTTAAAGGCATAACTAAATAGCATATCCAAGCTACAGCTCAGATCTTGCCCCGTCGTACCAGCCGATTAATAAAATCACTTGTTAATAAAGTCAGCCTCTTAAGTTTAGCAAACGTCCACAACTGGAATCAAATCAATATAAATGTGTAGTAAAGCCGTTCCTTAATAGAGAGAAATATTGAATGAATTTTTTTTTTTCATCAAAACTATCAACTATTGATCAGATTTTTTATAAGATCAATTATAAAATACAATGTAAGTTCATTTATATATATAGTATGTGTTTATAACTTTATATTATTAATTTTCAATAAAAATTAACTAACCAGTAAGAAATCGATTAATTAGCTCCATTTATTCCATTAATCCTGTTATTTTGGCGAGTTTGATGCTCAGAACCCCTATTTGAGTTCGGAGAATGTTCACCTCATTTAAAAATCAGTGGCTAATTTCAGTCAATTTAGTTCGGAACAAATATTATTTTATTAAGCGGCGGGTACTGTATGGGTTAGAACCCCTTAGAAAGTCCTCTACGGAGGACATTCTACCCCTCTGCCTAAAGCCCGAGATCAGCTGATTGGCCATAATCTTACAACACAAACAAATAAATTTTGAAGTTTTTAATCACAATCAAGCTTCCCCATCAGCGGCTGAGAGTTTCTGCTCTCGAAACTGAAAGGCGGAAGGTGCCAGATTCACATCCCGGTCGTAATTGTCGACCTAGCCGTTCGGAGTTTGCTGTGGTTTTCTCCGAAACCTTGCGTAAATACGAGCTAGGATCCCTTAGAAAGTCCCCCACTGAAGGCATTCATCCTATAGGCCTAGGACTCGAGTGCACTCAATCGGTCTTAATCTACCGCTATATCAATCTCTGATTGAGCTGAATCACAATTAGGATATGTCGCAAGATAATTTAAAGGTGTGCACTTGACGAGCCAACCCATAAAGATATTTGGTCACTTATCTTCTTCCGAAAGCCGCTCCATCAGTCTTCAGACCTTCCTCGTGCGCAATGGCGGTCTCAATATCGGCCTCAGACATTTTCACATTGGATGCAGAGAGGTCTGCCTGCGGTAAGCCCAACTTTTCCCAGCTTTAACGCTGTGCTCAAGGAATTCAACAGCTACGTATTTCAAAGTACTGGCGAGGAAAATAGCAGCTTCTGGCAGAAATATTAAAAAGAACACTTGGAATTTGTTCATCGCAGTTATGTATACACATCTAAAGCAATTGACTAACAAGGGAAACATTTTTCAAAATGGAAAAAAAAGAACACTTCCCTTACGATTGCAGCTTATTCCATTTTACTTTCCCACTGCAATATTACACTTAAAAGCAGACGAGTTTTTCGGCAACTGATTAGAATTTACATTACACCGATAAACGCTGCTACTAATGTTTCGTTTACTTAATAAACACAGAATCTCCAACCGCTCCGGAATATAATTAATTACTTTTTAAGAGCAGGGATATCTCTTAAGCAGGGACAGACAACATTTAGTTTTATGTGTGACTCACTCTAAAGTATATGACGATTTCCTTTATTTTAGCATTTTCGTGATTCAAAGCTATAGACATTTTGACGATGAAAAGGATACTATCATACTTAAGGAGTACATTTATGCATCGAAGTTAGTTGTATTCATTTTTTTTTAATTTTACAGCAGTTTAAATTATGTGGGGTAAATTAATCATAGCGCTAGGTTTGTGTTTTAAATACATGCTTATCATTTTAGATATTTTTCTTTTTTACATCTGTAATACATTTTATATTTTATTAAATAGTAATAGTGTTAATAAATAAAATTTTCCTCAATGAGAGTAAAATAGTCCAAGACCTACGATATTGGTCTCATATATATATATAGGTGCCACCAGAGGATATATTTGCTGCACGCCGTAAAGAAGAGCATCAAGACCATAGCTGCCAAATTTTATGAGATGTAATTAACCACTTGTGCTGAACAATGATTTTGAGCTTACAATTTAGCAGCATTTTTAAACTGAGCCTGCAAATCTAGTATAATTGCAACCGAAGTTTTAAAAACAGTTACAGTTCACAAAAACGGGTTGATGATATCACGAAAAGGTTGGAAGCTATGCAAGACCACGAAGTAAAGAGATAAAGATTTCCTTCAAATATTCTGAAGGAAAAGCCTAATTATTCAATTTGAAAAAAAAAATTCAAAGAAGATCTCAAAATGACATGGGCCTAAGATTTCTTTCGAGCAAAAAATGTTCTGGCTGTAAGGTACTGTGGTAAAAAGTAAATTAAAACATTTAAAACATTTTCTTTGCAGAAAAGGAGCTATTTACTGTTAAATACCTTACAAAATGGTTTCTTGGAAATAAATCTAAATTTGTAACGCTGACGTTAATGAAGTTCAAACTGAGTCCCTTTTCCTTAGTCAAGTACAGGACCTGTTAAGTTTGATAGTATATGCTAATATACTTTAGTTTTGATAGACAAATTACAAATCCATGTAAAACTGATGGATAAAGTACGTGTTAGTTTTCTTCCAATTCATCATGTTCATAAAAAATATCCTTTTATATGAGTTTAGCGAAAATCATTTTACCTCACAATAAGGAGACAGATGATTCGAATAAAAAGTCAGAAAAAAAGGAATGATTACAAAACACTTGATGTCTACAGAAGAGGCAAACAAAAATTTGTAGCAACTCTCCGATAATCCAATATAAAGTATTTGTCAAAAAAAGTAAAATTAGTTATATCATTTTAGATGTGCAAAGTTGAAAATAGCTAAAACATTTTACCCCAGCTGACCCTATTAATTACGAGGGCTGTTTTTTATTCAACCTCCGATGGTCAATAAGTAAAAGACGTTAGTACAGAATACAAAGGATTCATTACCAAAAGTTAGGTACAGACATGGTCTCTTTCCGACTTACACATTTTGAAGATTTGAGCATTTGTTTAATCGGTAGAGGAGCTTCCCAATGCCCTGTTCTAGAAACATTACCGCCAGCTATGCAAACATGAGCCTGAAAGTTGTTTTAAAATTCTTCAGTGGACTGGAAGCTTTTGCCTCTTAGCCTGCTCTTCATTTCATGAAACAGGTGAAAATACCTCAATGCTAAGTCAGTAACCAAAAGAGACCAATAAAGTGTTCCAAAACAACGGTAATGTGAGAGTGAGATCTTTGATGGTCTCTTTTGGCCATTGACTTAGCCCTAGGGATTTCCGACATTTGAACTGAACAACTGCCTACAAGGGCATCGGAACTTGCATCGGAAGGTTTGTCTACCGATTCGTCAAATGCCTGAATCTTCATGGCGATTATATTAAAAAGAAATAATATATGTACCTAACTTTTGGCAGTAAATTCGTTTTTTATTCACTCTTGTCTGTGTTTGACTGTGCATCGGAGGTTGAATAAAAAACAACCGTCGTATGTTTTAGCTTCTACTAGATAATTTGAATTTTTCCTAAAAAACTGACAAATACTATACAACTTCTCTTTTCTTCGAGTGTAGAAATTATTTTATATTTTCTTTCAAAGTTAAATCTTTGAGCAAACACGCCGAGATACCCCACACCATCCTCATTTAAATATGATGTTTTTTAAAAAAAGAATTTCCGGTCTCTGTATATTCAAGATTTAGAAGAAATTAAAACAAAATTCCCAGAAAAGAGTAAATGAGAAATCTATATACTTGTGCAACCGAATCTCGACTGCTATCTTGATTGTTTGCTGATAAAATATTTGTACGATTCCATCTCAACAGGTTGAAATGTGGATACAAGCATGCTTATTGATGTTCTCATTTCCACCCTAAATTGCTTGTAGGTTATTTTGATATCAGACTTATTGCAGTGAAATTTAATTATCTTAATTAACGAAAGGCAATATGAAACACTATGCGTAAATAGAGTGATTTTTTTTCGATATTATATTTGTGTTTCGAATGAATAGTTTTCATTGTACAGGGTGAATCTAAACTCTAACTAATGGGCAAAACCTTAAGGGGTGATAGTACACATCAAGGCAAACAATATTAAACAGGAAACTGAGGGCCCCAAACGTTTTCCGAAGGATACAGGCACCATAGCTGCCAACTATTCCGGAATATCTTTAACCACTTTTTTTAAACAGGAGGATTGGGCTTATAATATAGCATAAATTTTTAGTTTAGTGACAGAGCTGGTTACTTATTTGAAAAAAATTCTTATAGAAATTTACTGTTCGTAAAAAGTGGTTAATGATATTCCGTAAAAGTTGGCATCTGTGGTAGTGCGCGATCTCACTTATGGGTATTCGCTACTGAATAATACGTGAGATAATTTTTTCACATCTTACAACTTAGGATTAACTTATTTTTATACATGCTTAACATTATTATTGTAAGTATCAATTTCAAATATTTCAGTTATTTCTATAGATGCTTTATATTATAAGATCTCTGTTTAAACTTACATCACTACTGTTTAAACCCTTTCTTAAATGCCTCTTGTCATTTACTGCAAGAAATGTTAGTTTCCTGAATCGGGTCGTATAGACCAGAACGCTACATACGTGGAATAATTAGGAACATGACAGCAGGGTTAAACGCCACGCGTTCGCTATTGCAGGCCAGTGTTTTAGTCATTCCTCTACTGAAAAGAAGCCAGTGAACGAACTTGCTCTGTTTATGAATATAAAAGGCTTGCATTGAATGTATTGAATGTTGCACTGAAAATACACGTCAGGCGCTGAAAATTTTGATCAAAGTTTTTTTTTTAAATAATTATTATATTTTGTGAAAAAAGATCGTCAGCCACTAAAACGTACATTGTCACGTGGGACTCATCATTTCGAAATCCATGTAGCTTAAAAACCATATCATAACTGTCACCGTGGTTTAACATTAATGAAGTATCGCAAAACTTTTACATAGCTGCCAACAATTCTAAAATATATGTAAGCACTTTTTGTGAACAGTATATTTCTAATTATTTCCTCGAAATAGTAAAAACCTCTAGCAAACTAGAAAATTTTGCGATGTTATGACACAAAAACTTCTGTGTCAGGTTCACTGCTTGCAAAAAGTAATCAATTTAACACCGACAGCCGAAAGCGTTTCCTTCTCAGCAACAACGTTCCGCAAACGCACACGGCACGGCTTGAGCTCTATAACAGCCAAACAGTTCAGTCATCGCAAAGCCTCAAATTTAACTTTATACTACTACATTCTGTATGTACTACTAAATTCTGTACTATGTAGTATGTATGACACAAAATCTTTTGTCTCAGAATCACTGTCTGCAAAAAGTAATCAATTTAAGACCGGCAGTCGAAAGCGTTTCTTTCACAGCAATTAAGTCCCGCAAACGCTTACCGCACTGCAAGATTTCTTGAGCTCGAAGATATCTACTCATCCAGGCCGCGAAGCCAAAACTTTGATTTTATAATACTATATCCTGTACGATAATTCTGGTCACTAAGAAATTCATAATTTGTTTACTTCGATTCGATAAACCATCTAAGCTGTGTTCTGTTATAATAGGTTTATGCAAGTCCACGTCGTAGACGAAAAAAATGGCATTATTGAAGAAATGTAAAGTTTTCACCTTTCTGCTAGAATATTTTTACCTTGGAATACAATTTTCTAATGAACTTCCTTAGATTCCGCATTTTTTAAAATTTCCATGCATGTTCAAGCAGAGTGCCATTTTTAAATGACATACTATGTAGTATATCTAGATAGAAAAGACATGGCAGTCTTATCTTAAATTGACTCATATCTTTAGGAAAATCACAGTTTCTTCATCTGTTTAATTAATATTAGGTTTTTACGTTTTAGAAACACTTTAGTAATTTTAGTACCAGTGCTTAAAAAACGAAGACCAAGGTAATCTAATTAAAGAAATTGTTAGCCCTTGGCATAAAATGTGTAAATCAAAGTACGTGTACAGGGAAGGCCTTATCGAAGTGACTAACTAGTCAACAATTTTTATGATCAGAGTACACACTCTCTAGAGAAAAAAAGCGTTTCTTTCTCAGCAACAACGTTCCGCAAACGTACACGGCACTGCGAGATTTCTTGAGCTCTACAACAGCGAAACAGCTTAGCCAGCGCAATGCCTCAACTTTAATTCTATACTACTACATTCTGTATGACAATTCTGGTCACTAAGAAATTTATTATTTGTTTACTTCGATTCGATAAAACATCTAAGCTGTGTTCTGTTGTAATATGTTTATGCAAGTCCATGCTGTAGACAAAAATTTGACATTATTAAAGAAACATAAAGTTCCAAGCTTTCTGCTAGAATATTGTTACTTTAGAATACATTTTTCTAATCCACTTCCTTAGATTCCGTAATTTTCAGAATTATCTTTTTCGCTTTCCATGAATGTTCAAGGAGTGTGCAATTTTGTAAGCGACATAATTTGTAGTATACATAGATAGAAAAGAGATGACTGTCTTATCTTAAATTTACTCTTATCTTCAGGAAAATCACAGTTTTTTCATCTATTTAATTAATATTAAGTTTTGACGTTTTAAACACATTTCAGTAATTTTAGTTGCAGTGCTTAAAGAGCGAAGAAGAAAATCTACTTAAAGAAATACACGCTCAGTCTGCAGAATAAATACTCATGGACCCGATTTATCGGATAAATCCAAGAGAAATGATATCCATAGATCTCTAATAGAAACTACAAAAAAATAGTTCGCCCTTGACATAAAATGTGTAAATCAAGAGTACGTGTACAGGCAAGGCCTTATCGAAAGGGCTAACTTGTCAAAATATTTTGTGAACAGAGTACACACTCTCCAGCGAAAAAATACCAAGTACTTTGAAATTGCGAATGTGTGTTATATGTTGCTACAGATGTAGTTTAATTTGGCCTCATAAAAGTCATATTTGAATATGTGTTTACAAGCCGACCAGCTGGTGCAGTGGCTTAATAACCCTTCATTCACGCTTTGAGTCGGCGGTCGATTTCCTGCTTCGGCTTGTGTACTAACTAGACCGTCCCTTCATAGGAGGTAATTTTGGCCGCCCACTTCGTGCCCCCATAATAGAATGGCCAATACTTTCTGGTCGTTTGAGTTGCGAATTACTAATCGGCAGGTGCCGGACCTAAAATATAAAACTTTTATTTACCTTATAGTATTTAATTATCTGTAATTTTTTTTTTATATTTAAGCAAAGCCAGCGAAAGAGCCAACTCCTGAAAGCTTCTCTTAGCTATTCCAAGATTTGTTTAACTGTTATAAATCATTTTAACTGTTTTGTGAAATGTTTGAACATATCTTGTAAGAGTTGAATGCCTGTGCCAAAGATACAAACGCTTGCATTGAAAAATCAGAAATGATTTGCATACTTTCTGTTTCTAAAAGAATTTTTTCCTCTGACATTCCATGAAAGATGGTGAAAATATGATAGGGTAGAAAATATAAAAAAAAAACATCAGCAACGCGTTCCACACAAAGAAATTTTCTAACTTTGCAAAGCGTGAGTAAAGAATTAAAGCTATACGAAATTAGGTTTTCCTGTCGCTATTACACTCAACCGTGATTTAATAACGCCTCCTGCATATAGAAAGCCTAACCCAAGCGTCGACGGAATCAGTAGGCCTACAAAGTAAAAAGTTCGAAGAGTTATGTTTTCACGAACTAAAAATATTTAAAATTTCTGGTGAGTGCAACAAATATTAGAAAATATCTCGATAAAAATTAAAATATCTTTCTCATAAAGTTTTTTCATTAAGCTATATTTCCAAATGCCATTTTTCGTGAAATTATACTTTTTATCTGAAATTATTAGGTTGTAACGAAAGTTTCCTGCCACCGAAAACATCGTCAGCACACAGTTCTCGTTGGCGTATTTGCTCATATTTTGTGAAACGATTTTTGGCATTTGAAAGAAAGAGGTTTACTTTATAACATTGTGTTGTGAAATCTTTAAAAAATATAGTTATCATTAAGTATAAGGTGTCTCAAATGGAACTATCACTCTAGAGGATTAGAATCATCATTTACTTCCAGTTGTGTTGTAAAAAGTCAGCTACATAATATCAACGAATTATGAGTACAGCTTTAAGTACTATTGTTATATCATGTGGGCTGTTTGCAGGTTTGGTACCGAAAGTTCAAAAATAGTTATCTAAGGAGTTAGAAGTTAGTTTTTCAGGGAGATATGGCGGAAAACTTTCGTTACAACCTGATAATAAAGCATTGTTATTCATGAATTAATTCAATAGAAATTTTTAATAGTTTAACAGAGCTGCCAAGTTTCCGGCTTTTTTCGGGAGATTTCCAACCACTAATTTTACTTACAAATTTACCTTAAAATAAGTCCAAATATTTAATGCCAAATAAACCTGTTTAAAAATTGTGGTGAGAAATCTCCCGGAAAAAGCCGGAGACTTCGCAGCTCTGGTTTAATTTCGTGAAAATAAAATTTTTAAATGTGGGTCTAATGCCGTTAAAGCTTGGTGACTTAAGACATTTATCACTCGTCTACTGACAAGAGAAGCCTGCGAGAAAAGTTCATTGTTTATGTTATGTACTTGCATATCGGACGATCACCTTTGCATTTTTAAATGGTTTGACGATATTTGCTTAAGAGATAGCGCTGGCTGTACCCAGTACTTTTGTCTCTGCGAACGATCGATGTTCAAGATATGAATTCAGGAAGTAAAACTGTTTAAAATTTCTGGTGGTTTACTCACGCACAACAACATCTATATACAGTAAAACTCGCTTTAGACGCTCTTCAACGAACCAGCTTGAAAGAGCGTTTTAAACGGGAAAGCGTCTTAAGCGGAAAAGCGTCTTAGGGTGAATTGGGAAAGAACAAAATCTAAGTGCATAGAAAAAATACGTATGTATTCCTCTTCATTTAGAAATTACATAAGGTACTTATTATACTGCATAGATAATATTGTACAAATGAAAAATATAATACGCACCGCACTTCACATTTGTGATGTACTGAAGAAAAAAAGCATCTATTTTTGTTTGTTTAAGATTCTGCGTATGTTTTGCAGCAAGAAAATTATCAATCTTGTTGACGTAGGTCAACATTTCCTCTGTATGTTCCAAAGAGGACAGTACTTTCCGTTGCTCACTTACATAATACAAGCCAGTAGTAACGGTAGGTATAACTGTCGGTTCCGTTTCTTCGTCCTCCTCTTGTTCGACGGCATCCTCTTTCACAATCCCTTCAAACGTGGTATCTGTGATTATTTCTTTAAAAGCCCGAATGCTGCAGGTCACGAGGTGATCGTCCACCGTAGTATAATCAGGGAAATTCTCCAATGATTGAAAGTCCTCATCTTCTGGAAGTGAAATATCAGCCTGAATTGATTTGTCCCACACATCAAACGCAGCTTTCCGAAGACAGTTTATTACATCTGGTTTAATTTCATCCCAAGCTTCACTGATGTAATTTATGGAACTGATTTTACTGGATTGAGTGGAGCGAATTTTAATGAATTGGATTTTTAGCTCCGGGGGACATTCACGGTCAAGGGAGAGAAAACCCGGACTATGTCGATATTGCAATCTTTCTGCATTCCTGAGTAAAGATGGGCATAACAACCTGACAGCAGTGTGAGAGAGATGGGTAAGAGTTAAAGAGAGGGGTTTTGAATGAATAGATACTTATCAAGGGGTATTAGAGCGTTAGTATACTGGGACTATGTGACTAACCTCTGAGGGATTGCAATACCTTTCAAAAAGAAAAAAAAAACTTTATCAGAAATACGAGAACAGCGTCTTAACCGACGACACAAAGCAGAACAAAAGCGTCTTATCGGGTGGATTTTACATTGATTAGTATAGGAAATGTCCAGGGACTGACGGAAAAAAAGCGTTTTAAGCGGGAAAGCGTCTTAAGCGGGAGCGCCTTAAGCGAGTTTTGCTGTATTAATTTGAAACATGTTTTTCTTTCAGCAACTAAATTGAGAGAACGGCTGGGTTTAAAAACTCGGTTGAGGTGTTTGAAGAAAGTTCCCGGCCCGTAGATTTGCCGTCAAAAGAGAAAATCATAAAAAGTCGAACGGTTTAGGCGTGGCGGAACGGCAAAAGTGCAAATTTTCGCCATACAAATAACATTGTGGTTTTTTAACCCCATTGTTGGCAGACGATTACTATGCGTAAACTCCGTAAGGTTTGATTTATTTGGAAAAATATTTGTTAAAAATTGCATCCGTTTGTTGTATGGCCGTCCAAATGTTGTATGGCAAATGTGGCAACAGTGTGTAGTGATAATAAATGTGTTGTTCTAAAAAATAGAATCAGATTTCATTAGTTAATTATTACGTGTTATAAGAAACCGCTTTTAAAGTGGAGAAGCGATTGAATAAAAAATTCGGATCGGAATGAATAAAAATTCGGATCGTCTGAACATTTGATATTGGAACTTTACCATCGATATTATTGCCTCAAACTCCCAAAAAGCTAAAACTCCCGAGGAAAAGCCTTACCGGAAGGCGAGAAAAAGCCAGAAAACGCTAAAGAGAAAATGTAACAAGGCTTAATGAAGAAAGGCAAAACAACCTATATTACGACCAAACAAAGAGGCGCAGAACATCAAGCCCTCAACCATCAACTTCACGGCATCCAAATGAGATGGAACTCTTGCTTGCAAATTTAGAGATAACCGAATACGCCCAAATTTTGGCTGACCTTAACTTAGATTTTTACTTTCTGAATCCGAGTGATATTGCTCTAGAAACCGGCCCTGAAGAAGAACCAGCAAATTCGATGAAGAAAAATTTCCATGTCTTCCTATCGTGTCAAATAAAATCCGAACAAGAAAACCTCATCTGCATCGTGTTCTTCATGATAATTTTCCGGTGGCCTATTATGACCTTGGTCCACTTGCTCTCGAATGTGAATTCTGTAAAGCACTACACTTTGACTGTGAGAAAATTGGCACAAAGAGCGATTACCATTTTAACAGATGCTGTCATGATAAGAAAGTCATGCTTTCCCAAACCAGATCCAATCCACTTCTCGAGGAACTTTTGATGAATAACAACGCATCAAAACGTCGCTACCTAGAGAATATTCGGAAATACAACAGTGCGATGTCATTTGCATCATTTGTTGCCAACGAAGCTGTACGACCTAAAGACCGTGGCCCTTATCTGTTCAAGATTAATGGTCAGGTTAACTATAAGCAGAGCGGCCAAGTCTCCGGCTTTTTCCGGGAGATTCCCCACCACAATTTTTAAACAGTTTTATTTGGCATTAAATATATGGACTTATTTTAAGGATAAATTTGTAAGTAAAAATTAGTGGTGTGAAATCTCCCGAAACAAGCCGGAGACTTGGCAACTCTGTATAAGTTTTTTCCACTCCATCCCGAAAATGTCAGAGACAGGTCATACGCACAACTTTATATAATCGATACAGACGATACAAGTGACCTCCGTATGTCAAGAAATTCCACGTGTGATAGAAACCTCATGGCTAAATTGCACCAAATGATGCTGGAGGTAAATCCATTAGCACAAAAATACAGGATGATGGCCGACGTAGAGAGGGCAGAGAATGAAATTGCGCAGCGTGAGGGAAAAACCCCCTTTGAAAGAATGTTTTTGCTTTCTGAACAACCAGATGTTTCCGAAAAAAGCAAAAACAGATAACGCTTTGATGAATTGCTGCGCTCCCGGCATCCCGCCACTGATAAAGTTTCGGCTGGCTGCGTATTACCCATCAGTTGCCAGACCCAATGTTATATCCTCTCCTTTTTCGTTTTGGTGAAAGAGCGTGGGACATGAAGAAAACTCATGAACGAGAAACGAATGGCAGACTCTGCAAAGTGACTCGATTGCAATACGTTGCCTTCAGAATCGCTATTCGACGTGAATTCACTCAACTGCATAGTTCAGGAAAGCTTTGGCTGCAATACTTAGTTGATCAGTATGTTCGTGTCGAAGGAGAGAGACTCATGTATCAACGGACACAGTCAAAAAAAAGAAGTTACGCGTCGAAACCTATGCCGGCCTACAAGACTATCTTTACAACGAAGCAGCCGAACGCGGAGTTCAGCCTGGAAAATTTGTAATTTTACCATCATCTTTTCAAGGATCTCCAAGGAACATGAATATGCACTATCAAGACGCAATGGCATTAGTTCGAGCATTTGGCAAGCCTTCGCTCTTCATTACCTTTACATGCAACTCGAAATTTAAGGAGATTATGGACAACTTAGGTTATGCGTCTCAGTCCAATTTCCGCCCTGACTTGATTGCCAGAGTTTTCAAGGCTAAGTTGGAAGAACTCATGAACGACATGATCAAGAAACAAGTCTTCGGAAAAGTTCTTTATTATCTATACGTTATTGAATACCAGAAGAGAGGATTAACACATTGCCACATTTTGATCACTTTGATAGAGGAGGATGCTATACGAGAAGTCGAGCATATTGACAAAGTAGTTTCAGCTTAATTGCCTGAACAATCTGATGCAATTCAATTTGATGTTGTGAAATTTTGCATGATTCATGGCCCTTGCGGATATTTCAACCCTCATCACCTTGCATGAAGAACGGTAAATACACCAAGAACTTCCCAAAACCGTTCTGCTCTATAACCACCGAAAACTGAAACGGATATCCAGTTTACAAACGGAGAAATGACGGGAAGAGCTTCCTAACCAAATTGAACGATCGATTGGTTGAAACGACAAATGAGTGGGTTGTTCCCTACAATCCTTACTTGAGTCGGAAATTCCAAGCTCACATTAATGCTGAAGTTTGTTCAGCTGTCAAAGCTGTCAAATAATCTGCAAATATGCGCTACGTCAGCGCCCCTGTTGCGTGTTGGAGGCTTCTGGAGTTTCCGATGCAAGCAAAATCTCACAGTGTACAGAAACTTCGCGTTCACCTTCCAGGACACCAAAATGTTTACATTCAAGAAGATGCTGACATTGCAGCTGTTGTGCAACAGGAGCATGCTAGAACAACACTTACTGCATTCTTCGAGCTTAATGCTAACAATCAAGATGCAAGTAACACGCTTTATCAAGATATTCCGAAGGAGTATATATTTGAGAACAAACGCTGGAAAAAGAGGAAGAACAAACGGTTCGCAATCGGAAGAGTTTTTACTGTCAGTCCAAAGCACGAAGAAACATTCGCTTTGAGACTTCTGTTAGTCAGTGTACCAGGTTCTAAATCATTCACTGATCTCAGAACTGTCAATGTAAATGTTTACGAAACATTCAAAGAAGCGGCTATAGCCAGGAATCTTTTCGAATCTGATTCTCATTTCGAAGTTGCTATTAAAGAAGGAGCTTCACATAAAATGCCGCAGCAATTGCGAGGTATGTTTGCTTACATGTGTGCATTTTGTAGTCTCAAAGAGCCATTCAGCCTTTTCTTGAAGTTCGAGATCGCGCTGACAGAAGATCTCCGTAGATGATTTTTCATACAAGTTAGTAGAACAAAAGCTCTTTGTGAAATTGGATCAATCCTCATGTCACATTCCATAGATTTAAGCGACCTTGGCTTTCCAGCTGTTGACTTAGAGGCTCTGCAAAATGCAGTATTCAAACCACAAACCGAGGAAGAATTAGCCAATCAAATGATTCCAAACCTGAATACCAACGAGAGGATTGTCTTCCTGCCTCCTAGATATAGAAAGCCTAATCACTGCTACGTCACCAAGCCTCTACGTCATCAGTTGGCCTTCTAAAGATGACGTCATCACAGATTAACTTTCATAAAGTAAAACTATTCGAAATTTCTGGTGAATTTACTCTCATCACAACATTTTAATGAATTGAGATAGAAAAAATTAATTTTACAAAAAAGAGCAGTTTTTAACTGTAACTAATTATATAATGTAATAAGGGATTAAATACAATGAATTGTTTTGTGTCACGAACGTATTTTAATTTTTATCTTTCACTTAAGATACTTTTTAATATTTGTAGCATCCACCAGAAATCTGAAATAGTTTTACTTTATGAGAATGAAAGTGTGGTGACGTCTTTACTTGAAGGCCTAATGATTGCGTCAAAGCTTCAACGCTCAGGCTTTCTGTATCTAGGAGCGGGGACGTCGTTTTTAGCAACCGGGCCTGCTTCTTCGTTGCCACCGGAAGAAATGAGTAAAACATTGAGGCCTAATATTTACATTTGCGCTGTTCGATTGTATGCGATTTGGGATTATAAACGTCAATTTATTTTATAATTAAAAAACAATTTTGTTATACTTTTGTCATAATGATTTAATGACAAGGTGTTTTAGATGTAGGTAATAATTTTTTGAAGATTGCGCTTTTTTTATGGAAATAAATCAACGAAATCAATCATAGAATTCGAACTTTAAGTTCTGAATGTAAAGGTAAGTGTACACTTGTATTTAGAAATTCTACAAATTTATAGGATATAAAGCATGTTCTGTGAATTAACATTCATGTGTTATTTCTAAATCATTTTAATCTGAAATCGTTTAGCTTGGGTAGTTTATTATTCTAGTAAATAAACGTGCGTTCTAATACTAGTTAGACATTCTTATCTGTTTAAATCTTTCAGTTGAAAATGACATTTATCATTTATTATAAATGCAACTAAATGTGTGATATTGGTTTCAGTGCAGAAGTACTGTAATATATGTTATTAATTTTTTCACATGTTTATGTAGAAACTTAAATTGAAGTTCATATTTTGTATAAGCGTTCATCATACTCAAATTCAAAGTTCCATTTAGATAATGGCTATAATAAAAAGTAATTAATTCACTCTTTCGATTGTTTTTAGTTTACTACATTGTTTAGCGCAACTTGTGAAAAGGGATCTTATATTTTTCAAGTCCTAGAGCTGTTAGTTTATCTTAATTTGTATTCAAAGTCCGTGGAGCAGTTTTTTTTTTTTTTTTTTAAAGCCATAACCCTAATATACAGCAATGCAGGGACGAAAACATTTGTTTTCAATCGCCAGTTAATAATAACTTTAAAAAAAGGTGTTGGAATATTAGTGGTATTTCCTAGTATGGTTTTCTAAAATTTATCATTTTTCTTTGGAGAAGAATAAGTATATGGAACTAACACTGAAAATTATAAATCATTTTCATTTCGAATGGTAAAATTTTCGATAAATAAACTCATTTGAACTAACCAAAATAAAAACAGTTAACAAACGTGTTTTATCATACACTGTTACGTTATTCTTAATCCTTTTGATATATTTTATCTCCCCTTTAAGTTCGTACTACTATTTATGGGACACCCTTTATTTTGAAATTCATTCTAAATGTTTCTCGTTAAATTAATTTACATTATTTTTCATGTAAATACCAAGGACTTGCAGTTCACAGGTTGTACTTATAATTATAGCAAACATTCTTCTGATACCTACGCCTTACAAAAGATTAAAAATTAAATAGTATATCAGTACTTAAATTTTGTATACGTGAATTGTAAATATCAAATATTTTAAAATCTGTTTCAGCTCCTCGTCATATATTTTGTTAATATATTAACCGAACAATATTTAATAAATGAAAATTTAATAACTATTAGTTAAATTTATTTTAAAAGTAATAATGGTTGTAACTGCTTTGAAAATGTGAAACTTAAACATTCAGTATAAAGAAATGCATAAAAATGTCTGTATCATTTGTGTATTCGTTTACTTTAATGTATACTAAAAGTCAGCTTAATTTTTTCATGTATATTAAAATTCAAGCTAAAATAATGAATCATGAGAGTGAGCACTACTTTGTTTTTCCTTCAAATTACATGCATCTATTTACTTTAATGTCCGCGTGTATCATAGTAAAGAAACTGCTAATGAGTTCGTACTTGAATTAGTAACGCAATCACTACTTAAAACTACATTTAATAACGTTTCAAAGCATCGGAACGCTTAGCATTGGAACGTCAAAGCATCGGAAAGCTTAAAAATTGCTTGATGTATACGGGAAGACGCGAGCATCCGTAGGCCTCTTTGGATGACTCATCGAAAAACACGCGCAGGCCCGTTACTAATAGCGAACGCCCCGCTAGGAGGCAGTGATTGCCTTCGATCACATTTGCGAACGTCTTTTGAAAAACGAAATATGTACGAATGCCTTCTTCGTTTCAGGAGCTGGTTGTTGCGGAAAAACTTACCTCCATGAAACTTTTCTTCATTTCTGTCAAGGAAAAGGAATCCAGTGTTTGGCAGTGGCATGGACAGGAATTGCAGCAATGCTACTTCCTGGAGGAAGAAAAAGTCATAGCGTATTTAAATTTCAAATTCCTATCTTCGAGAATTCTGTCAGTAGCATCAAACCTAGCTCAAAGGCAGGACATGAACTTCGCAAGACAAAGGTCTTTATTTTCGATGAAGCATCAATGATCCCATCCAATGCGTTATACTGCCTTGACAGATTACTTAGAGACATTCAAAATAACGACATACCGTTTGGCGGCAAAGTCTTGATTCTAGGAGGAGATTTCCAGCAAGTTTTACCAGTTGTTCCACATGCTGCTAGAGCTACTATCATCGAAACTTGCCTGATATCCTGCACCCTTTGGGATTCATCCGAGAAGTTTGCCTTGACAGAAAACATGCGAACAAATCCTCGTGAGGTAGAATTCAACCGCTTCCTACTTGGCGTTGGCTCAGGCTCAGCAAATGCTTCGAATACTGATTTTATTCAAATTCCAAGAAAAATGCTCTGCCGTGGAGATTTGATCGAACGTATTTACGGGCCAGATATTGCGATTCTACCAGAGCAAGATTTGAAAAGCAAAGCGATACTATGTCCCAAGAACTCACATTGCTTGGAAATCAACAATAAAATCATCCAGCAGTTGCCTACCTCTGAAATGATATATCATAGTTTTGATTCTATAATAACTGAAGATGAGAGCGAGCGCATACGATCCCCAGTTGAATTTTTACATTCGATCGAAATGAGCGGCTTACCTCCTCGCACTCTTCGTTTGAAACCTGGCGTAGTTGTTATGCTCAGTAGGAACTTGGATGTTAGAAAAGGTTTAGTTAACGGAACACAAATGATCATCAAATCTCTTCATCAGAATACCATTTCTGCCAAAATCTTATGCGGTGAGTTCATGGGAACTATACATACTCTTCCAAGAATTCCGCTTACTCCAAGTGACTACACTAACAATCAACTTGCCCGTTTACAATCAGGAGGCTTCAATTCCCGTTTATATTATCGTTTGGGATGATAATAAGTAAGAGTCAAGGTCAAATACTTCGTACTGTTGGCATTTATCTTCCCGAACCCGTATTTTCACATGGAATTTTATACGTCGCTCTTTCTAGGGTTAGATCGAAGGAAGAGGTAGCAGTCAAGATTACACACATGGATTCACCTGGACGTATGGTGGCCGATGGCTGGTGTGGTAGATTTAATTTTGTTATGATTAAAATTTGATGAAAACTAAGGCCAAAGATGATCGTACAGTGGGACTGTGCCGCGCATAACCTGCCTGGCAAGTACTCCTAGGATTACGCTGAAAAAAGGAAAATGATTGACATACACCTAAACACTAAAAAAAACTAAAGACTATATGAACTGCAAATAAATTCCCTTTATTCTTAGTCATTCCAACAATATTAATTAAAGACGATATTGAAATAATTTTAAAATCATAAAGTGTCTGAGGAGATGTGGTTTTGGAGGATAAGGGGCATCCACAAAAGGTTTGAGTCACCATTAGGAAATAAATAGTTTGGATATTCACCATTATGATGAGGTAGCCATCTTTACAGAGGGCACGATCGACGCGTGCACTATTGGGACCGCTTTCTTTCTCTTAAGCCATCACTAAGCAACACCGATTCCTTTTTTTTGGAACACAACTTCATCACGCTGATTCGAAGCACACACTCATTTTTAAGCCCTTTCGTCCTCTCTGGTCACACACCTTCTCCAAAACTCTCTTCTCCTCTCCTGGAGCACGCTCGTCCTGTCTTCTTTTTTTTTTCCCACGGGGCTGTTTCTTTTTTTTTTCTCTTACATCATTGGCTGGAGTTTCTGATTTGTTCGCATCGGGGAATTAATGCATCCCCTCGTCGAATCCCGGACATGTAGGTGGGACATCGGGGAAACATACCCCGGCAAATTTGCATATCATTTTCGGCCATAAATATTTTAACGTTGGCAGTTCATTGTGCTATAGTGTCCAGACTGTCCATTGCCTGGCGCCTCTTGTAATTTATTGTACACTTGTGTGGTATTTTTATGGAAACAGTATCAAAATTATATTTTACTGCTGTTTTCACTCCACCACAGCTGGACCCAAAATATTGTCTTCAAGGAAATAATCAACTAATACTGTAACTGTATTCGTGCTTCTTCGACATTTCCTATATACTCTTCTTTTATTTATTCGATAAAGTTAAAAAGAAATTTTAAAGCTTGCAATCATTTCACTGCCATCTAGCGTAGAGTTGCTAAAGTAAGCTGCAACACCCCGAAACTTTTCGTTTACTTTCTGTCTTGCGTCATGTTACGTCTAAGTCGCTCTTCTATTTTTCGTGTCCGTTTTGTACAAAGCCTTGGTGACATTCCTAATCGTTTCGATTTATTTTTGAAACATGGCGGTCAATAAAGTGCCCGTCGAATTCGACGGGTTTCAGCTAGTTTTAATTATTTGAGATAGAAAATGCAATTTTACGGTAAATGATTATTTTAGCCATCACTAATTATATACATAATATGATAAGGAAACAGATCGCATTGAGTTATTTTATATCAGAAAGGTATTTTTTAAACAATTCTTTTAATTAAAATAAAACTGTTTACTTTTACCATGATTCATAGTTTGAGGCGCTTATGCAGTTAATCATTACAAGGGGTTCGAGTAGGTTCATTTTAGAGAATGACGCGTTTTCGTCTGTCTGCCGACAGTCGATGATTGTCCTATATGCAAGTCTGTTATTTATAAATATAGAAAGTTTCAGACTGATGTTCCAGGCATTTCTATAACTTGCGATGTCATTTTCATAATCGGAATGTTCGAAGCATTTGCAAATTTTGAGGATTTTTCTTAAATTAAGGTCCCCGGGGTATTGAGTTGAAAAATGTCCAATAACCACTATTCTAATAACGTCCTGTAAAAACAAAGCGCAAGACAGCGCACTTGACAAGTTGTGTTTTGCTGTTGATAGTCTGCATCCGATTAACTTTCTATTTGTTTACTATTGTATTCTGTAACGTTAATTCTGGTAAGTGAGAAATTTGAGATTTCTTTACCTAGATTCGATTCAGCATCTAAGTTGCGTAACTGCCAACTGCTCCGGAATAAAATTAAACACTTTTCTTAAACAAGAATTTCGCGCTTTAAATATAGCAAACGTTCAGCACCTCGCGATCGAAAAAATACTTAGGTAGTAGGAATCGGGCTTCGTCTCTCAACTTGTATTTGGTCATATCTATGGTGGAGCTTCCTTGTATCGAACGCGATTTTCAAACTCTTCTTGCCATGTGTTCAATAACGTTCTCTAGATAAAATATTTTGTACCTGGTTCGAACAGTTCCTTCGTAATTTTCTATTACAGTTCTGTGGAATCATTTGCAGGCTTCGCAGTCTGTCCTATTATTTGAAAATTCCTACCTTCATCAAAGTTTTATTTATATAGCCCAGTATTTTAATGGTTTGATAGATGAAACCTTAACATGTAAAAGGACATTTAGCAACTGTTGAAGCTGCAGAACATTTTACTCTATTATTTACAGAGGTTGGAATTAAAAAAAAAATAGGACCGACTGCGACCACTGTCTCCTAGATATAGAAAGCCTAACCACTGCTACGTCACCAAGCCTCTACGTCATCAGTTGGCCTTCAGAAGGTGACGTCATCACAGATTAACTTTCATAAAGTAAAACTATTCGAAATTTCTGGTGAATTTACTCTCATAACAACATTTTAATGAATTGAGATAGAAAAATTAATTTTACAAAAAAGACCAGTTTTTAACTGTAACTAATTATATAATGTAATAAGGGAATAAATCACAATGAATTGTTTTGTGTCACGAACGTATTTTAATTTTTATTTTTCATTTAAGATACTTTTTAATATTTGTAGCATTCACCAGAAATCTGAAATAGTTTTACTTTGCGAGAATGAAGGTGTGGTGGCGTAATTACTCGAAGGCCTAATGATTGCTTCAGCGCTCAGGCTTTCTGTATCCAGGAGGCAGTGCTGCGACGCCTACATTTCCCTGGAATTACCAGCATAGCTGCCAACTCTTCCGGTTTTTTCGAAAGATTTTGCACCACTAATTTTTACTTACGAGTTAAAGCTTAAAATAAGTCCAAAATTTTATTGTAAAATAAAACTGTTTGAAGATAGTGGTGAAAAATCTTCCGGAAAAACCGGAAGAGTTGGCAGCTATGTACCAGTGCACTCGAGTTCACATGTACTTACTACGCAGACTTTACTCTACGAATGATTTCTTTAAACTTCGCACTCCCTGTCAAATACTCCTACATGTAGAAAGCCTAAGAACTCAAGCTTTGACGACACCACTTGTCGCTGAGGTATTGACACCATCACAGTTTTACATTCATAAAGTAAAAGTATTAAAATTTTCTGTCGAATGCTACAAATATTAGAAAATATCTTAAAGATAAAAATTAAAATGCCTTTGTGATAAAAAATATTCATTATGATCTATTCTAATTACATTACATTATAAGTTACATTTAAAAACTTGCCCTTTGTCGTAAAATTAAATTTTCTATCTCAAATCATTAAAACGCTGTTATGCATGATTAAATTCACCAGAAATTTTAAATCGTTTTGCTTTATGAACGTTAAATTGTGTTGACGTCATTTCTGATGGTCTGCCGATGACCTGAAAGCTTGGTGACGTAGCAGTTGTTAGTATTTCTGTATCTAGGAGGTGTTGTTCCTATTCTCTCTGAGAAAATAGTTTGAAAAATGCTGTTTACAAAAATGGTTAATTATAATCCGGAGTAGTCAGTTATGAAGTTGTGTGCTCTTAGAATGAGAAAGAAGTATGCCGCTGTTCCATACGTACGCCATTTCATTAGAATGCTTGTCTTTCGCATGAAAAAAAAATGTGAATTAAAAAAGACACTTTTCCAGTTTCGACAGTTTCAATGAAATTATTCTTCATAAAGCAAAGAATATTATGGATATTCTTTATCAGTATTTTACTTTTGTTGATTTAAAAAATGATATTTTGTCTAATATACTGTCCAGTAAACTGAAGGCATGAACAAAAAAATCTTTTTCTCTACACTTATATAGTATATCTGGTTTACTAGGAGGTTTAGAGGTGGAAAGAGCTCCTATCATTTCTTTTGTCGAGAGGTTTCTTTTTTTTTTAAATAATACTGTCCCATTAAAGAGATGACGTTGTTTGGAATAGATTTCTTTATATCAACGAGACGATTATGCCATATGCATTATAAGATTTCATGAGTACTGAAGTAGGCATTGTAAAATGCTTTTATGTGAGGTCGTTCTCAATTTTGACAATAGCGGGTGCTTGAAATTAAACTTCCTCTATAATCTGGGCTCTACAGATAAAACGGGAGAACGGATCGATTGTAGCGAAATTTGGCATACAGACTAAGCATGAGATGCATTCAAGGAATATAAAATAAATAAATAGAAAACGAATCACTAGGTGGGTCTTTGGATGTAAAAATAGGAAATTTACAAATGGAAATGTTTATCCCAAAATCTGAAACATTTTGAACATGTATTTAATCGTTTAAGCATTTTTGAACTAAGTTGTAATATTAATTGAGTTGAATTCACCATGAATGTCGTACGTAGTGGACATATTTTGAGCTAAACTTTTTAAAAATCTTCCCTGAGTACATCTTAGGTGCAGTCAATATACCAAATTAGGTTGTAATCGGCTCATCCGCTTCAAATGGATAATGTTGCTTTTCGAGGAAATTCAAGTATAGCCACTCTGCGTATATTTTACAGTTTAATTTTAATGTGCTAAAAATATGTAACTTGGAAGTGCAATGGACTTTACAATTTCAATACGAACAAATCCCAGTTAATACATTCAGCATTACCAGGTTTCTTGAAATTCATCCTGCAGTGAATCGCTCGCTTGAGATTTACATGAAACTACAGTCACGAAATTAGTATTCCGTCCTAGAGTTCAGATACGTAAAATATCAGATTTCTTTTCGTATAAATGGGAGACCGGATCGATTGTAGCCAAATTTGGTTTACAGACTGTGCATGAGATGCATTCAAGGAATTTCGAAAAAAAAAAGAATTAAAACAAACCACTAGGTTTACTCTTTGCATGTAAAAATAGGAAATTTACAAATGGAAATGACTAATTCAAAATGCACAAACATTTTCAACATTTATTTAATCGATTCTGGACATTTTTGAACTACGTTGTAATATTTATTGAGTTGAATTTACCATGCAAAGCGAAACATAGTGGACATATTTTGAACTACATTTTTTTTTTTAATCTTCGGTGAGTACATCCTAGGCACAGTCAATATACCAAATTAGGTTGCAATCCGCTCACCCACTTCAGATGGAGACTGTTGCTTATAGAGGAAATTCAACTATAGCCACCCTGCGTATATTTTACAGTTTAGTTTTAACCCATTAAGCGTCAAAGCAAACATATATTATATCTTTTTTCTCTTAAAATATTTTAACGCAATTTACGAAATACACATTTTATATAAACATTTACACTATAGGGATAGTGCTAATGTTTATATAAAATGCGTATTTCGTAAATTGCGTTAAAATATTTTAAGAAAAAAAATATATAATAGATGTTCCCGTAACGGGAGCTTTGGCGCTTAATGGGTTAATGTGCTAAAACTAGGTAACTTGGAAGAGACATAGACTTTTACACTTTCTATACGAACAAATCCTAGTTAATGCATTCACCATTACCAGATTTCTTGAAATTCATCCTGCTGTAAATCGCTCGCTAGAGATTTACATGAAACATCCAGGCATTACAAAATTTCATGAAGACTTAAGAAAGGATTATAAAACGTTTTAAGGAAGTTCGTGCTAACCTGCAAAAATTCAGTGTGTTTAAACTTCCCTATAAACAGGATTCTCCAGATAAAACGGGAGGATAGAAAGTAACCCTATTCAGGATATAGACTTTACATGATAAGCACTCAAGAACTTTCAAATAAAAGTTGGAATTACTTTGAAAACTGTACACTAAGTGGGTATTTGCATTTAAAACTATGAAACTTAAGAGTGTAAATGGTTAATTCAAAATTTACAAACATTTACAACATTAATTTTAAAGTTTCTGGACATTTCTGTTTTTTAGTTGTGTCATCTTTTCAAGACAATTCACCATGCTAAGAATTACCTAAAAAGCATTCCTTGTTCAAAACTTTCTAAAAGTTTTCCTTGAGTTCGTCTTATGTACATCCATATTCCAAATTTAGTGGCAGTCGCCTCACCCGTCTCAGTTGCACAACGCTGTTGACAGATAAAACCTGCGCTGTATGCTTTACAGTTTAATTTTAACTTGCTAAACCGAGAAAACTTGGAAATATTGCAGATCTCTGCCCTTTCTACGCCATCAAATTCTAGTAGCTTTATTCAGCATCACCAGATTTCTTATACTTTATATCACAGGAGATGTCTCGCGAGTGGTTTGAGCAAGCGTGATGTTATAAAATTATATTCTGTGCTCCAGTCCGGGGCCATCGGGATTCTATCGGGTCTGCGTGTGCTCTCCGAAAGAGGCCTACAGACGTTTCCTCATTGGTTAGATTCGGCCGTTAAATGACGTATCTAAGTGCTGGAACAAATAAGTTAGCAACCGTAGGCCTCTTTGTATAACTGATCGGATTGCACAAGCAGGCCCGGTAGAATCACGTTGGGTCCAGTCCCGTAAAATTTAAGATTCCTTTACATTAAATGATGTAAAGGAATCTTCCGAGAAAGGAGAAAAAAAAAGAGTGCAATATGAAATTCTCATAATAATAAGTTTGTGATAAATTTTCGAATAACCGGATAAAATAAATAAATTGCAGTTCTATGCATTTTACATTTTCGCATTAGTTAACACTCTTATTTTCATACTTTAGACGAACGAACTTATTTTTCTTTATAAAAAAAAATGAACTGAACTTAATATCGTTTATCCTTGAATACCTGTAAATAATAAAATACTTTTTGAAATAACACAGATGAGAAGTGTTTTTATCGACAGAATAAATGTTTTGAGAGTTAGAAAGGCCCATCCATCTGCAATTGCAAAAAAGTCCACTATGCAGACCAGGATTGCCATACAGCAGTTGTCCTCAACCCTCGGCCCGCGAACCGGTACTGGTCCGTGGATCAAATAGTACAGGGCTGCCCAAGTAATATTAAATTATATCTATTTTATTTACCGTAATGCATTTCTCTCGGGTTTCAACTTTGTCGGATTTAAGCTAATTTATAATTTGATAACAGAAGCAATCTTGGAACTATTTTAAGTCGGTTTAACTTTGACATGTTGATTAAACATTTCAAGATTATGAATCAGAAATGCTTTCACTTAAATCCCAATCGCCCTTTCCAACAACTTATTTGGGTGAGTGAGTTTTCTGACACCAAAACAAAGCAGGGGAATAAATTGGACGTAAGCAACACACTTCGGGTGTCATTGTCTCTTTTTACCACCAGATGGAGCCGACTCGTTGCAAAGAAACAAGGCCACGGTTTTCATTGGTTTAGCATTCTAGTGAGTTCAAATGCTAAATCACTTTAATTTTTTGATCAACTGCTATTTCATTTTAAAGGCATGTTTAGATACAATGAAATTAAAATTATTAAATCAAAATAATCTGATATGTAAACAATCAACACCCCCCTCTTCAGCGGGTCACTGTGCAACTGTCAAACGTTGTATAATCTGTTTCAGTATTGGGTACTAAAGTTTTCTCTAAGATGACATTGAAAGGCAAATCCTCCAATCCGAAAATATGTGGCCACATTAGTGCCGGAAAATTATCATTTACGTTTAATTGAAAGATAAAAAATTTGACTACACTTCATGTTTACATGATTGATAAAATTCACCCTCCAAATAAAAGTAAAATGTCATCTAAGAATTTATTATTTTTTCAACATGAGCAATTATCATGTCTAAACTGCTCATACTCATACATCGGCAGCATAATTAAAGTTTCGTGTATCGATGGGCTTTTATTTCAAGCGCCGCGCCGATAGCAATTAGTCCAAGCGCTGCGAGACAGCTTGAAGCCACGATTTTAATAACGTCTCAACGAGCGGGGTATTCTAGACAAACATAATATTATTATGTTTTTTAGTTAATTCTTGCGCAACAAATAAATAAAGGAAAAGAAAAGAAAAATAAACAAATGAATAAATATGTTTGCGTTTATATAAGGGATCCAAAAATTATCAATTTCATCCTCACTATTCGAGGCTCTAAGAAAGAGGTAAGTACGTAGGTGATTCAAAAGTTAAAGCAACAAGACCTTTCTAGGGTGCACATTTTCCCCTATAGCATGAAATTCCATATATAAATACGAAGCTCGATATTTTTAATAAAAATTGAGATGGGGTGTGTACATGGTCAGCTGTTGAAATGGGAAGTGTAAAACAATTTTCTCTTTAAGATACGTTGCAAGAACAAATCGGGCAAGTCAATAGAAAAAAAGTTCCCGTGACCATCTCAGAATTTCATGATTTTTTTTCTTGTGTTGCCATACCCAAGGAAAGAACGAATCTGAAATATTTTTGATTTACATCTGTTAGTTTTGGAGTTACTCCAGACAAATGACGTAGAATTAATTTAGGGCCATTTTTGCCACTTTATTGTCTCGACTGCGACTAGCTCAGAGGTGCCTCAGAGATTTTTTCATTTTATCATATAATATACCTTGTATATTAACATCTCAAATTGAAATCTCACTCGAAAATTGTCAGAGCCCCAAATAAGGGCCCCCCAAATTACCCCGAATTTCATAAAAAATACAGTTTTAAGAATGTTTAAAATCTTGGCTCTGACGTGATACAGAAAAACTTTTTGTACAATACAGTTATATATCTTCATATAAAGTGAATCAAATGTTAAAAATTTTTAAGGCACCCAGGACCCCCGGTACGGGGCCCCTAACATACCCCTTAACGCTAATTTACAGAATTTCGAAGCATTGGTACAGCTGAAGCCGACTTCCCACAGGATAACTATTGACTTGGAGATGTAGTATCAACATACTAGTTTCATATTATGAAAAAATATTTTTTGAAGGTACAACTGTTTCCAAGAAAAATCCCAAAAAGTACCTCTCTATTTGGAACATTCCACTGGCACGCATGGGGGCATTTCGGCGTTACTTTTAGAAGTTAAATCGACTGTAGCAGTATTTAAAATTAACCCATTCTGCATATATCACAAACATATCCTCCATATATCAAGAATAGTTCTTTTACAGCGGCAGTCATAAGAATTACACTACGCTGAATGGGGATTTCTGCAACTACTGAACCGATTCGAAAAAATTTTCCTCTTATAGAAAGCTACACTATTCCTGAGTATTATGAGCTACCTTTCAGCGTGCAACATAGCTAGTTCTTTTACAGGGACATTCAAAAGAATTCTAGCACATGACGCTATATGGACATCTCTGTAACTAGTGAACCGATTCTATAGATCTTTTCACTGAAAGCTACACTAGTCCTGAGTAACATAGGCTACAATTCATGCATGTAGCATAATTTACAGGAACACTCAAAATAATTCGTAAATATTGTAGTAACTGTCTCCATTCGCCACTCAAATTTTTTCAAATTTTATTAAAATCCATTCAAATTTTTGAACAGTGCAGTTATATATCTTCATATAAAGTGAATCCAATGTTAAATATTTTTGAAAGCTCGCTACGGGGGCCCAAACGTGGTCCATAGCGCTAATTTGTGCAATTTCGAAGCATAATTACAGCTGGCTCTGACTTCGCACATGAGAACTTTTGGCATGGAGATGTAGTTTCATATTATGAAAAGATGTATGCTATATAAAAGATTAAAACTATACTTTTTAAGAAATTGGGGGTATTCTCGCGCGCCCTTATTTGGGGCTCTGACAATTTTCGAATGAATTTTCAATTTGAGATGTTAATATACAAGGTATATTGTAGGATAAAATGAAAGAATTCTCTGAGGCACCTCTGAGCCAGTCGCAGTCGAGACAATAATGTAGCAAAAATGGCCCTAAATTAATTCTACGTCATTTGTCTGGAATAACTCCAAAACTAAAAGAGGTAAATCAAAAATATTTCAGATTCGTTCTTTCCTTGGGTATGGCAACACAGGAAAAAAATTATTTTTCTAATTTCATGAAATTCTGAGATGGTGATGTGAATGCCCTGACCGATATTCCCCTGCAATGCCTCTTAAAGAAACCCTACAGAAATTCATCACGAACTTCTGGAAGAAATGAAAAATTAGAAATTAATTAATCTTCTTCATTCATTTGATTAATTTTGTTATTTTTTATTTTATCCCCGAGTTTGGCGCTTAGCACACCCACTTTGGGTTCGATCAATTCAGTTCACTTGGGTCAGTTAACAATCAATTCAGTTGGGAATGAATATGAATTTACTAAGCGGCGGGTACTGTATGGGTTAGGACCCCTTTGAAAGTCCCCTACGGAAGACTTCCCATCCCTCGGCCTAGAGCCCACGTTCAGTTCACTGGCCGTAATCTCACAACACAAACAAATACACTTTAAAGATTTTAATCACAATCGAGCGGCCCCAGCAGAAGCTGAGAGGTTCTGCTCTCGAAACTGAAAGACGATAAGTGCTAAGTTCAAATCCCGGTCTCATCTGTGGACCTAGTCGTTCAGAGTTTTCCGTGGATTCTCCGAAACCTCGCGTAAATACGGGCTAGGATCCCTTAGAATATAGGCCCCCTATAGGCCTAGGACCCTAGTGCAGTCAATCGCTCTTAATCCACCGCTATATCAATGATTATGCTGAATCATGATTAGGTTATCAAATCAAAGTGTTCAGGCCTTCCTCGTGCGCAATGGCTGTTTCAATATCGGCCTCAGTCATTTTCACATTGGATACAGAGCGGTCTGCCTGGCAAGTTCGACTTCTCCCAGCTTTAACGCTGTGCTCAAGCAACACCTCCTGGATAAAGAGAGCCTAACAACTCCTACGTCACCAAGCTTTGACGTCATCGTTTGGCCTACAGTTAAATGTTTTATTTTCACAACATAAAAGTATAAAAAGTTTCTGGTGAATTTACTCATGAATAACAATATTTTAATAATTTGAGATAAAAAATATAATTTTCTATCAAATGGCAGTTTTTAACCATGACTAATTAGATAACATGGTAAGGAAATAGATCGGAATGAACAATATTGCATGAGAAAGGTATTTTAGTTTTAATTTTTTATTTAAGATATTTTCTAATATTTGTAGCATTCACCAGAAATTTTAAATAGTTTTACTTTGTGAAAGTAAAACTGTGATGGCGTCATTGCTTGAAGACCTAGTGATGACGCCAAAGTTTCAGTTGGTAGGCTTTCTATATGTAGGAGGTGTTGGCTCAAGGTACTCATTCGCTACGTATTTCAAAGCGCTGGTGAGGAAAATAGCACCTTCTGGCAGAAATCGTACAGAAGAAATCAAGACAGAAGCTGTCTTTTTTCTCTCTGAGTCGCACTTATATCCGTGATACGTCACTACTTGACATTAACAATATGTTCCTATTTAGTAAGGACTGCTTTGTTAAGAAATTAGGTAATACTTTACTGGGGTCCTAGGCCCACACAGGTAATACCCTCCGTAGTGGACTTTCTAAGGTATCCAAGCCCGTAATTACGCGAGGTTTCGGAGAAAGCCACAGAAAGCTGCGATACGCTAGGTCGAGAGGCGGAGCTGGGGTTTGAACTTGGTACGTGTCCCGCCTTCGAGCTTCGAGAGCAGAGCCTCTCAGCCACTGGTGGAGCGGTAAATATGTTTTAACGAAAGAAGGACCTTAGAATTTTAATCTCTGCTAACAGAAAGCTTTTCTTAAAAATTGCTGAAATTTGGTGGTATAGTGAAATTGAACTTAATCCTTGAATTTCGACAGTAAATTAGAATACTTCCTTTTTACTGTGAAAAATATTTACGCCTACTGATTATAAACGAATGATGAATAATTTTTCACTTCTCAGTGAACTGAAAATGTAAACAGAAAATAGTTTATTCGTCTAAGTCTAAGGGGACACACTTTCCATCGTTATTTATTTTTCGCAGAATTAATCACATAATACCCAAAGCAAGAAACAACACACTGGACAGAGAAAGGGAATCATCGTTCCAGTGTCCTTAAAAGTATGAGCAGGAACGGATTAAACTTGGGTTAAGAAAATTAATGTAAAAAAAATGAAATAGATGATTGATAATATGAACAAACAGCTATAAAAATAAGTGTTAGTATTTTTTAAATCTTAAACACAGTCGACACCGGATATAGCGAACGCAAAGTATTATCCCCACGTGCATGTCAAATATGGACAGCATTCTATTTTTCGGTTTTGGCAAAGTATTGCTTATGGGTTAGTTCTGTAGTTAAGTTCAGTCCTGAAGTTAAAAATTATACCGTGTCCTAAAGTACGAACATTCAGAAAACGGCAGCGATGACATTGTTCGATTCAACGCAGCACTAAGGTTGTCTCTTCTGCGTTCGAGAAGAGATAAAGAGATTATCAAATACCTGTTAAAGAATTCATGTCAATTCAAAAATCCAGGCTAACACACGTATGCTAAACGAGGCGGGGCAGAAGGTTGGAATTTTTCATCGCAGTTATGTATACACATCTAAAGCAATTGACTAACAAGATAAACAGATTTTTTCAAAATGGAAAAAAAGAACACTTCCCTCATGACTGCAGCTGATTCTATTTTGCATTCCCAAGGCAATATTACACTTAAAAGCGGCAGAGTTTCTCGGCAACTGAATAGAATTCACATTACCACAGCTGCCAACTATTCCGGAATATCATTACCCACATTTTCCTAACAGTAAGCTTCTACAAGCATTTTTTTCAAGAGAGTAACCAACTCCCCCGTCAAATTCACAATTTCTGGTATATTTTAAGCCCAATCCTCCTGTTTAAAAAAGTGGTTAATGATATTCCGGAATAGTTGGCAGCTATGCATTACTCCGATAAACGCTGCTAATAATGCTTTGTTTATAAACATAGAGTCTCCAACTGCTCCAGAATATAATTAATAACTTTTTAAGCACAGTAAACTTTACGTTCGCTTCGAAATGCACACGCATAAAACACGGAAATCCCTTAAGTCAAAACTTACAGTTTAAAGACAGTGATTAATTCTATTCCAGCGCAGGTGGCAACACTCTAAATAGTCGTTTTTTTAAAGAAAAGTGTTTGTTTTCAAAAAAGAGAAACTAAGTAGTTAACGAAATTCGCCGGTCCCAAAAGATCCACTATAACTGGAGTAGACTGTATTGCAAAATCACTTTACAAAGTTTTACAAAGTAAAATTCAAAAGAAATGAAAAGAAAATTAGGCATTATTTTATACCACAGAATCAACGTTATGCAATACCACAATTAACATTATGCAAATAAGGACATTGATATCGGAGTCATGATACGAAAAGAACGTATATGAAGTATGTGCATCTATTCAGTGTGTACTTTTAAAAGCGAATTTTTTTGCTAAAAACCAGCTTTGTATTAAATGTATTCTCAGTTTTAGATATTCGTTTATTGTTAAGACTCCTAGACCTTCGTAAATTGCTTTGAATAGTTCCTACTATAATAATTCCTGGTAAAGAGGTTTTGCCTTACCAGGTTTCATGACAGCTTTGAAGAAACATAAATGCACGTCGATTACATATGCATGTAAATGTTAATAGATATAATTTCCGTACATTAATTATGGTAAGTGCATTTTGTGCATGAATAGTTTTTTTTTTCTATGAAGTATAAAAAAAGACAATTATTTAATAAAAAGGATACCTTCCTGTCATAATTTATAGAAATATATATTTTCATTTATGCCACATAATTAATCGTCAAATTCGATGGGACTATGCAATCGCAGTTAAATACGGAGGGAAATTTAACCCTTTGAGATAGACGGTTTCACGGTTCAACCACCGAGCTTTAAAGGGTTAACAAATTAAAGTCATTACTTCTCATATATTGTAAGAAAAAAACATATAAATATTTATTTATAATAAAATGTAAATGATTTATACATTTAACTGTAATTTCACAAGGAAATATTTGGCTCCACCAAGGCCGAGTGGACAAGACACGAAACATGGTAGATGGATGAGGTCTGAATGTAAAGGGTTTTGACATACCACGCTGCAGTCGATCTAACTACCTGGATTTTCGGCCAGTTTTCTCGATGTAAAACTGAATGTGCGTCAGAACCCTTTAAAAAGTTCCTTCGCCCAAGGCATTTCCCCTAGGCAGAGAGCCCTCCTGGGCCTTTGTCTTGACACAAAGAACACAAACACAGCCACTCAGAATGAAATACAAAGGCAAGATAGAGATGATTTGCAAAACTAGTTGCGAAATGAAGGTTTAATAAGGTTAGGAGGGATAAAATTAACAGTCTACAGAAAACAAATGATAACTGTCAAATGTATTGGTTTGTTGAGATGCTTATTTTTTCCAGCTCATTTACATAAAATTCGATTTTTTTAAACTGATTTATTTGATTTAGCAACATCTCTTTAACAGGTACAGGCAACACTTAGTTTTATGTTTGACTCACTCTAAAGTATACGAAGATTTCCTTTACTGTGGCATTTTTGTGATACAAAGCTATAGACATTTTGACGATGAAAAGGATACTATCACACTTAAGGAGTACATTTATGCATCGAAGTTAGTTGTAATCATTTTTTTTTTTAATTTACAGCAGTTTAAATAATGTGGGGTTAAATAGTCATATCGCTAGGTGTGTGTTTTAAATACATGTTTATCATTTTAGATTTTTTTTTCTCTTTTTTTAAATCTGCAATGCATCTAGTAAGAACGATAACGCGAAAAGATTCTCAAAATAATGGGTTGAAGAATGCCTATCGATGATCTCGTTTTTCCCCCTAAATTATTTTTAGCCTATTTTGATATCAGACTTATTGCAGTGAAATTTAATTATCTTAATAAACGAAAGGTAATATTAAACACAATGCTCAAAATAGAGCGAATAAAGTACTTTTTTGGTATTATATCTGTGTTTCGAAGGAATATTTTTCTTTAAACAGGGTGAATCTAAACTGTTATAAAAAACGGAAAAGTGGTCGATTCGTTTGCGGTTTTCGCTAAACTTATTCTTTATGTCAGTATTTTCTAGCAAATAAGTATTAAAGATAAAGCTTAAAAACCGCCGATAGATACCGCTTTATACTCTGGATTAACGAACAACTATTTTTCAGCGTTATATTTTGTGTCTCCTTATATGCTTTGAAAAGCTTAGACTTAAATTTTGAGCTCAAAATGTGAAATCTTGGGAGTAGTTAAGAAGCACATGCGTAAGGTAAGTAGTGGATAGAAATTCACCTAAAATTATATAATCCGAATGAAAATATTACTGTAGATGAACATTTAGTAGGATTCCGTCCTTTCAAACAGTATATACAATGTAAGCCATCAACATAATGGTATGAAAATGTGGACTTTATGTGACAGTAGAACTGTTTACAAAGACTGCTTGGTTATATTCCGTAAAAGTTGGCAGTTATGGTAGTGCGTGATCTTGCATATGGGTATTCGGGGCACAATATTACGTACGATAATTTTTTCAAATCTTACAACTTAGGATAACTTATTTTTATAGATGCTCAACATTATAATTGTAAGTTTCAATTTTGAATATTTCTGTTATTTATATAGATGCTTTATATTATAAGATCTATTTTTAAACTTACATCACTATTGTTTAAACCCTTTCTTAAATGCCACTTGTCATTTACTGCAAGAAATGTTAGTATTCTGAATCGGGTCGTATTGGCCCGAACGCTACATACGTGGAATATTTACGAGCAGAACAGCAGGGTTAAACACCACGCGTTCGCTATTGCATGCCAATGTTTTAGTCATTCCTCTACTGACAAGAAGCCTGTGAAAGAACTTTCTCTGTTTACGAATATAAAAGGCTTGCATTGAAAGTATTGAATTTTGCATTGGAAATACTCGTCAGGCGTTGCAAATTTTGATAAAGTTTTTTTAAAAATAATTATTATATTTTCTCAAAAAAGATCGTCAGCCGCTAAAACGTACATTGAAATTAGACACGTGGGACTCATAAATTCGAAATCCATGTAGCTGAAAAACAACATCATCACTGTCATTGTGGTTTAACATTAATGAAGTATCTCAAAACTTTTACATACCTGCCAACAATTCCAGAATATAACTAAGATTTTTTTTTGTGAACAGTTTATTTTTTAATTATTTATTAAAAGAGTAACAACCTCCAGCAAACTCAAAAATTTTGCGATGCTATGACACAAAAACTTTTGTCTCAGTATCATTGTTTACAAAAAGTATTCAATTTAATACCTACAGTATACGATAATTTAATACTTACTTTTCTTTCACAGCAACAACGTCCCGCAAACGCTTACAGCATTGCGAGATTTCTTGAGCTCGTAATTTTCAGTTCACCAACACCGCAAAGCCAAAATTTTGATTTTATAATACTATATTCTGTACGATAATTCTGGTGACTAAGAAATTTTTAATTTGTTTACTTCGATTCGATAAACCATCTAAGCTGTGTTCTGTTATAATAGGTTTATGCAAGTCCACGTCGTAGACCACGTCGTCAATTGGCATTATTGAAGAAATGTAAAGTTTTAACCTTTCTGCTAGAATATTTTTACCTTGGAATATAATTTCTAATGAACTTCCTTAGATTCCGCATTGTTTAACATTTTTTTTTTATTTCCATGCATGTTCAAGCAGAGTGCCATTTTGTGACATACTATGTAGTATATCTAGATAGAAAAGACATGCCAGTCTTATCTTAAATTGACTCATATCTTTAGGAAAATCACAGTTTCTTCATATGTTTAATTAATATTAGGTTTTTACGTTTTAGAAACACTTTAGTAATTTCAGTACCAGAGCTTAAAAACGAAGACCAAGAAAATCTAATTAAAGAAATACATGTTCAGTCTGCATAATAAGTACTCACGGACCCGATTCTTCTGATAAATCGGAGACAACTGATATCCATAGAACTTTTATTGGAACTACAAAAAAATTGTTAGCCCTTGGCATAAAATGTGTAAATCAAGAGTACGTGTACAGGGAAGGCCTTATCGAAGTGACTAACTAGTCAAAAAATTTTATGAACAGAGTACACACTCTCTAGAGAAAAAATAGCAAATACTTTGAAATCCTAAATATCTGTTATATGCTGCTGCATATGTAGTTTAATTTGGCCTTATAAAAATCATATTTGAACTTGCGTGTACAAGCCGACCAGTTGGAGTAGTGGCTTAAAAACCATTTATTCACGCTTTGGGTCGGCGGTCGATTCCCGGCTTCGGCTTGTCTATTAACTGGACCGTCCCGTCATAGGAGGTAATTTTGGACGCCCATTTCATGCCTCCATAATGAAATGGTCAATGCTTTCTGGTCGTTGCAGTGGGAAATGCCTTGATCGCAGGTGCCAGACCTAAAAACTAAAACTTTAATTTACCATGTAATATTTAGTAATCTGTAAATTTTATATATTTGAGTAAAGCCAGCGAAAGATCCAATTCCTGAAAAGCTTCTTTTGCCGATTAGGTATTGTCCCTTACAACAGCCCGAAGGTGTTGGCCACTTTATTATGGGGGCACCTAGTAGGTGGACCAACGTCGCCCCCATTGAAGGGACGGGCATGACAACCACGCCCAATCGGGGATCGAACCCCGGCCGCCGGGAGTTGAACCCGAACCCGGAGTACGGTGCTTTACCCACAATACAGCTCGTGAAAAGCTTGTCTTAGCTGTTTCAAGATTTTCTTAACTGTTATAAATCATTTTAACTGTTATGTGAAATGTTTGAATGTATCTTGTAAGAGATGAATGCCTGTTCCAAAGATACAAATACTTGTATTTAAAAAGCAGAAACGATTTTCATAGTTCCTTCTTTTAAAAGAATTTTTTTTTCTCTGAAACTTCATGAAAGATGCTGAAAATATGATAAGGTATTAAATAAATAAAAAAAAAACACAACCTCAGCAACGCGTTCCACACAAAGAAACTTTCCAACATTTCAAAGTGTGAGAATAGAAATAAAGCTCTACGAAATTAGGGTTTCTGTCGCTATTATACTCACACGTGATACTCACACGGTTCATTTTAGATGATGACGTGATTTCGTCTGTCTGCCGACAGTCGATGATCCTCTTATATGCAAGTCCGTTGCTTATAAATATAGAAAGCTTCAGACTGATGTTCCAGACATTTCTATAAATTGCGATGTGATTTTCATAATCGGAATGTTCGAAGCATTTGCAAATTTCAAGGATTTTTCTTAGAAATGAGGTCGTCCGCCGCTAAAAAATACATAGAATATAGATACCTGTGATTCTTAGAATCAAAAACATTGCAGCGTAAAAACGCATCAACGTTGAGACCTTCGGGTAATGAGTTGAAGTATGTCCAACAACTTCGATGCTAATAACGTCCTGCAAGCGCAAAGTGCAAGACGGTGTACTTGACACGACTGTTTTCAGAAAATCGACACTTTAGTAGACTACCTTTTTATTTGTTTACTATTGTATTCTGTAACGTTAATTCTGGTAAGTGAGAAATTTGAGCTTTCTTTACCTAGATTCGATTCAGCATCTAAGTAGTGTAACTGCCAACTACTTCGGAATATAATTAACCACTTTTATTAAACAAGAATTTCGGGCTTAAAATATAGCAAATGTTTAGCATCTGTCGATCGAAAAAATACTTAGTCAGAAGCAATCGGGCTTCGTCTCTCTCATCTTGCATTTGGTCATATGCGTGGTGGAACTGCCTTGTGTCGTACGCGATTTTCGCTCTTATTGCCATGTTTTCAATAACATTCTCTAGATTGAAATATTTTATACCCTGTTCGAACAGTTCCTGCGTAATTTTCTATTACAGTTCTATGGATGCCATTTGCAGGCGTCGCAGTCTGTCCAATTTTTTAAAATTACTACCTTCAGCAAAGTTTTATTTATACAGCCCAGTATTTTAATGGTTTGATAGGCGAAAACTTAACATCTAAAAGAACAATTAACAGCCATTGAAGCAGCAGAATATTTTACTCTATTATTTACAGAACTAGGAATTTTAAAAAAAATAGGACCAACTGCGACGCCTGCATTTGCCCTGTAATTACCAGAGTACTCGAGTTCACATGTACTTACTACGCAGATTATGCGTACATTCCTCGTAGGCTTGTAAAGAAATACGAATGGTTTCTTTAAACTTCGCACACCCTGTCAACACCTCCTACATATAGAAAGTTTAAGAACTTAAGCTTTGACGTCACCACAAGCACTACAAGGAACGACGTTACCACAGATTTATTTTAATAAAGTGAAACTATTTAAATTTTCTACAAATATTAGAAAATATCTTAAGTTAAAGATTAAAATTAAAATACCTTTGTGATGCAACACAATTCATCATGATCTATTATTATCATCTTTCATTATGATCATTCATGATTCTTCATCATGATCTATTATTACATTACATTACATAATAAGTTACTTTTGAAAACTTGCCCTTTGTTGTAAAATTAAATTTTACAACATCTCAAATCATTAAAACGATGTTACGCTTGATTAAATTCAACAGCAATTTTAAATAGTTTCACTTCATGGAAGATAAATTGCGATGACGTCATTTGTGATGGCCTACCGATGATGTGAAAGCTTGGTGACGTAGCAGTTGTAAGGCTTTCTATATCCGCCAGGCGTTCTCACTGCTCTCTTTGAAAAAATAATTTGAAAAATACTGTTTACAAAAAATGGTTAATAATATTCTGCAGTAGTTGCCATCTTTGTATAAGCTACAGTCTTGACCCAGAAATAAAGTTCATAAATCTAAAAAGAAGAAAATGTTAAAAATATTTGTCACGGACAAAATGCGCTAGAAGAGCATTTCCGAACATTTCTTGAGCGATTATAGAATGTGGAGCAAATGTTTTAACCTTAATCGCTGGGAAAGTCGCATGTCCTATTGTTTTTGCCCGTGCTCACCACTTTCGTATGACAAAAACTTAAACATTTTTCTACTGACAACAGAAGTCCATTAAAAATTATTGCTCTGTTCATGGATTCATAAAGCTGAAGATTGGTATTCTCCTGTTTTCCTTAATTTTATAGTTCGAATAAACGAGACTGGATCAGCTCTTCTTAGTATTAAAAGTACTCGTCAGGCGCTAAAAATATTTAGATATGGATGAAGCAAAAATTTAAATTTGATTTAATCTGAAAACCGCATCAACACATTGATATTGGGGGGTCTGCACAACAAAATCTTATAAATAAAAATGAAATTCTGTTTGTTTGTTTGTTTGTTTGTGGATTTGATTCGTATACAAATCCACAAAAATGGACCTATCAGCCTGAAATTTTGCACAGATATGTAAAATAATATAGAATAAATCGTATTCCACTTTAAAACTTTGAAAGTCCACCCGTTCCCGGAATTTAAGAGATTTTTTATGTTCTCCACGCAAAAAGCTTTCCGTAATTTTACCCCTGTAGTGAAAAAAGTGTGAAATAAGGATCGTGGTTGCCATGTGTGGCGATTTTGCCGAATAAAACGTTTTAAATTTTCAAAGTAAAAATAAAAGAATAAATGTTTTTTTTATTAGTTTATATTTGTAAGATTATTATTTTATTATTATAATATCGTGTGCATGGGAAATCGGAACAGGAATGAAATGTTTTATACGCAAAACAATAAGAATTGAAGATTTCCGAGGCTAATATGTAACATTTTTTAGTTTGGCGAAAAATAAAATGGCTCAAATTCCGATTTTGAGAAAGTGAGTTATAGCGGTTTGCACAGTTTTCGGCTTGGCGCAATTTATAAGGAAATAGATTTTTGAAAAAGTGCAAAGGTTTTATTAGAATACAGCGTTAAATTTTATTGATCCGTGAAGAAATAATGCAGTAATTAAGCGATTTCAAGCGATCTATCTGCAGAATTCTCGCTAATTGAGTATATTGATTTAAGTTGGGGGAATTCCGCCAAATTTCAGAAAATTGAAATCTTCTCATTTATTACATCGGAGTAACGATGAATAAAACACGTTATAGTTGATAATTTTAAAAAATTCGGCTGTATTAAGGGATTCCACTTTTCAAATAAACGCGTGCTTTACTTTTTGGCGGTCGAACCATTTCCCATATTGATTGCTGCTAAGTCAATGCTTCGAATGATTTCTTGAAAAAACGCTTGCAAAATCGTTTATGTTGGCACTTTGGCGAGGCTTAGATTTGAAACTGGATTTTATTTGACACTGGGATATATAATGACACTGGTTATAGATAAAAATGAATGTTGGTATGTGTGTATGAGGTTGAAAAACGCTAGCACCGTTGAGCACCGTTGCACCATGAAATTTGGTTCACCTAAGTCTTTTATCATGGAGAAGGTTTTTATGCTATCCGTTTTCCTCTAACTTGCCACTAGGTGGCGCAGCAAAACGTCGAATTCTATTCCGTTTAGCCGTTTACTACGCGAATATGGTCCAACCGATTTCGATGAAACTTGGTACACGCGGATATTAGAACACGGAGAATATTTTTCAGTATCCATTTTGCTGTAACTTGCCGCTAAATGGCGCTGCAACGCATCAACTTCTATACCGTTCGACTGATCGGCATACACATTTCAGCTCGAAGAATATATTCTAACTGTGTTCCTTTTGATGTTACTCACCACTAGATGGCACTGCAATGCATTATTATTTTAACTCGCCCCTAGATGACGCTGCAGCAGACCAAATTCTTGACCATTCAAACGGTCGCTATGAAAATCAGTATACATAGCTATTTGAACAATGAGAATATTTTGGCGTTATCCATTTTGCTATAACTCTCCACTTGACGGCACTGTAGCAAATCATTACTTTAATTAACCACTAGATCGCGCTGCAGTGTATCACTTCTTGATTGTGCAACTGATCGCTATGAAAATAGGTATACATAGATATTTGAACACGGGGAAGAGTTTCGCGTTAGATGCCGCGTCAACACATGAACTTCAGGCTGTCCAGCCGATCGTCCTGAAATTTCGTATTCATCGATATCTGAATGCGAAGAATATTTTCGCCGTATCCGTTTTGCTAAAACTCGCCACTAGATTGCGCTACGCCGCATGGCCTTCTGCACCGTACAAAGGATTGCCTTGAAATTCAGTATGCATGGTTATTGAACACAATATAATGCGATATCCATTTTGCTATATCTCTTTATTACAATAAATAATAATCACCACAAATTGTAATATCAAAAAGTCCATTCATTCCCGTGCGAAGAACGGGTACTTCAGTATAAAAATAACTTGATAATGAAAATAATATTTACGTACTGCCTCGCTTTTGCGAAAAAGAAAAAGAAATCAAACTGTCTTGATGTTAAGTTAATCATTACTTTTCTTCCAACTACATAAAATAAATCATTATCATCTACTTCGTACCGTATTCAGAGCTGCCAAGTCTCCGGCTTTTTCCGGGAGATTTCCCACCACAATTTTTAGACAGTTTTATTTTGCATTAAATATGTGAACTTATTTTAACCATGAATTTGTACGTAAAAATTAGTGGTGGAAAATCTCCCGAAAAAAGCCGGAGACTTAGCAGCTCTGCGTATTAGGTACATCCGGTTCCAGCCTACGCCTCCTCGATCTAGAAATCCTTACCACTCCTACGTCATCAAGATTTGACGTTACCAATATGCCTACCTTTAAAAGTTTTATTTCCACAAAATAAAACTATTAAAAATTCCTTGGTGAATTTACCCATGAAGAGCAATGTTTTAATAATTTGAGATAAAAATATAATTTTACGACAAATGGCAGTTTTTAACCCTGATTAATTAGATAGTATGATAAGGAAGTAGATCAGAATGAATAATTTTGTTTGAGAAAACTATTTTAATTTTAATGTTCAATTATTTTAGTTCTTAAAGACGTAGTAAGGCTTTCTATATCTAGGAGACGCAGGATACACCCGCAGTCTGCATAATAAGCACATGTGAGCTCGATTATAATGATAAATGGAGGGCGAATGATATCCATATATCTGTAATAAAAACTACAAAGGAATTGCTTGATCCAGACAGAAAATGTTTGAATCGAAAATATGTTATTGAAAATATGGTTAGGTTGGAAGGGTTCAAAAACGCATTCGACAGAAGGGAATTTACCAACCTTGCAATAACGAGAGTAAGAAGTTAAATCTATACTAAATTAGATATTTCTGTCGCAATTCCATGCCAGTGTTTTAGCCGTTCGTATACTGACAAGAGAAGCCTGTGCGAAAATTTGCTCTGTTTATGAATATGAAAAGCTTCAGACTGATATTCTAAATTTCCCTATAATTTGTGATATCATTAAACTCGTCATGTTCGAAAGCTTTTGCAAATTTTGATGATTTTTTAAAAATATTATAGTAGAAATACTTGTCATCTGCCGTAAATTTTGATGATTTTTTTAAATTTCAAATATTATATTGAAAGTACTCGTGAACCGCTGCATATTTTCATGAAGTGATTTTTTTTTTAATTTTGTATTAAAAGCACTCTTCAGCCGCTGAAAATTAGAATGAAGTTTTTTTGTATATATTATGTTAAAAAAGCTCGTCAGCCGTTAAGAAATACATTGAAAATAGTCACATGTGAGTCATAAAATCAAAATAGGTTAGGAAGACAAATCACCGCGGTCGCCAATGTTAGCGTTTAAGAAGTATCGCAGAAATTTTACACCAACATCATCCCGCAAGCGTAAAGAGCGCAGTGAGATTTCTTGAGTTCCAGATAACTATTACATATCCGCACGAATATGAAACTTTAATTTTATGTAACTATATTCTGTACATTAATTCTGGTGATTAAGAAATTTAAAATTTGTTTATTTCGATTCGATAAAGCACATATACGTTTTGGTCCGATATAATATGTTTATGCAAATCCGTGTTGTAAACTAAGAAATTTATATTCTAAAAAAATACGAAGTTCTAACCTTTCTGCTAAATTATTTTTATCTTTGAACACATTTTTCTAATGTACTTCCTAAGATACCGTATTTCAAAGCATTTTTTCCCGATTTCCGTACATGATCAAGCAGTGTGCACTATTGCAGACGACATTCCTTGTAGTATATATAGTTAGAAAAGAAATTACTTTCACATCTTGAATTTACTCAAATATTTAGTGAAATCACACTTTCTTCGTGTGTTTAATCGATGTTAGGTTTTTACGTTTTAGAAACATTTCAGCAATTTTTAGGATTTGTGCTTCAAAAGCAAAAAAGGCGAAGAAATTTTACTTAAAGAAGTACACGCGTAATTTGTATAATAAGCACTCATGAACCCGATTATTGTAGTAAATCCAAGACAAATGATAGACATAGAACTATGATAAAAACTGCAAAAAATTGTTCGATCATGTCATAAAATGTGTAAATCAAGTATATGTGTGCAGGTAAGGTCTTATCGAAACGGCTAACTAGTCAAAAAAAATTATGAACAGAGTATACACTCTCTACCCAGGCAATATCGATCGTGAAAATAACGTTAATTTATGGCGTTCCAACAAAACGTCAATTCTAAGCATCTTTTTTCCGTTTAAAAAATATTCAGATTTCCCTACTAAATCAGAAATTGGCAGCGTTTTAAATCCGCATATTTAAAGCAAAATAAACGTTTAAAATGCGCTTAGGACATATGCAGAGCTGCCAAGTCTCCGGCTTTTTTCGGGATATTTCCCACCACTAATTTTTACTTACAAATTTATACTTAAAATGAATGGTAAATAAAGCTCGCTAAACATTGTGGCGGGAAATCACCCGGAAAAAGCCGGAGATTTGGCACTAGAGATGGGGGCTGTTCGACTCACTCACTACTTCGATGATTTGAATCAGTGATTCGAATCTTGAATCAATAAAACAACTAAAGAAATTTTCCCTCTCTCTGCGCCGAAAGCCGTACTATTTAAACACCCTTCACCTATTCATCGGGTTTCTTCTCCGCTGAGTTCTCGGGCAGTTAGCATCTCTCTCTCCTTGCTCCACTAGTAAAACTAGTGTTTAAACTGCCCGAAATGAAAATACAGGGGAGCTTCGTATGACCCCCTGGGCCTGTAAGATTAAAAGGTTAAGTTTGGTGTCAAAGTATTCGAAATTTTATGAATCGATGGGGGTATACGTCTAGGGGGGGTCGAGAATCAATAAAAACGCACTCCGATGGACAGTTTCCGAGATATACGTTAATTAATTATGGTAATTAGACTAATTAACTATGATTGAGGCTTAAAAGGACTGCAAACATGTAGAAATTGGCTCTGGGATGGTTTCCAGACTTTGGAGATGCCGCCGGAGGAGGCTAGTGTTTAAAATGCGCAAATTGAAAATATAGGGGAGCTTTGTATGACCCCCTGGGCCTGTAAGATTAAAAGGTTAAGTTTGGTGTCAAAGCATTCGAAATTTTAAGTATCGGTGGGGTGTTGAGTCTAGGGGGGGTCGAGAATCAATAAAAACGCGCTCCAGTGGATAGATTCCGAGATATACGTTAATTAATTATGGTAATTAGACTAATAAACCATGGAGCTGTTTTTTCCGCGATCCGGCATCGTCATCAACGGAGAGAAAGCAGTAGCAAAAGCATCACAAGCTGGTATTGATCTCAGGATTTTCTTATCGCCGGCCTCAGAGGCGTAGCCAAGGGGGGGGGGTTAGGGGGTCATAACCCCCCATGAGGAATTTTTTGCCATACAAAATGTATATTCTTCACTACATTATCATACACACGTATACATATATATGAGTTGCAGTAGTCATAACCCCCCCCCATTAAAAATTTCTGGCTACGCCCCTGGCCGGCCTGTATTTTTGACCTTTATCGAATTCGAGATTTCACTGAAATGAAAATGGGAATATCGGATATTTGATGTTGAAATAAAACCGATAATTCGATATTTATCGATTTTTGGCCCAGTCCTACTGAGGGGCTGCTGCCCCCCCCCCAAAAAAAAATGAGACCCTTTACTTAGCTTACAATTGAACTTTATCTTTAAATTTGATACCCAGCCCACCCCGAAATAAAATCCTGGCTACGCCACTGTCAATAACACTACCTACTCCACTGCTTATTTAGACCCTATTTTGTATTTCTCTGAATTACGAAAGAAAATAAAATAATTCCCCTTAGACAAACAAGGTAAAAAAAATATCTTAAACGAAATCTGCAGCAATAAAGCGAAATGTTATTTTGCTTACTACAAAGTCCTTTTGTGAGAGCGCTTAATACCGCCCCTGTATCCTTCATTAAAACTGACAAGCACAATCCTAACTTTATTTCATTCTATTTCCCTTCACATGAAAACCCGCAACCATGTAAACTTAACGTTCCGTTTTTTTTCTTAATTTTTTTTTCGGGGGGGGGGATTGACCCCTCTTGCCCTTAGGAAGTAACGCCTATGCCCCCCGCCTAAAGCAAACGATGTTCGACCCACTCCACACCCACAGACAGATGAAACTTTAAATCCGACCACCAACCAAGAAATGAAACACCAAAGATTCGAAAAAAAAACTTCAATTAAATGAAACATCCTTTCAACTCTTTTCGACTCCTTTCGACTCTGAGTCGATAGAAGATTCGAAAAAAACCCTCTAATTAAATGAAACATCCTTTCAACTCCTTTCGACTCTGAGTCGATAGAAGATTCGAAAAACTAACAAATCTCAACGATCGTATACAATCACCGAAACAGAGCGAAACACTGAATCAGTAAAGATTCGTTGCTGCACCAACTCAGTGACCAACTCACCCACACCCACTCATTTGCTGTTTCAAATCATCTATCGACTCAGAGTCGAAAAGAGTCGTAAAGAGTCGAAAAGAGTTGAAGGAGTAAGGGAAAATCTCTGGGAATGGCAAAGGGAAAATAAGTTTTCCTTCCCTTCGAACTTGGAATGTATTTCCCCACAGTTGAGGGCTTGAGATTCGAATCAGTAGAGAGTGAGTGTAAAGACTGAGCCACTCAGTACCAAGATTCGAATCACTGATTCGACTCATCGAATCATTGGCCATCTCTATTTGGCACCTCTGCGTATGTTAATTTGACGTAACAAGAATTACATTTAAAATGCACTTCGGACAAACGTTAATTTGGCGAAGCATTTTAACATTTAAAATGCGCTTCCGAGAAACGTTATTTGACGATATATTTTAACTTTCAAAATGAAAAGGCGGAGAATCGTTCATAGGTGAATTTTTTTGGATAAAATATGTAAAAAGCTCGATATTTTGATGTTATTTTAACGGTAGTCTGCGCTTGGGATTTTTTAATAATTGTAACGGTTAAATTAACGATTTTAATTTTATATTTAACTCTAAGCTAGTTGTAAAAACATTGCCCGGTTATAACGCTCTAAAAATACTTGAAATTTTTAAAAAAGTAAAATTTATAGAAAAGAATTAATATGTAAAAATTACATAGCATTACAAAAATGTGTATTTTTAGAAAATTTGTTATATCATTTCTTAATAATTTTATCTAAGCGTCAAAATATTGTTAAGTAAATATGTATACATTTTTTCACCTCCTACATGTGATTTTTAAAATTAGCATTCGTGAAATTAGTAATTTTGCGAAAAGAATGTCGAATTAAAAACATAAAAATCTATCTATTTCATAGTTCTTACATCTTGCAATGAAATATGTTAATTTCCCAATTAATAAGGAAAGTGTTTATTTCTGAAGTTGTCATTTTTATGCTAAAATAAACACTGTAGTACCATTTTTTAACAATAAATTAGCATCGCAGAAGAACTATATCAGAAGAATGAAATTTCGCGAAACAAAATTAAAAAAAAATAAAAATTAGAAAGTGATGTCTTCCGCAAGTTTCGCAGCAGAAGCCGGCATTCCCCTTATAGGGCTGGGATACTAGTGCAGTCAATCAGCTTTAAACCACAAACACCCATTGCCTTACTTTTAAAACAGGCGTCTGAGGTATTTCCCTCTTCACGAGAAACCTATTCATATTAGGGAGAAATGACGATAATCTGCTCTCTCCACATAACCCCCTGAATTCTAACCATCGCAACAAAAGAACTCTTTACAATAGTGCATCTCTGAAAAAGAGGGGAGGGGTGGGGGAATGAAAGGAGTGAAAAAAATCTTGATTCTGTTGAATTCTTTTCTCGACTGATTAAATTTTTACTGTCAGCACTCTGGGTGAAAACATTAGTTTATAATGTTTTTTTGATGTATCATAAAATTTCTAATTAATTAAATAATTCTAATCAATATAATTTATAATCGTGCAATAAATGACTTATATTCGTAACGTTTACTTTCATTGATTTAAAAATGTGTGTTACGAAACTTTTAGTGTTACTTTAAAGACACTTGAAAATTTCTAAGTCCCATTCAGAAAATTCTTCACCTTCACTTTAGTCTTTAACAAGTCATTAGCGGTCTAGTAGTTAGGAGTAACATGTCTGGAGGTTGGACCTTGTGCCCCAGAGAGTGCTAGTGAGGTAAAAGTTGTAATAATAGATATAATTCCTATATCCGGTGATTGAAAAGCATTTTAAACTCATTATCAATAAATGGAAGCATCTGCTAATCGTTATTTTTTATTTTTACTTTCCGAACATATTATACCATGTAAGGAAAGTATTGTAATCATGAAAAAATTCGAATTCGAGATTATGGTGTATTTACACGTTTTGAGGTCTTCTGAATTCATTTATGCTATTTTTACGAGATGTGTGTGTGTATGTGTGTATGTGTGTGTGTGTGTGTGTGTATGTGTGTGTGTGTTTGTGTGTATGTGAGGGAACACGATAGCTCCTGAACTGGGCATGCGATTGAGCTCAAATTGGGTATATATGTTATAAACCCCCGTCGCAAGACCGGTATTTATTTTGGTGTGTATAGGACGTTTAGTTTTTCTACAGGGCTACGACAAAGATTTCTTTTACATTATGGCCTATTGGGAAAAATTCTGGAAAGTGCGCTAGCGTTTAAACGGTACGTTCGATTGAGCTCAAATTGGGTATACATGTTATAAACCACCATCGTAAGATCTGTATTGATTTTGATGTGTATAGGACTTATAGTTTTTCTACAGGGCTACGACAAAGATTTCTTTTACATTATGGCCTATGGGGGAAAATTTTCGAAAGTGCGCTTGCGTTTAAACGGTACATTCGATTGAGCTTCAATTTGGTATATATATTTGAATTATTCATCGATTAAAATTTATTTAAATGCTTGGTAATGATCTTAATCGTAAGTGTTCGGAAAGTCGAGTGGAGTCACTCCAGATTTTTTAGCTTAGTAAATCAACATTATTGTGAAAAGATATTTATGTATGCTTAATGTTATTATGTTCCTTAAGGGATCAATTAATATTTTCTTCTTTATCGAGAAAAAACATTTACTCTATATTAATATTTTGCTTTCTAACAAGCTAAAAGATATAACTTACAGTTTAATTACAGTCTTAGTTTAAAATTTGATTCTTAAAAAGAAGAAAAACGTGAAAATTGCGTTAAAAAATAAAGTAGAAAAAGCATAAAAATTAATTTAAGAAAAGGTAATATTAAGAGCAATAATTAACGTATTTTTTACAGGGAAAATGGCGGATATTTTAACGTTTATCTGGTGCTCTGTAGAAAAGTTAATTCAATGTAAGTTCGTCAGAAGGACAGGGCAAAATGATGGTATTTTGTCGTTTATTTAACGGTGTTCTACGACTTGGGTAGGGAAAATATACCAAGTATACTTTGAAATTATAAATATTGGTTAGGTGTTACTGTAAACGTAGTTGAGGGCTTATTTTTGGCTAAATTGGCCTTTTAAAGAACATATTTGAACTTGTGTTTGAAAGTGTGCCGCCCTGGTGGTGCGGTATCTTAAGAACCATTCTGTGACGCTTCGGCTTAGGGTTCGATTCCCGACTTATGTGTTAACTCGTCTGTCCCTTCATAGTGGGTAATTTTGGCCGCCCATTTTGTGCCGCTATAATGAAATGGCCAATGCTTTCTCGCCGTTGTAATGGGGAATGCCTAATCGGCAAGTACCAGACCGTTAAAAAAAATTAATAAAACTTTTGTTTGCCATATTATATTTTGCTGTCAGTAATTTTTTGATATTTGAGCAAAGCCAGCAAAAGAGCTAGATGCCTAAAAAGCTTATCATAACTATTCCAGATTTTTCTTAACTTTTACAAAGTTTTTTATCTGTTATGTGCAATGTTTGAAGTAAGATGTAAGAGTTGAATGCCTGTTTCAAAGATACAAACACTTGTATTGAGAAATCAGAAAGAATTTGCATACTTTTTTGCTTTTTCATGAGGAAGAATATTTTACAGAAGAATTTTTGTATGTGAAATTCTGTGAAAGTTACTGAAAATATGATAAGACAGAAAGTTTTTAAAAAATCAGCAATGTGTTCCTCACAAGGAAATTTGCCAACATTACAGAGATTGAGTACAGAGGTTAAATCTATACGAAATTAGATTTTCTCGTCGCTATTGCACTCAAGTGTTTCAAAAATCCGTCTACTAATAAGTCTGTAATAGCCTGTACGAAAAGTTGATTTGTTTATGATACGCTCTAAGCTAAAATATACATAGAATTTAGATACCTGATTCCTAAATTCAAAAACGATGAAGCGTAAAACACTCATCAACTGAAAGACCTTCCAGTACCGAGATGAACTGTTAGGTAGCGTCGGAGAACGCGTGCTAACAATACCCTGCAAAACAAAGAGCAAATCGGATTAACTTACATCTTCATGTACCACACTGCGCAATAGCACACGTTTAAATCTTTAACGGTATGCTATAATATTCTGTACGTTAATTCTGGTGAGTAAGAAATATAGACTTTCTTTATCTCGTTCCGATAAAGCATCTAATTTCGTAGCTGCAAACTGCTCCGGAATCTAAAGAACCGCTTTTCTTAAACAAGAATTTCGGGCTTAAAATATAGTAACCACTCAAAGCAAAAATGTAGCTATACCATGTAGGACTTTTTCTGGCTAATCTTCTAATTATTCGTATCTGGTGGAATAGTCTTTTAGGGAGCGCGTTTTTTGAACTCTTTTACCTTACCATATCCTTAATAACGCTCTTTTGATTCGAATATTTCGTACCTGGTTCGAACAATTCCTTTTGTATTTCCTATTACAGTTCTATGAATTCCTTACACCCTGCATTCACTAGCAGAGTTGCCAGCTTCTACGGAATATACTTATTAACCACTTTTTGTAAACAGAACTTTAAAAAAAAATTTCAATCAGATCACGCCTTTAACTGCGAAATCTTGCTATAAAGTTAGCCAAAAATTATTCTTCACAGGAAGTTCTTAATTTCAATCCGAGCCAGTTGGCAGCTCTGACTAACCAGTGCAGTCGAATTCCAATGTGCTTTCTACGCGTGCGTTGCATTACGCATAACAGCTTTAATTTTCGATCTACCTGTGCTCTTTGAAAAAACTAGATAAAAATATACTGCTCATAAAAAGTGGTTAATTATATTCCGTAATATTTGGCAGCTATGAAGTTGTGCACGCTGTTACAATGAGAAAGAAGTATTTCACAGTTACATACTTACGCCATGGCATTAGAATGCAGTGAAACCCCGATTTAACGTCATTCAAGGGACCGGAAAGAAGTAACGTTATATGCGGGAAAACGCTAAATCGGGGTTGTATAAAAACAAATTAATGACATTTAAATAAAGTCTAATTTAAATAACATACCTCTTATTTCTTTGTATACAATGCTTCACAATTTAATTTTCAAAATTATATCTTAAAGAAATCGGTTATTTTATTTTGAGTGTTGTTCTTATTAATTGCATTACAAACCCAGCCAGCCATGATACATCGACTTAACGTCGCCGTCGGCGTAGTTTCGACGTAATCATCGACGTTAAAAATCCTTGGGTATGTCCACCTGTTTGCCCGTCGAGCGCTGAACTTCTAGACGGCGTATCACCCGCGAGGGGCGACCGTGAGAGATAACAATCTCGCTTAACTACGGCGTAAGAATGGAAAAGGGTGACCGCCAGGAAGAGAAAATCCCCGATATTGGTCGAACACTCGTCCCTATAACGGCAAAGGGAGACAGATTCTCGGAATCCGTTTATAAAATTCAGCTCATAGTGGTTGATTTTACGTTATACGTTGTCGAATCGCTCCAACAGGACAGAGAAAACCGGCTTATATTCCTGTAATAGAAGTCGTTCTTTAAAGACTTCGCAGAATTTGTCGAATTCTGACCATTTATAAACGTAGTATTATGCCGCAATTCCAGACATTCAGAGAATAGATAAATACCATTTACATACGTCGTGAAGGAATGGAAATTCAAACTGTTCTGATCTTGTGAACTTTTGCCGTTTAAAAAGGAAACATTTTATATTTCTATATAATACATTTTAATATTAGTTTGTTAGCTAATAAAAAGTAATTTTTAATTAAATGTGCAGAAATTACAAGTTTTAAATTAACTTCTAGTCGTTTAGATGAAATTGTAAAATATACATTCATAAAAATTTGAACACAGAGAAAATACATTAAAGAAAAATATAATCTTGATTTTTTGAATTTAATTGATCAGTAACTTGCATAAATAACTTATGTCTCTGTTTTACATTTTAAAGGGTTTACTTTTTCCCCCCGGTACATTTTATGATTTGTTTTTACTGAAGGGGGGGTGGGGTGGGTACGCTGTTTAATTCAATGTTTTAAACAATCTAAATATCTTCATTTATTGGTGAAAGATGGTGAAAAAGTAACTTAAAATTAAATAAAATATTAGTAAATTTAGTTCAGTAAGGAATACAGCTGAAAATGTAATTTTACTAACAGTAAATATAATTTACTTATTTTATGTAAAAAAACTTACTTTTTAACCAATATATGAAAGTATTTAGATAGTTTATAAGAGTAGATTAAATAATTTTTTGCACCCTTTTATTAAAAAATACCTAATACAGCCAAAACGATTAATAAAATGTACCGGGGGAAAAAATGGAAACCCTTTAAAATGTAAATTAGTGACATAAGTTGTTCGTGCGAGTTACTTATCTGTTAAATTAAAAATCAAGATTATATTTAACTTTAATATATTTTTGTATATGTTCAAACTTTTATGAATATAAATTTTATAACTTTATCTAAACGAGTAGAAGTTAATTTAAAACTTGTTATTTCTAATCATTTAATTAAAAACTGCTTTTCATTAGCTAACAACTAGTAGTATAATGTATTATATTTAGAAATATAAAGTGTTTCCTTTTAAACGGCATGTGCACCCGACAAGACGTTTGAATTTCCATGCTTTCACGACGTATGTAAATGGTGTGTGACTGACATATTCTCTAAATGTCTGGAATTCCGGCATAATTACTACGTTTATAAACTGTCAGGATTCGACGAAATCGTCAAGGAACCACTTCTATTAGACGAATAAGCCTGCTTTTTTATCTCTATAGTTTATTATAGTTTTCCTGTAATAAAATATGAACAAGTTTTCTATCTACAAATCCCCCCCCTCTCACCCTCCCACGAGAAAAATTTTGTCTACTTCATTACACAAACAGTTTTTTATTTATCTCTCTTAATCCTTTGATTTGTTCAATTTTACTACTCCAAATAGGTTTAAATTACATACTAAATGCACACATATTAGTATACAATTTAAAAAGAAAAAAAAAACTTTGCATAAAGTGCTTTAATCTGTTTCATTGTAAGTTATGCCATAATGCAATAATAAGTTGACTTTTGTTATAGTAAGTTTACATTAAGTAAATTCGTGCTTATAATGAGAAAAAATATTTCATATGCTTAAGGTAAACAGTTGATTTTATGCCAATTGTACCTTTAGATTTCACTCTATAATACAAATTAGAAGACTTATAATTAGCAATTTAAAAGAAAATGAATAAAAGAAACAAAGCACATAATTATTAGTTAAATAATTATTTAACTCACGTCTAAAATTTTGAGGGCTGGAATTAAAATTTGTAGTTACCCCCATAAACTTTAATAACATCACCGGCCAACACAATTTAAAGAGAGCCAGACAAACTTAATATGCCAAGCTAACGATAAATCGTGTTAGCATTGAACTTAAAAAAATATTCCAGAGATACTAGAAAAATATCCACTTTTATAGTTAAAACTATGGAAATTTTACTCTTCTGTGTAGCGCAGCTCCTGAGCTCAGCCATTGAGCAAGAACACGCTGGAGCGAGTTCTGCCCTTGCATAAAAAACTGCGAAGTACGAGCCACGCGAACCATGAACGAATACACACACAAAAAAGAAAAAAAAAGCATCTGTTTTCTTAGAAAACGGTTGGGGTGGACATGTCAAAGGTCGTGAGAAAGGACCCCGTAAATTCTGTATTCCCTGCACTATTTATTCGACGTTCAACTGACTATTAACTAAGCTGAAAAAATTTCTCGATGCTCAATCGTGTTTCTTCTTGGCTGGCTGGGGGGGGTCTCTCAGACCGCTGAAGCCATGAGCGGAAAATCGGCGATGTATTGACGGATCATAGACCTCGTGAGGACGACTAACATTAACAGTCGAAGATAGCCGCCTCCCTGACCAAAATCGAACGGCTCTTTATAACGTCGACAACACAATGTATGTTTGATCTCTTTTAAACGCTATTTTTTGCTGTAATTTTTCATCGGCCTATTTTCGACATTTCGACATCGGGAATACGTAATTTAAACGTGTCTGCGCTTGCTGAGAAATGTAATTTACTGTACAAATGAGTTTCTGTAGATTTTTTTCTTGACCATCACTACTTAAAAGGAATGCTTTCACTATTTTTACAGCTTGGATGGCTTCACCAACACCATCTATAAAAGGGGAAAAGGCCTTGTAGCTAGATAGACCAGTTCCTCGTGACGTCACAAATGATCGACACTTGCTCCACCTGCTTCTCCGACAGGTTAAACAGAATCATTTTTAGCGGCGTCTTTTTCCACGTGGTAAACCAGATAAAAATCATTTTCCTCGCTTGATTAATTGTAAATTTAACAATGCCATCATGTTGAATGGTTCCAGGATGTTCAAGCAATTATGCTTGTGGAAATACAGCATCTGTTTTTCGCTTTCCGAAAGACGATCAAATGAAAAATGCTTGGCTTAAAGTGATTCCCGGAAAAATTACAAAATTACCAAGTCATCTAGGGTAAGTTTCCATTTATTTATTATACAGTTTATTTAGTGCATATTATGAGATATATTCTTATTTAAAGTATTCAGTATATGTTTATTTATTGCAAATTATTATGTGAAGTATCACTTTACTATTATCTTAAGTGCTCTATTATTACATTATTATTATCTGAAGCACCTTATTATTTCAATATTATTATCTGAATTACCTCAATATTACATTATTATTATCTGAAGTACCTTGTTATTACATTATTATTATCTGAAGTATGTGTATATACGATTTGTTTATTTTTTTTAACCGTTTCATGAAAATTTCGTTTTTTGATGTGTGTTGCACTTCATTGGTAGTATAGTGTATAATAAACTTAAAATAACTACATATGTATAAGAAAAATCATTTATTTATTTCTTACATTGCATTAGCTGAAAGATTATTTATTTTTACTCTGACAGTTTATTGTATTAATTTATAATATGGCGAAAGAAACAAGAAAAACGGTACTATATTAATATTCAACAATATTGTAAGTTTTGGAATAGCTCTTTTATCTTAAACATATTATTGAATTATGCACAAGATTTATTTTCGGCTGTTTTTTTTTATTTTTCTATAAAACTTTGTGCACAGCTGTTGAAAGATTTCGGCTTTGAATCTAAAATTCCTGCTTAATCATTTGTCCAAAGATTTTTGCTTATTTACTTATTTTTTAAAGTATTAATTTGGTAACAGTTTATATTAAAGAAAATTTTGGATTAGTTTAATTAGCTAGCATAAAATATACGGATATTATTAAAAAACTTCGCAATTATTGTTTCTAAAGAAGAAAAGCATTGAAGTCATTAATAGTCATTAATAGCATTCAAATATATATATTATACAAAGCACGAAAGTACTGAAATTGCATTTATATTTATGTTGCTTATATTATATTATATGTATGTGTTTAGAGTTACAATTCTAATAATTAAATCTATTTTTCTAAATTCTACATATTCAGCTATTTTAATTGTTCATATAAGTTTTTAATGTATAATGATAATTAAAAGGTAACTGCTAGTGATAGTTTGCTTCACATAATTAATAGGTACTAAACTTGAATATATTGAACTTGATATATATTTTTTACATGAAAAAATTATTTTTGTTAAATGTTTTTATTGTAAATATACGCAAATATAATTTCTAGCATAGTATGATTGCAATTATTTTTCACAGAAATGTATTTTAGACATATAATTATGAACGTTTTAAGCTAAAATTTTATAATCTATTACCATTCTTCTTTCATAGGCTAGCTTTTTTAGCAATACTAAACTTTTGTCCATTTTTTATTTCAAGTATTCTACCTACAAATAACTTTGAAATCTACTTCACCTATTATAGCTATTTTCGTTAATTTTCTTCACTCCCGTTTCTAATTTATTTATTAACTAGCTGCGTGCCCGTTCTTCGCACGGTAGGAAACGAAAATTTTCTTTACATGTGTAATTCGAAATTATTCGTGATGTGGAATTAAAAAAAAAAAGAGCAAAATTATTTGACTCTTAATGTAAAGTTTGTGTCATGAGTACTAACCTGATCATTCCAGTATAATGGCTCAAAAAACTACGTCAGTGTCATTCACTATCAAAAAAGTGGAAAGCTTAATGGTTTGCAGAGAACTCCTGGCTTTCAAAATGTCTTATTCAGGGGCGTAGCCAGAGGGGGGGATATCGGGATATATCCCCCCCGAAATTTTTGGATTAGTGATGAAATTCCGTCTATTTATGCATATATAAGTTCATATAGCCCTCGAAAAAATTTCCAGGCTCATATCCCCTCCCCGAAAAAATTTCCTGGCTACGCACCTGGTCTTATTTCTACATCATACTGTTTTTTAGGCTCAAGTTGTAGCACTAAATACCTAAGACACTACATGAAATGGAGCACCATTTATCTCTTTCCGAAGATGTACCATACAAGGAAAGTATTGTAATCATGAAAAAATTCGACTTCGAGATTTTGGTGTATTGACACGTTTTGAGGTCTTCTGAATTCATTTATGCTATTTTCAAGAGATGTTTTTAAAATAGCTGCGCACCCGCTCTTCATACGGGAAGAAGGGAATATTTTACTACTAAAATCATATCTGCATGTGACAAAACAGAATTTCATTTTTAAAAAAGTTCAAGTAATCTCCTCTGTTGAAATTACTGCGGGATATATTAACGCAAATTAGAATTACTTTTCGTTTAGTTGGTTGTAAGACAACCGTTGAAACAGGACACTTTTAATTTCATGAAATATTTATTAACGTGGTACATTGCGATTTATTCATATTATCTTTACAAATCAAATAATACTACCTATTACGTACATTAATACTATCTATATTCGCTTCTCCATCTTCAAGGCTCCCTTTAAAGAAACAGCTTAGGTTATTTGGCCTAAATGGGATCTTTTGATTCTGTGGCGATTCTTTGCAATTTACGCATTAGCATAAATAATAATCATTTCACATAATGGTTGCCATTAAGGAAACTCTCCATATATATTTAATTTATACATAGTTTTATAAGATGCGCCGTATTTAGCGCCGCAAACCATTTCATCTTACTGTGGGGAGAAAATATCCAAGGGGTGCCATTTTAACTATCCATGTATCTAATATAGCGATATCTTTTATATCCTCCATAGTCCTATCTCTTGAAAAACATCAAACTGTGTAATCTCGAGGAGCTACTTATTCCCACTTTAATTGTGACAGGGCGTTAGAGTTGCAGAGTTTACAAATTTCACGCATTTTTTTTATTTATGACGTCACTGTTTGACTGCCGTAAAGGATACCCCGGTAATTTGAGGGAGTTAATTTCGATATTTCGCATAAATGTTTTCAAACGGTATCATTAAAACTTTGCGTTATGTAACCTTTATGGAGGAACGTAATTCAACATTAAAATAAAATTATACTCGCAACCTGCATGCGTATATTAGGCAACGCCTGCGCTAAATTAAATGCCAAAAATAAAAATAGTAAATAGAAAAAATTTAATATATCGCGCTTTGAAACGAACTTTGTAACTTTTAAAATGAACATTTTCAGCGCCGTGAAAACGTTTCAATTTTTAAATAAGCACCGGATTAAAATACCACTTCTAATAATAATAATCGTGAATTTCTTAGTTTATTTCTACAGTAAATTTTAATCAAAATAACGTCTCCCTGTGTTGAAAATAGAGCTGGAATAAATGAGTTAAAATTATGGAGTAATTTTTACGTATCTTAAAGCATTTGACGTCATAGATCCTCACTTGCGAATTGAAATTCTGATATCCCATTTAAAAACTCGATTGGTTAAAAAAACCCTTTTTTCTAATCCTTTCTGTGGCAACAACCGAACATAAATTCTCGTGCCGTGATCGCAATGTAATGAATGGCGTAAGATCGCGTTGATGCTATTAAATTCTAAACATTAGGCTGCATTAAAATGTGTAAAAAATCATCTATTTACATAATTTTTTCGTTTTTATTTTAAAAGAGGGAGAAAAGAATGTTTCACGATTTGTCAAAATATCTAAAAGTTATGACGGATAGAATTCAAGATGCGACAGTTTTAAAATTATTTTACGAAAAACAATCGCGAAGCAGATGCTTAGTAAAAAAATTCCTAAAAATCGGTAAATCATGTTACGTATTCAGAACAAACTGTTTTTAAAAGAAAATTTCCTCCTCTATCCGATGATACAAATGCCGTTTTGCTGCGAGCGTAATTTCCGCCGTTATTACGAATTAGGTTAGAAAAAATGCCAAAAATCGCATAAAACATAAAATAAAAAAAATTCTAGGTCGAATTTTGAAAAAATCACTTCGAGGTGCACAACTACATATTTACATCTTCCCGAGTACCAAATTTGGTGTTTCTAGGTGTAGCTGTTTGTCCGTAACGCTGCCGACAGACACACACACACACAGACAGACACACAGACACCTTCTTTTATAATAAGTAGAGATTAGTTTAGAAAAAATTCCTTCTCTCTCCACCTGCACCCCCCACCCCCAATTTTTTTATATTTTGCAGTCATAAATTTTCAGCTTGTATTGCTACTTGTATTTATATTTTTCAATACGGGATAACCTCTAAGATTTCAATTTTGATTTCAATTTAACATTATTCCTATTAAAAATTGAAATAAAAATTTACCCCTATTTTCAATATTAAGAGTTGTCCGAAAGAAAAATTTTTAGTCATGTTTATCAATCTGTATATGCATATATTTGAGTGTGTATGTGCACAATATAGCCTTAGAAAATTAAAAATTTCATTCACGTTAGCATATTTTCATAGCATATTTTTGAATATTAATTGATATTATAATGTCTAAATGCTGTTTTTTTATATAGGTCTCCGCTCTTCATTTCAAGGATGAGGATATAATAAGAAAAAAGTGTTTTATGACAAAAATGGTGTCGCAATTACAGTTCCCCTGCAATATCCCAGGCTGAAAGATACTGCAGTTCCTTCTCTTTTTCCTGGTTGTCCAAGATATCTATCCAATGCAACAGCATCTAGAGAAAATCCTGAAGAAAAAAAGAGGCGAATGGAGAATAAACAATTACAAGAGGCTATAAAAGCTAGCTTGCAGTCAGAAGAAGAAGAAAAGAAAAAATTTACATTTCAAAACTTTTCTCAATTTTGTGACTCTTTGGAAAATAATGAAATCCCAGACTTATGGAATATATTATTGAAAAAAGATCAAGCACTCTTCATAGTTGTAAGTACAGACATTTTCCCACATATTAAGTGCTCAGTAATTGTTGATAAAAATCTTGAAGTTACAGCATACATAGGTGATACTCCCTTGAAAACGTACTTAACAGAAAATTTACCAATTGATTTGCGGGATATAAGAGTTCTTACTAAACTTTTAACTTATGTTCATTCTCTAACTGGAGATGAATGCTTTAATTATGCCAAAAATGCAACTTCATTTACGAAACAATCACTCAATAATTTAAATATGTACTATCCTGAACATGAAAATGTCATTAATTTTCTTATCTCCCAAGTTTCCTTGTTATCAGTCGATAAATTTAGCAGGAGATAATCCCTGATTTTCTTATCACATCTTCAATTTTATTTTCTATTTCTCCTCATGCATACAATTTTTTAAGGCCGTCAGGCTGTATTATTTTGCCCCATCCTTCTACAATTAGAAACATTACTTCAAATTTTAATGCTAGCCCACTACATGAACAACATGACTACAATTTTTTAAGTTTTGCGAAAGAAAAACGCAGAGTTCTTCAAGAACACGAAAAAACTGTTACCTTAATGGTAGATGAAATTCATATAACAGAATATTTAGATTATAAAGGTGGAAACATGGTAGGCATGGCATTTAATTGCAAAGAATCAGCAACTAGTGCCCATGTTTTCATGATTCAAAGCATGTTATCTTCTTACAAGGATGTTGTTCACATTCTGCCTGTGAGAACAATGTCTGCAAATGACTTACATTTAATCATAAAAAGAGTCATTTTAGGATTAGAAGAAATAGCGTTTTCAGTCATTTGTGTTGTTACTGATAATAGCTCCATTAACAGAAAAGCCATGTCTCAATTTTCAGATCCCCCAAATTAAGTATTGTTTATTGTCATCCAAGTGGTCCAGCCAATCGACCTTTATTTTTTGTCATAGATACTGTGCATATTTTGAAGTGCATCCGTAATAACTGGATCAATCAGCGTAATGCAGATAAATGCATGTTTTATCCTTCGTTTGACACAGATTCAAATAATTCTATTATGAAAACTGCATCATTTAACACACTGAAAAAATTGTATGAAATAGAAGAAAGTAACATCGTAACATATAATCGTTCATTATCGTTCAAGGCTTTGAACCCTTCAAATTTAGAACGACAAAATGTGAAGCTTGTGCTCCGCATTTTTAAAGAATTTGTTATCAATGCTTTGTCAGAATTAGTGAATAAGCATTCTTTAAAATTTTACAACGAAACAGCTGAATACATTTCTTTAATGTATCGATGGTGGTGCATTGTTAATGTTAAGCATCCTCTAAAAGGTATACATAAAAGAAACGTAGCTATGAAACCCATTACTTTGCAAGAGGGAGATGAAAATGCAGAATTTCTTGAAATATTTCATACATGGTTAGACAATTGGAAAAACAAAAATTGTGACACTGGTACCCTTACGAAGGAAACCCATTTCGCGCTTTCGCATTCAACATATGCATTGCTTCAAATGGCTGATTATTGCATCACTGAATTAAATTTCAATTTTTTTTTATGTGGCAAAATACAAACAGATGCACTGGAAGAAAGATTCGGAAAATATCGAAGATTAGCTGGATGCCAGTATAACATTTCTCGCAGACAAGTGTTCGAATGTGAATCTAAGTTGAGATTGCAAGACACATTGCCGTTATCAATTTCTTCTACTGCATTTGGAAACATTTCTATAAAAAAATTGATGTAAATACTCCTTGGGAGGATATTTCTGAAGCAGTAGACGTGGATTTAGGCAGTATAACTGTAAATTCTGATATCTTTCTGAAGATCAAAATATTCTTCCTGTCCTAACATTTTTAGCTGGGTATTGTGTACATTCCGTATATAAACATTTAAAATGCGAACATTGTTATTTTCAGCTCACTCTTCAAAAAGAAATGGTTTGTGATGATAAAATGTATAGCTTAATTTCAAATCTAGATAGGGGAGCATTAAAATATCCAAAACCTGAAATTGTTATAATTGTTCATTATTGTTTTATTGTAGTGAAAAAGCTTATTTCTGCAGAACATGAATCAATTTTTTTTAAAGAAAATGAATCAATGATTATTAGTTGTTGCAACTACCTTTAAAATTGTAAGTAATGCAGAGCTTTTTGAATTGCTTTACAGCTGCTCGGCAGGTCATCAATTAGAAACTGTAATAAAAAGAATTCTATGGGTTGCTTGTAATATTTATTTAAAAAACTATGTAACCAAAAGAAATGATAAGAAGGTAGCTCAAAAAAATGTTCGAAAACGAAAATTAGAAACATTTTCAAAAAATAATCTCTTTAATGTTGTACCAAATTAGTTTAATATTTATTAATGCTGTACCTAATTAGTTTGTGAATTAAAAAAAAACATATTTAAATGTTAAAAGTATTTATCCAGCTCTTTCCCATGTGAAATATTTTGATTGAGTAAATTTAAGAAAGGTGCACATTTATTTAAATTAAAGTGTTTTTTTTTAAGAAATCATGCAACTCTTGAACAACTTTAAAAATAATTCACTGATATTGAGAAACAATACAAACAACACACATTAAGTTTTAGAGATTTTAATCAGTATTCAAATATAAAACTAGTCTCTGGTTTTTATAAATATCTTAAAATAGGGATTAAAATATATATTATTTTATTTGCATGTTTAGATTCAACAACAAAAGCAAAATAATTATAACAACACTTTTCTTATTAACTGTGAAGTATATACAGCTTTGCATTTTATCTGTTTTCACAGAATGAGTTGTAACTGTTAATTTTTTTTTACTTATACTATATTGGGTAAATTTTTAATTTATCCAATCAGTTCACTTTTTGGTTTTAGTTATACACAAAAAAATATTTTTATTGAATAACATAACTTTCATTTAACTATGTAAGCAGTTTAGTACTTCTATTTTTATCAACTTTTTACTGTTTCATGTAGTGTACTTACAATAGAAGATATTTTTCACTCTTATGTACTTATAATCATAACCGTTGCACCATTTATTTGAATTAATAATTAAAAATACATTTCTCAGCACCTGTAATTATTATGGTCTGATTGTTTTGTACTACTGTGACAATAAAATATTTCGTTTATTTTATTTATTTTGTTTACTTATTTTATTGTTACTTTGAAAAAAATAACTAAATATTTTAAATTCTATTTTCTTTATTCAAATAATTGAAATTTAATTAAGAACAAAGAACAAAGGAAGGCAAAATGAAATTATGAATATCTGATCGCTTGCTGATTGAAACTACAATGTGCTTTAAATTTATATATAAAATAAGACATTAAAAAGCTTACAATCTAATAATTATTACGGAAAAATTTCAAAATTTCTCTTATTTTACGCATTAATACTTATAAAATGTAAAAACATATGTTATATCCCAATAATTATCTTTTAGTGACAAAATAAAATTTTTTTTCAAAAATTGTAGCTTATCTTGTTCGTTTGTATATGGCAATTGCGTCAATGAAAGAAATTGAAGTGTTTCTATTACTAGGGATAAAAATATACAAAGTTCTACTTTTAAATAATGCTGTTGGGCATGTATAAATTAAAACTTTGTAAAATTATCAACAAATTTTTCTTCGTCAAGGTTTTTCTTTTCTTTTTAAGATTTGCCATGAATGCGTGAATTTTTATACTTAAGAATTCTTAAATAAATAATCTGAAATGATTTTAAATAAATGAATGCCAAAAATGCAATATAAATAGTATTGATATTACAAGTAAAATATTGGTAAGTAATTTACATTATGCTGATTTTTCTAGATGAATTTAAATACACTGATCCAATCTTTAATTTTTCTGATAAAGTCTTTCTCTATAAATAGTTTTTTAGAAGGCTTGAATTGTTATCTCGAAAAACAATCATGAGCATTTAAAACACTATATATTCTGCATAGTTTCCTCTTGAGCATTGCAGCAAAACCACTTAACTGAAGTAAAGCTTTAAACTGAGCGATCTTCAGATCTTCATCTGGTGACGTCACAAACCAGTTGTAAAGCCTGTTCCCTTAGAGACGGTATTGGCTTCACTCGCCGAGGGAATTATACTTCCCTCTTCATTATCATTTTGTTCTTGCTCACAGCTATCCGATTCTGAGTCAATCAAATCATTGATTGACGGAATCTCTGAAGTCACGACGTTTGCATCATAGGATAGGTATTCATGAAAATCATACGACGAAGGAAATTGGAAAGAACTCTTCTCTCTCATCACAATCATCATGAGATAAACAGATGCTTAAAAGATACTATAGAAAAGCCGTTTATCATCCCTTCCATGAATTGCATTCATGGATGGTAAGTTCAACTCTTTAGATCACAAAGAAAATCTCATACCTGTTGGTTCCCATCGAAACGGCAGAAAATGGCCTGCCCACCCTTTCCCCATGTAACCCCCCTTTTTGCGTCGCGTGAAAGGCTTCCTGTTGTGAAAATCCGAAGATGGTCTATTGGTCTACTTCAGAATACAGGAAGGTAGCAAGACAAATTTTAAAGTAACTTTACGCTTCTCTCCCGTTCTACCAGAAATTCCCCCAGCACTTAAACCCAATTCATCCAAAAATCGTCCACCACATTCTTCAAGCTTGTTAATCCAGACACACCCGAAACACCTGTAAGGGGGGAGGGAATTCCTAGAAGGCTACACTCCGTTTTTATGGGAATGAAGGCGCTCGGACATTTGGAGGAGATAAAGAATAATTTTCCCTCTTTTTATCCAAATAAAGGAAAAGGAATGCGCATTGCCGCCATTCTCAAGAACTATTTCCTTCCCATCACAATTACTCTGCCTTGTTTTAGAGAAAACGCATCACATTTTTCTCGCCGAAAAAACGTTAAATGCGGGAAATCTAACGTTATTGACGGTATTTTTTAACATTACAAGTATAGGAAGATATTTGGAACCAATAGAAAATGACGTTATAAGCGGGAAAACGGTAAATACGGGTAACGTTAAACCGGGGTTTCACTGTACCTGTACTTCGAAAAAAAAAGAAAAGGTCAATTTAAAAAATAATTTTTCAATATTGAGAATTTGAATGAAATTATTATTTATAATGGAGAGAATATTATAAATATTCATTACCGTTATTTTACTTTTGTTGATTTAAAATATGCGATAGTCTGTCTAATGTACTGTCCAGTATACTGAATGCCTGAATAAAAAATCATTTTCTGTAAACTTATATTACAGTGATGTTTACCAGTAGGTTTCCCGGTTTATATTTACAGCTTCAGCAATGAAAGAGCTTCTATCATTTCTATTGTCGAGGGGTTTCTTTTTTTCCCAAATACTACTGTCCCATTAAAGAGATGATGTAGTTTAGAATACTCGTAGATTTCGAGCTATCAATAGGCAGTTTATGCCCTAGGCATTAAAAGATTTCATGAGTACTTAAGAAGGCATTGGAAAATGTTTTTATGGAAAGTCGTGCTAAACTTCAGCAATCGTGGGTGCTTGAAATTAAACTTCCTCTCTAGACAGGGTATGCAGATAAAACGGGAGAAAAAAATCAACTGCAGCCAAATTCGGTATACAGACTGTACATGAAATGCGTTCACGGAATTTGAAAAAAAAAAGAATTAGTTAGAAAACAAACCTCTAGGTGGCCCTTTGCATACAAAAATAGAAAATGTAAGAATGAAAATGACTAATTCAAAATGCACAAATATTTTCGACATTTATTTAATCGATTCGACATAAATTGACTGCTATAAAGTTATATTCTGTACTCGATTCCGGTAAATAAAAATTAAGATTACGTTAAATGATGGAAGTCATATGAATAAGCAGAAAAAAAATCCAATATTAAATTATCATAATATCATAGATGACAACTGCCTCGGAATATAATCAACCACTTTTTGTGAACAGCATATCCTTCCCCCCCCCCAAAAAAAAAATACTATCTGTAACTCGGAGCAGAGGAACTTTGCCATTTTTTAAGCCGGAAATTATTGTTTCAAAGAAGTGGTTAATTATATCCGTGGTAGTTAACAGCTCTGTGCATATTAGATTTTCACAACAACTAACACTCCTTTTCCTACTTTAGATATGGCGTCACAACATAGTGCGAGATGGGCTTTAATAAGGCCAAATTCATCAATTTTGGCCTTTAAAAAAGCCAGTATACCAGTGTGTCAGATGTGCGGGAAAGTTACAGCTTCCTTTGTTCCTCTAGAAAAGAAATTTACATTCTAGTAGAAAGAAATTATAAAGTTCTAACCTTTTTGCTAAATTATTTTTCCTTTGAATACATTTTTAAACCGTACTTGCTAAGATTTCCTACCACTTAGCATTTTTTCTCGCCCTCCGCACCTCATCAAGCTGTGCTAAAGCAATTTTATTTGTAGTTCGTAAAGGAAGAAAAAACAGGACTTTCACATCTTGTATTTACTCATATCTTTTGTGAAATCACATTTTCTTCATCTGTTAAATTAATGTTATTTTTTTTTATTTTGGAAACGTCAGTAATTTTTGGTATTAATTTTAAAAAAATGCGAATCAGGCAAATAAATTTTAATTGAAGATATACACGTGATATAGGTCTAAAAAGCACTCATGAACTCGGTTACACTTGTCAATCAAGAACAAATTGGCATAACTAGAACTGTAATACAAATTCTGACGGAATTGGTTGAAACAGGCATGGGGTGTTTAAATAAACAGTATGTACAAGCAAGACACCTTTATCGAAAAGGCTGCCTAGTTAAGAAACTTTATTGAAAGGAACACACACTCTACAGAGAAAAAATACCAAGTACTGTGAAATTATAGACATCTGTTAGATGATTTTAGAGATGTAGTTGACGTCTTATCTTTGGAAAATTTGGTTTTATAAAGAAAATATTTGAAGTTCAATTTGGTTTGGATTGGTTTGTGGATTTAGGCCGATTGACTGCACTAGGGTCCTCTGCCTATAGGGGAAATGCCATCCGTGGGGGGCCTTTCTAAGGGATTCTCGCCCGTAAAGAAGTTGCATTTAAAAGAAAACTCTTAGTTGTGAATAAATTGTAGATTTTTGAGCAAATTCATCAAAAGATTCAGACTCCTAAAAAGCCTGTCGTAACCATACAAAAATGCTGCCCAGGCGGTGTAGTGTCATAAGAATCATTCTATCGCGCCTTGGGTCTAGGTTCGAATCCTGGCTTGGGCATGGATGTTAACTGCCCATCTCTTCATAAGGTAACGCTGGCCGCTCACTGGGTGCCCCTATAGTAAAATGGCCGCAATACCTTCCGGCAACTGTAGTGGACAATAGCTAATCGGCAAGTGCCCGCCCGTTGAAAAAAAAAAATATGCAAAAAAATTTCTTAACTTTTACAAATCACTTCAGCAGTTAGTACAATGTTTGAATGCATTTTGTAAGAGTTGACAGCGTGTTCCAGAGATACAAACACTTGTATTGAAAAATTAAGTATTGTTTGCTTCCTTTTCGTTTCTAGTAGAATTTTTCATCCAAAATTCCATAAAGACCATATAGACCATAACTATAAACATTGGTGCCAAGTATTACGGAATATAGTTAACCACTTTTTCCAAACCGTAAATTTTTTGAATAATTTTCCAAAATAGTTACAAGACCACTCCTCCAACGTAATAATTTTGCTATATTTTAAACAGAAAATTACTTTTCACAAAAAGTGGTTAGTTATATTCCGTAATACTTGGCACCTATACTATAAACCATATAATTGAACCATATGAATCCTTGCGCTGCGTCAATATCTTCTAGATATAGAGAGCCTTTCAACTAATAAATTTGTATTCCGCGAGGTAAAGATCAACTTGAAAACTGACAACTTCCCGCAACGCACACAGCGTGACGAGGTTTCTTGAACTTTCCATTGATAATATTAGCAGCATTAGTGACTTTAGAACCTAAATTTTATATTATTATGTTCTGTATGCTAATACTGGTGAGTAAGAAATTTAAGATTTCTTTACCTCGATTCGATGAAACAACTAAGTTGTGATCTTTCATAATAAGACAGATGTTCACAGTTATGCACTTACGCCTTTTCATAAGTGTACTTGAGGGGAGAGCGGAGTACAGTGGGTTATTGGAGAAATTTGTGGTGAATAGTATTAAAATGAGAAAATTACTTTAACCCGTAAGCAGGCGCGTCTACTTTTGTAACTTAAGCACTCGCATGGGGTAAATCTTACCCCATTTTGTCTCCTTTATATTTTTGACTAAAAACGTTTTAAAAACAAATTTGTGCACTTATGACGTAAAATACATCACTTCTGTTACGTTTCATGGGAAGAAATCGTGCTTTTTAGTGGCGAGTTATAGCAAAATGGATAACGCCAAAATATTCTCATTGTTCAAATAGCTATGTATACTGATTTTCATAGCGACCGTTTGAATGGTCAAGAATTTGGCCTGCTGCAGCGTCATCTAGTGGCGAGTTAAAATAATAATGCATTGCAGTGCCATCTAGTGGTGAGTAACATCAAAAGGAACACAGTTAGAATATATTCTTCGTGCTCAAATGTGTAAGTATAAGAAATTTTATGCCGATCGGTCGAACGGTATAGAAGTTGATGAGTTGCAGCGCCATTTAGCGGCAAGTTACAGCAAAATGGATACTGAAAAATATTCTCCGTGTTCTAATATCCGCGTGTACCAAATTTCATCGAAATCGGTTGGACAATATTCGCATAGTAAACGGCTAAACGGAATAGAATTCGACGTTCTGCTGCGCCACCTAGTGGCAAGTTAGAGGAAAACGGATAGCATAAAAAGCTTCTCAATGATAAAAGACTTAGGTGAACCAAATTTCATGGTGCATCGGTGCTGGAGGTTTTCAACCTCATACACACATACCAACATTCATTTTTATCTATAACCAGTGTCATTATATATCCCAGTCTCAAATAAAATCCAGTTTCAAATCTAAGCTTCGCCAAAGTGCCAACATACGCCATTTTGCAAGAGTTTTTTCCGGAAATCATTCGAAGCATTGACTTAGCAGCAATCAATATGGGAAATGGTTCGGCCGCCAAAAAGTAAAGCACACATTTATTTGAAAAGGGGAATCCCTTAATACAGCCGAATGTTTTTTAAATTATCAACTATAACGTGTTTTATTCATCGTTACTCCGATGTACTAAATGAGAAGATTTCAATTTTCTGAAATTTGGCGGAATTCCCCCAACTTAAATTAATGTACTCAATTGGCGAGAATTCTGAAGATAGATCGCTTGAAATCCCTTAATAACTGCATTATTTCTTCACGGATCATTAAAATTTAACGCTGTGTTCTAGTAAAACCTTTGCACTTGCTTTCAAAAATCTATTTCCTTAAGCTCTCAATAAATTGCGCCAAGCCGAAAACTGTGCAAACCGCTAAAACTCACTTTATCAAAATCAGCATTTGAGCCATTTTATTTTTTCGCCAAACTAAAAAAAATTACATATTAGCCTCGGAAATCTTCAATTCTTATTGTTTTGCGTATAAAACATTTCATTCCTGCTCCGATTTCCCATGCACACGATATTATAATAAAAAATTAATAATCTAACAAATATAAACTAACAAAAAAAAATCATTATTATTCTTTTATTTTTACTTTGAGAATTTAAAACATCTTATTCGGCAAAATCGCCACACATGGCAACCACGATCCTTATTTCACACTTTTTTCACTACAGGGGTTACAATTACGGAAAGCTTTTTGCTTGGAGAACATAAAAAATCTCTTAAATTCCGGGAACGGGTGGACTTTCAAAGTTTTAAAGTGGACTATGATTTATTCTATATTACTTTGGAGAACGTGTAAATAAAATTAAGATTTTCGCCTAACTCATTTTTAAACTCATGACGTCAAATTCGCGTCATTCTCAGTTGCAATGTCAAACATAAATTACTAAAAGAAGAACAAAAAGGGAAAAAAAAAAAAAAAACCTAACGTTGTTTTACTTTTCTACAGCATCTGGTGGAAGTTTATTAGTTAGCTCGTGGTGTTATTGTTTGTCAAAATTAAGATTTCTAATGCATTTATAAACTCGTGACATCAAAATGAAGTCATTTCATTTATGTTATAGATCGCCAGGATATAGATGGTATGTCACATGATCACTATTTTACACAATCGGAAACTGAAAGCGCTTTCTGAAGGCGAAAATTCTTCCGACAACGTTTAATCTATGACGTCACGTTCTGACCAGGGTAGTCGAATTTATTATTTCACGCAAATCGGGACTTTGCCCAGAGCCCCGGCTCGAAATGGCCCCCAATTTCAAATGTTGTTCTTTTTTTATAACAAAATTTTATGAAAAATAAAACAAATTTCATAGATGGGGGGCCCCCAAATTCATCAATGCCCGGGGGCCCCTGTTGGTCATAATCATGTCCTGTTTAACACCGCAATATATTTCCTGCGATTCGAAAACGTGTCCCGTTTAAAATCTCAATTGAAAATGAAAATAATGCTGGATAATTCACTGGTGAAGAAACAGCATTCAATTTTTTTTCTGGCAACGTTAAATAAAATATAGAATTATTTCCTGCGTGGCGTATGTTTTGCTTGTGAGTTCGTTATTCTGATTGAGTTTCGAAAGGGGTTTTAAACTCATGACATCAAAATCACGCACAACATTCAACATGCGAAAACTCAGTTATTTTAACGTAATTTTATTTATTTTTTTCCAACTGGCAACTTTAATCATTGTTACTGTCTCCAAGACAACCAAACCTCAAGATAACATACCGACGTTTTTAAGCATCTGCTTTTGAAATAAAAATCCTTCTTTACGTAAAAATTCGTAAAAAATCTCCTAATTTATATTTTCCTTTGGTTTCTCTTTTAATAGAGGGCGAAATGTATGTTCCGTCATTTGACAAAATATAAAAAAGTTATGACGGATAGAATTCAAGATGCAGCAGTTTTAAAAATATTTTACGAAAGTCAGCGTGAAATTTAATTTTATTTGAAAAATCCCCAAAAATCTGCAAATTATGTTACACAGTCCGAACAAACAGTTTTGAAAAGCAAATTTTCTCCTCTATCCGATGATGTAAATATCGTTTTGTTGCGAGTGTAATTACTGGCATTATTATGTATTAAGCGAGAAAAATTGACAAAAATCGGACAAAACATAAAATAAAACATTTTCTAATTCGAATTTCGAAAAAATTGCTCCGAGGCGTGTTAGGATCTGTCCTAGTGAAGCCGTATGCAAAATTCGGTAGGTCTGCGACCAACCGTCTCGGCGCATGCTCACGAATTTGCTGAAATCGGACATTTGAGTAGCTTTCTGCCCTGAAAATTGCGAAAAATCGTTAAAAATTAGGGAACGGGTGAATTTTCAGAATTTTAAAGTAGCCTACGGCCTATTCTATGTCGTTTTACGTGTATGTGCAAAATTTCAAGCCGATCGGTCTAACGGTGTGGGAGGAGTTCCCGGACGAACAAACAAACAAACTGACAAACTTTCACATTTATATAATAGATATAGCCTACGAGGATGATATTTTAGTCACACACCTTTGCACACGAAATTCATGGGAACAAGAGAGTGTGACCATATTAATACGAGATAGCCCTAGGAAAATAGGCGCACCCCAAAGCTCATGCTACTCTCCGATTGCAAAACGATTACGACAATAGTTGGCGCGTCACAACCACACCCTCTACATATTGAATGCCTTACAACTTACCTTTAACTTCATCGCGAGATTTACCAACACCTTCTACATACAGAAAGCCTAACAACTGTAACTTTTACGTCATCTTTAGGCCGTCAAGTAATGACGTCATCACAGTTTTACGTTCACAAAGTAAAACTATTTAAAATTTCTGGTGGATGCTACAAATATTAGAAAATATCTTTAAAAATAATTAAAATTAAAATACCTGTCTCATACAAAATTATTTTGTGATTTGTTTTATTTTGTGAAAATAAAACTTGTAAGTGTAGGCCAAACGATGACGTCAAAGCTTGGTGACGTGGGAGTTGTTAGGCTTTCTTTATCTTGGAGGTGTTGGATTTACTCACGTTATCACAGTTTTACTTTCACAAAGTATATATATTTTAAACTTGTGGTGAATTTTTCACTCAAAACTTTTTAATGATTTAAGATGCAAAATTAATTTTATGACAAATGACAATTTTTGTCCATCACTAATTTTATTGTATAATACAGAAGTACAGGGTGGCCATAATTAAACTGCAAGTGTTCAAGGGGTGCTGGAGAGAAAACTACCAGGAATATTCCAGTGAAACTTGGTACCTACACGTTTCATAACATTCGCAAGTCAAAGATGAAAAAAAAAATCGACTTTTTCACCCGATAGATGGCGCTAAACCGTGTTTCAATGCTTATGGACGTCATATATGCAAATTTTAAGCCCATTGAACGGTGTAAAAACAAGACCATATTGAGTAAGGGTCAATCATGACTCTGAATAAGAAGGAACGTGCATTGTTAGTGAAGATATTCCATCAGAATGGCAGCAATTATTCAGATACTCTGAAAGAATACCGGCGTATGAAAGGATTAAGAAGAGGTCCGATGAGTGTCAATGAGAATAAATAATGGTTTAATTGTTTTGAAAAGCATCTTTATGAATTGTTGAATTTGTGATCTTAATTTACGTTAATTTTTGATTACACGTTACTGTAAAAATTTAATTACTCAAGCGAATTGTATGGAATTTTGATAAACTGTAAATGATATTTTTACTGTTTATATGCCTCTTAGGATTTCACTATGCTCTGACTATCGGTTTTGGAAGTTTGTATATGCAACCGGTGAGCTTTTAAATACGGTACAGCACCATCTATCGGGTGAAAATGACGATTTTTTTGCCCATTTGGCTTGCGCATGTTTTGAAACGTGTAGATACCAAATTTCACTGGAATATTCGCGGTAGTTTTCTCTCCAGCACCCATTTAACATTTGCAGTTTAATTATGGCCACCCTGCAGGTCACAATGAATTATTTTGTATCAGAAAGTTTAATTTTAATTTTAAAGATATTTGCTAATGTTGGTAGCATCCACCATAAACTTTAAATACTTTTACTTTTCGAAGACACAACTGTGATGACGTCAAAGCTTCAATTGATAGGTCTGCTGCATTTAGAAGGTGTTGGGCAAAGCCTCAATCCCGTTGGCCGCGGCTTGTAAAAAACTCGCTAGCCAGGTAGGCACCATCGGTTTCTTGAACTCGTACTGACTGAAAAACGGACTACGTGTACGCGTTTTGTGAATGGTTAAATTAGATGAGATTGGTTAAAATTGTGGTTGAGGATGTGGAATGAAAAGAAAAATCTTTACCTTTTATTGCAATAAAGCTAGTGGAAACATCAAGCACAGCTTTGAAAAATAACTTCATATTGTTTTACCCGAAACTCCGAATAGTACAAATAAAAGCAATATAAAAAAAACTGTACGGCACAAAAGATATTGTATGTTTATAAACAACCGTATTGCACTAACTTACCACCTTGTTTACTATACCGATTGAGTGTTTCCGAATGTCGACCTCCAGCGGGTCTTGTCCTCATCATTCCCTTATTTGGCAGCGTTATAAGATGCGTTTTGTAGTAGTCAGGAATTAGGCCATGCCAATAAGAGAACATTTTAACATAAACTTTATAAAATAATAAACATCATAAGTAATTGCTACAATGATTGCCTTAATGCACTGATAAAAAAGTACCATTGTATCTAAATACAAAAATTTGCTTCGTTTTCATTTCGTTTACGAGTTAAGCTTCATTATTTCACGCACGATTGTGGAACTATTTGTTAAGGTATGTTGCATTATAAAGCAAAAACTAAAAATAGTGCAGGGCACCCTTTTTACCTTTGTAAAGAAAGAAATCTGGAATCAGCACTTCATAAAGGATATCCTTTGTCTTCATAATAATTTTGGTTAAAAGTAGTAATCTTTTTTCAATTTCAAGGATTACATATATTGAAATATTTAAAGCGTAGGTTATCTTGTTGCTATTTAACTCTTTAAAATTGTCTATTTATTGTTTTCACTTTAGAGTGTAATGTAGAAAAAATGTCCGAATAAATTTTGAAAAGAAAAATGCTACGTCTTGTAACCTTTTTTTATGAGTAATATATATTTCAATGCAATAAAGAAAGAACTCATTGAAATTAATACTTAGTCTTTCCAATTCAATTGGTTATACTAATAAAGAGGTCGATTACTTTATTTTAGTCATACGACAAAATCTGTTTTTCTACAATTACAATTTTTAAAGAGGACAACTACAAATGAAATTTTATTCACAGCACGAAATTATTACACGATATCTTTTTCGTCTTAATGTAATTTTCACTTCATCTTTCTTTACAATACTCTAAAATGAACATATTTAAATTGTGTTTGAATTTTTAAGAGTATGTCGGAATTTAAATTTTCTGCGATTACATATTTCTATACAAATAGTTGAATAGCATATACGTCCCGCAATGGTCTTGCGCTAAACTCCGTTCCCATAAGAACACGGCAAGTGAAGCAGCATCCGGCTTGGCCAGTGCTTGGGAGGGTCATCCCCCTCTCGGCTCGTCCGCTGTGGAAACGTGCACGCTAATGGGAGCTTGTGCACGTAAAATCCGCCGTGGCTCCAATGTCCTCCAAGTTGTTAAACGATACCTCTGGGGGTGCCGATTTCAGGTGGTGGTTGGTCCCTCATCTGGAATCGGTTAAAAATTAGGGGCCAACAACTAGAAGTCCGGCCCCCTCGAGGGCACTGACACCCGTCTTTCCATGGATAGCGTCGTCTATCATGGACACGACAATAACAACAATAGCATATACATAGACTCTTCCGATTTTATTTTAAGATTTCACACCACAATTTTTAAACAGTTTTAATTTATGTTAAAATGTTGGACAATCGTCTGGAATTGTGTATTAAAAATTAGTAGTGGGAAAGTAATTTCAGCGATACATATATATAACTCTTTTTAATATCATAACCAAAGTTACAAGCTGATCCATAATACAATTAGCCACTTTTTGTAAACAGTAACTATTTTTAAACATTTATTCGAAATGATAATCTGTCTACGCACTTAACCTTGGAATTTCGCTATATTTTAAGTCAAAATTTTATAATTTATATATATATATATATATATATATATATTTAAAGTGGTTGATTATATTACGGAGCAGTTGGCAACTCTGCATAGTAAAATTTCTTGAAATCGCATCAACAGGTATATTGACATCTTACGCATATTCTTTTTAACTAACCAAATTTAAAAGGAATGATGCATAATTTCACAACAGCAGAGATTTTAGGTGTTGTAAACCAAATAAGTATTTTTCTTAAAGTCATACAGTACTCAATAAAAGTTTCATAACTTTTCGAATGTAAGATTATATGCGTTACTTTAAAAAAAGTAAATAAATAATATATGAGTACTTTGTAAAATATAACAACAGCCACGATACAACGAGTATTGTGTAATGCAGTGTGTTTTGTTGTTAGTAAATTAGTAAATATGACGATTTAGTTCAAGATATGCCATTAATTCAATTACGGTGACGCGAATGTTGCGAATTTGAAAACCACTAGCAAATGGTGAATAGACATAATCAGTCCTCCCCTATGTTTACGGGCAGTACTTTAGAAAAAAATTGTTAAGTTTCACGCTTTATATTCAATAGTAAAAATAGGAAGATATTTACTACTACATTTATTGCACCTAAAATCAAGCATAAAATGGTTATAAGTCAGACCAAATTTTTATTGCTTCAAGTATATTTCAAAACAGACAAGTCACACAAGAACCCAATTAAACAAACACAGGTGTATCTCTTAATATCACAAACTACGCTAATAGTATTTAGCAGTGGTTTGTACACGTGAACACATTGTATCAAGTATTTAGCAGTGGTTTGTACACGTGAACACATTGTATCAATTTAAATACTTATAAATATAAACCAAGTTTAATGCTCGATATCGTTAACAAGTATATTAGTAAAAGATAAAGTAATGTATAAAATCAGGTGCTGAGTTATACTGCATTTGGCCCTATTAATCTATTTCTAATCACGCTGTTCTATTTCTAAAATCCTTGCAAATAAGACTGTTGAGGAAAAAATCTATAATTTACTCAGATGTTTACCAAAAAATACAATATTTCATTCTTCTAATTTTACTATGATTCTACTAAAAGAAATCTGTATAAATATGCAAAACACGATCTGTTAGCAAAACACACAAAAAAATTCTAGTTTTAAGTCCTAAAATAAACAAATCTTTTAATATTTTTTTTTCATTTAGAGCAAGAAGTATAAAACAGACATAAACTGAATAATAATTTTCAATAATAAACACAATTTGTCAAAGATTTTTGCCTGTCTGAAGAAGGAAAATTAAAAGAGAAGTAAACATTTACGAGAGACTTTATAAAACTCCCTTGACATTTATTTCAAAACAGTCCAGCCAGAATAATTTAACAATGATGTTTGTTTTTCCAGGATAGGAAGCAGTTTAATCAGAATATGTCTACTCACTTTGACCTTGTCTAGTGACTGAAGATTTACTTAAAGGAACAGAACTTATATAAAAACTTTCCTTCATTTTCTGTTTTTATAAAATAAATATTTGTTCGTCTTGCGAAACAGAACAAGTAATAAATTTAGTAATTTTGATTTTATTTCACAAATGTTATATGTTTATTTAAGGTATTTTTATATCAAAGAAATTAATTTTTTAACTTACAGTTTTGGCTAATCATTTTAGCACAGTTTGCTGCAAATATAGTGTCGTAAATTTTAAAATAGATTTGTACATTAATACAGAGTGCGCGAAAAGAAAATTGACACACTCTGAACTGCCAAGTTTTGTTTGAACTGCCAAGTGAAAAAAATTGCAAAGTAACAAATATTTGAGGGGTTGGGGAGTCTTTTTCCAGAATTTTTGGTTCTGGGAAAAAAAGTCTTTTTTTTAAATCTAATGTCGGGCCCCTGCCGCTGGTGGCATTGGCCACTAGTAAGACCGAGTTGTTGGTCTCTTTATTATGGGGGTACCTAGTAGGTAGATAAACGTGACCCCCTATGAAGGGACAGATACAATGACATCCGCGCCCAATCGAGGATCGAACCCCGACCGCCGGGAGTTGAAAAAGAAACCATAGTACGATGCTTTATGCACCATATAATCTAGTCGGCTCTTGGAAAAAGTCATGGACTTGAATAGCAGAGGATCATTGACTAGCGGCAGACGGACGAAATAGTGTCAACCTCTCAAAATAAAATACTCAACCTCATTTTAAGGATTTGCTACATAAGAGTTCTAGTGACGCAAAGACAGTAAAGACAGTCTGAGGTACTGACATTTTGGAAACACCCTTTTTCCCTCTAAGATCCATGTGACCTAGGGGGTATGGTCATATTACTGCGGCTATCTCGGCCTATAATGGCCACACCCACTAGGTCACATGACTGTTAGAGGGCAAAAGAGTGTGACTAAAATGTCAGGACCGCAGCCTGTCCTTCTCGTCATCCACACATAAATTGCTCCCGAGCGATTCACAATGCCATCTACTACTAACGCATGCATGCGTAAACCAAAAATATAATGTTTACGAGTCACAACACCATCTTACAGAAATCGCTTATAACTTAGAATACCTAAATATTTGTCCTTTATCCAACTCCGTGGATAAAGTGAAGGCCATTTGCGACGGGGCAATCAATAATCGCTCATTATTACCCCTAAATAGGATATTACCGACACCCGATTCCAAAGAGGAAATCGAACCCTTACTCAGAATGCCTCCTTCGTGACTGAAGCACTTGGGCAAGTAGGGATAAGTAATTTGATGTCATATTTCATATTTGACAATCCAGTTTCGCGTAAACTTTCCATATCTTACGCCCTCTCATTTTTTTCTTTAAGGGCCCAGAAAAAGTGAAAGTGCGCTGTCATAAACTACGTAATCAAGAAATATTTTCGAACAAGATTAAAGCGGTGATTTCATTGGTCACTCTGATTCATTTTCGGTTGAAAGAAAAGAAGTTTTTTTTAAAGTTTAACGAGAGTTTTAATTGCATACAAATACAGCGGTAATGATATTTACTATTCATTGCTCATTTAATAGGCCGAGACTCCAACATTCATAGACATTTAATAGGAAACGCCTCCTACATATAGAAAGCCTTACAACTCCTACGTCACCAACCTTTGACGTCATCGTTTGGCCTACATTTAAAAGTTTTATTTTCACTAAATAAAACTATTAAAAATTTCTGGTAAATACTACAAATATTAGAAAATATCTTATATTCAACATTAAAATTAAAATATCTTTTTCATACAAAATTATTCAGTATGATCTATTTCCTTATCACATTATCTAATTAGTTATGGTTAAAAACTGCCATATGTGGTAAAATTATATTTTTTTCTCAAATTATTAAAATTTGGCCAATCATGGGTAAATTCACCAGAAAGTTTTAATAGCTTTATTTTGTCACAGTCAAACTTTTAAATGTAGGCCAAATGATGACGTCAAAGCTTGGTGACGTAGCAGTTGTGAGGGTTTCTATATCTAGGAGAGGTTGACATAAGCCCCTTGCTTGTACTGTACATACACAGCTGCCAACTTTTACGAAATATAAAAAACCATTTTTTGTTACGATAAGTTTCTATTAAGAATATAGCCAGATTTCTGGGTTAACCCTCTCGTCACCCTGAACCTCATATGAGGCTCCTACTTCAAATAGCAATATTTAGAGAGAAAACAATCAATATCATTAATTCATGTAGAAAGTATATGAGGCTCTTAACTAGATGCATAAATCGTGCCTAGATTGCAGAACTAGTCAATTTAGGTCATTTTTTACAGTTTTCGCTTATTGTTTCAGGAGAAAAATTAAGAAAATATTTAAGCTGCTTTTTTACCGTTTTTTTTTTTGTTATTCCTCAACCTTTACCTAATATGTGCACCCTTTTAAATTAATTTTAGCATGACAAAATGCTTCGAAAATGCAGAAATTAATATTAGAGAAATCTAATATTAGATAAATCTAATATTAATCGACATTAGAAAAAAATATTTTTGCATGATTTATAATAACATTTCAGATGCATTAAGTGCTAGACAGATTTATTTTCTCTGATTTTTCATAATTCGGTAACGAGATGGTTAAACGTGCCAAGCTGGATATTCTGAAAAAAATGCAAAACATTTACGATTAACAAAAAATGGTTTACTGTATTCCGTAAAGGTTGGCAGCTGTTATGTAGCCAACAGCTCCTAGTTACGCAATGCCTGAGAATAGGAACTTCTACGTCATATCATATTTATTTTCATGAAGTAAAACTGTTCAAAGTTTGTGGTGAATTTACTCCCGCATTAAACATTTTAATGATCTAAGATAGAAAATTTAATTTTTCGACAAATAGAAAATTTTAACTATCACTAATTATATAATATGATGTAGAAATAGATCATAATAAAAGTTTTTTTTATCAGAAAGGTATTTTAATTTTTATCTTCAACTTAAGATAGTTTTAAAGTTTGTATCACTCACTAGAAATTTTAAATAGTTTTACTTTATGAAAGTAAATCTGTGATGACAGCATTTTAGAGGCATTCGTGATCACATAATAGTTTCTGCTCTCAGGCCTTCTCTATGTAGGAGGTGTTGAAGTAGCTCGTAATGGTAAAAGACCTCTGCAAACGCACTTATTATTTTCGACAAGAAATTAAAAAAATATTGAATGCATGATGCTTTCAACGACATTTAAATACTTTATGATATAACATACTTTATGTTTATAAAGATAATTGAAATCTGCGTATAATACACGAAGGATTAGAAAGTCAAAGGAAATTTTACGAAGATTTGTTCTGTATGTGGTTCTTTAGTAAATATTTCCAAAAGTTTGGTCAGTTTAATAATGTAAAGGTTACGTATTTGCATTTTTACTTAAAATAATTATAAATAAATAAAATAATTTTCATTAAGTTATAACTTTACATAGTATAAACAAAACTCTCAAAAGTGAAGACAAGATACACATTTAGAGAGGAGTGGGGGGGGGAGAACGCTCTAACGGAATTACAATTGAATTATTTATATCAAGCGGAAAAGCAACCGAAATTTAATTTAGCAGTTAACCAATTTAACATTAACGCAGATGTTTATAAATATATCATTAACAGCAACGTAACATCCGGCTTGTAACGAACGCAACAATGGTTTTTAGCTGGTAAAAATTAAGATTGCTATAAGGCAGCTGGAGCAAGTTATGAGATCTCGTAATCAATCAGTGAATGGCTGAATAAACAGAGTTCGAAAACTTCATTTTAATTTTGGAGTTGATAGCTCCGAATGAGCTGTCAGGAAATTTAAGTGAGGACTTAATTATTCCGATATTAAACAACGATTATTGATCTTCGAATTAAGCGATGAGTTATAACGTCACAAATATTGCGTAATTAATCCACCTTTATGGTGATTTTATAATGGCTTTGAAGTTATTAAGTTGCCTTATGTGCTAATGAAGTATAATTAATAGATTCGCTATATTGGTCTCGCAGGGAAACAAAATGAACTAAAAAAATTAAACACTAGAATTGTCACTAAACTTTCATTATTGAGATATATTTTATTAATAAATAGTTAAATGAGTAAAAAGCACTTACAGAATTATATTATGGTAATTATCTTAAGATATAAGCCAAATATTTACAGTAGAAGTTAAGCAATATAAAACAAAACTTGTGTGTTCTCTTTAGTTAATTTTTGATCGATTCACTTAACCCGTAAACGTGAAGGTTTTCGCGTCGTGAAACCACCCAATTTCTGCATTTTTACTGCTAGTCACAAAAAATATTAGCATTTGTAAATATTATTACTTTAGTTTCAGAAATGCCGTCCTTAGTTTCCACAGAACGACTAAATGATGACACTGATAGAGATGGAACTTCATATGTTTCACTGCAATCTTCAGAAAATCTGTATATTATTCCTGAAATTGAAGTCAGAAATATAGCAATCTCTGTTCTCATCTGGAAAAACTGGAAGGTGCTATAAAAGTCCTCGAAATGCATTGTTGCATTTCGAGGACTTTTATAGCACCTTCCAGTTTTAGCACCTTAAGATTATGGAGGTTATTAGGAATATGTTAA